>JARQOC010000009.1:90828042-91299364 GCA_033576535.1 Allobates femoralis
TGCTTGTATACACTGCTCCTTTATTCGACTTCTCACCAATGCATTTCAGTGCAAGCCTTGCACCTTCCTCAGGATTAAGGTGGAAGGTGCAAGGCTTGCATCGAAACACGTTGGTGAGAGGTCAAATAAAGCAGCAGTGTATACAAGCATCGTCTTCTTTGCATCATGTTGGGCAGCAGCGCGGACCGGCGACATCACTCCTATCTGGATTCTGGATCTTTTCCCACAGTACATGTGGCAGTGTGGGTCCTGCAGCAGCTGTAACTCAGGCGCACAAGCCGGTTGTGAGTGATCACAACCTGACCAGGTGAGCAAGCAACCTATTGAGACCACCTTTACCTGTTTCAAGTGATAGGGCACAAGCTGCACCTCTTTGTCTCCTTTATTTTTTATTTTTTTAGAGACTGGCTAGGTCACTCCATGAGCTTAATGTACTTCTTTTTGAGCTACTCGTCTGTTGCCTTGGCTGTATGTTTTGGATCATTGTCATACTGGAAGACCCAGCCATGACCCATATTTAATGTCCTGGCGGTTTGAAGGAGGTCGTCACTCAGGATTTTACGTTACATGGCTCCATCCATTGTCCCATTGATGCGGTGAAGTAGTCCTGTGCCCTTAGCAGAGAAACACCCCCAAAACATAATGTTTCCACCACCATGCTTGACTGTGGGGATGGTGTTCTTTTGGTCATAGGCAGCATTTCTCTTCCTCTAAACATGACAAGTTGACTTAATGCCAAAGAGCTCGATTTTTGTCTCATCTGACCATAGTGCCTTCTCCCAATCACTCTCAGAATCACCAATGTGTTCTTTGGCAAACTTCAGACAGGCCTGCACATGTGTCTTCTTAAGCAGTGGGACTTTGCGGACACTGCAGGATTTTAATCCTTTACGGCGTAATGGTTTATGAATGCTTCTCTTGGTAACAGTGGTCTCAGCTGCCTTGAGATCATTCACAAGTTCCCCCCGTGTAGTTTTGGGCTGATCTCTCACCTTCCTCCTGATCCTGGATACCCCACGAGGTGAGATTTTGCATGGAGCCCCAGATTAATGTCAACTGAAACTCATTTTATATTTCTTGCATTTTCTTACTATTGCACCAACAGTTGTCTCCTTCTCCCCCAGCTTTGTCTTCCTTATGGTTTTGTAGCCCATTCCAGCCTTGTGCAGGTCTAGGATCTTTTCCCTGACATCCTTAAAGTTCTTTGGTCTTGCCCATGTTGAAGAGGTTAGATTCTGACTCATTAATTGAATGTGTGGACAGGAGTCTTTTAAACAGGTGACAATGTAAGACAGCTGTCTGTAATGCAGGTATCGAATTGATTAGGAGCGTCTAACTGGTCTGTAGGAGCCAGAACTCCTAATTATTGGTAGCGGACCAAATACTTGTTTCTCTCTTGAAAATGCAAATACATTTATATAATTTAGACAATCTAATTTTCTGGATTTTATTTTTAATATTCTATCTCTCACTGTTAAAATTAATCTACCCTTAAATTTATAGACTGTTCATGTCTTTGCCAGTGGGCAAACTTACAAAATCAGCAAAGGATCAAATAATTATTTCCTTAACTGTATCAGGAAAGCATACTTCCAACAACCCAAGATCTCGTTGGACCAGTCCCGAACTTGTGGAGTTGTGCTGTTCTCTCTGTAACAGAAGTATGTCCCAACTTCAACTTCAGAACCTCAGAACATAAATATAATGGTGACGTAATCAAAAAGCCAACAAATATTTGCCTCACCGTTGCCTCGAGTTGGAGTCTCAAGTTCCTACCAGGACCTTCAGGTCAGATAACATCATCACTTTACCTGAAGGTCTTGGCAGGTTTTCAAGCCATTAGCCAGATTTAAAGCAGAGTTCCATAATACAGGAGCTGAAAGCATGGATGTCAAAGGCAAGTGTGATCCTTGGGTGGGGGCATAATACTATGTGGAAGGGACTGATGGGGCATCATACTGAGTGGTAGGACTGTGGGGAATCATCATACTAAGTGGGAGAGACTATAGGGGCATCAGACTGTGTCATAGGAATGTGGAGCTTCATACTGTGTAGGATGGACTGCAAGGGGATCATATTTTGTGGAAGGGCTGTGAGGCATCATACTATGTGGGAGAGACTATAAGGGTATCATAGTGGTAGGAGTTTAGGGCTTCATACTGTGTGGGAGGGACTGTAGGGTCATCATACTGTGTGGTACGACTGTGGGGCATCATACTGTGTGGGAGAGACTATAAGGATATCATACTTAGTGGTAGGAGTTTGGGGCTTCATACTGTGTGGGAGGGACTGTAGGGTCATCATACTGTGTGGTACGACTGTGGGGCATCATACTGTGTGGGAGGACTATAAGGGTATCATACTTAGTGGTAGGAGTTTGGGGATTCATACTGTGTGGAGGGACTGAGGGTCATCAACTGTTGATAGGAGTGTGGGGCTTCATACATACTGTAGTGGATAGGAGTGTGGGGCTTCATACACTGAGGGAGGGACTGTAGGGGCATCATACTGTGTTGTGGAGCCGTGGTGGCTCTGTGGGGCATCACTGTGTTTAGGAGGTTTTGGATGCTACTATGGGGGCATCATACTGTGTTTGGTGGATTCTAGGGCTATCATTCTGTGTGTGGAAGCCTGTAGCCTCTCTAGGACCCAGTCACTTTGTTCTAGAGACTGTTAAGGGGTGCAAAGGCCAAACCCCCAACAAGCAAATATAGGTGGCTCATACAGTATATTGCAGACATAGTATTTCAGCTCTATTCCTAGTGTTTGCTAAAATGCTAAAATGAAGATGAGCCTAAAATGAGTTTTTTTATATTAATTTTCAGCGGTATCTAGCTGGCACATTTGGCACCCTTGTGTTTAATAAAATGCCTTAAATGCAATCCGTACATATAAATAGTTAATCACGGCCAGCATAAAGGCATCTCTGTGTTTCAGAAAGTATTACTACAGAGCAGTGCTGGTAAAGCGTTTGTTTTCCCATAAGATATTAAGTAAAATATTCCCATTTCTGCATACCTGATTAATGTGCAGAGCGATATTGATTGTGCTACCGCAGAGGAAATTTAGGATCATAAACGGTAATAGAGTTGGGTCAACCAGAAATGAAATCATTCTAGAAATTTAAGAATGACAAAAAAAAATGACTGAGGCAAGTTTATTACTTTTCCCCATTGAAGGTTTCAGGGACGGGCAATGGGGGACTTTTTTAGAATGGTTTCATATACTGCAATTACGGAAAACACTTAAGTGTAAATTTTATGCAAAAACTTCATCAAACAGGAATGGGAAATATGAAAAAGGGATTTTTCCTTCTCCGTCCCTTTGGGCACAATATTTTATATATTACCTTGTACAATGTATATGTACAAGGCAATATCATTAGTGATGAGCAAGCGCTACCATGCCCGGAAGCTAGGTACTCATAATGAGCAGTTGGATGCTCGGATGGGCGACCTGAGCACCAAGTATAGTGGCAGTCAATGAGGAAATCAAGCATTTTTCTGGAAGAATATTCAAGTTCTCCATTGACTTCCATTACACTTGGTGCTCAAGTCGCCCATCCGAGCATCCAATTACTCATTATGAGTACCGGGCACTCGAGCATAGTAGTGCTCACTCATCACTAATATTATTCGTAATGAGTAGTCTGTCCCAACTTACGAAACTATCAGCTATCCACATAGGATAAGTAATAACATGCTGAAAGCTGGCGGTCCCTGGAGACGGACCCACACAGGTATTGATATTGGGACTCTTTTGTGCTCCCTTTGAGCAAATCAATTGCTACTCTTGTACACTATTGCTCAGTTCATTGTCGAGGACTGGTGCCACGCTCAGCAATCTCTGACACTCTTACAAACTCTGAAGAGAACGTCGTCGAGTATACACTACCACCAGGGGCAAAACTCCGATAGGTACAGGGGCCACAATCAAAACCTGGACCTGGAGCCTAGAGAGCCCCAAAAGTCCCTTTGGACTATAGAAAAAGACTAAGGCTAGCTTCACACCATGATTTTCTGCTGTCAGGTTCTGTCCAGTGTTTTGCAGGAAGCATCTGACAGAACCTGACAGCCCTGGACAAAACAGAACCAGAGCGCACATATGCCCTCCGATCCTGTTTTCTGCCGGAATCGGCGGCTGACGCTGTCCAAGTGCTGTTAGCAGCCACAGCTCTCTCAGCCCCAGGAACCGGTCCGATTTAATGTCGGGTCTGGTGTGATCCGGAGCTCATAGACTTCCATGCTATAGGGCGCCGGATCGCACCAGATCCGTGGGGATCCGATTTTGTCCAATTTTTGCACCGGACACAAATAATGCTGCAAGCTCGATTTTGTGTCGAGACAAAAAAAAACGAAATCCCCAGATCCACCCAGACACACACCAAACCGGATGGCAAATAGCTGTCATCCAGCCCCATCCAGCACCATAGGGATACAATAGGGCCAAAATCGGATCCGGGGCTGTCCGGTTCACACCGGATCCAAAAAATCGTGATGTGAAGCCAGCCTAATGCATTAAAGATTTGCAATAATTTGGGGTCCATTGGAACTTTTGCATCGGGGCCCATGAGCTTCAAGTTATGCCACTGGCAACTACCATACAGTTCAACCAGGACACACAGAGCCTAATATTACAGGTCTTTCACCCCCGTTCCTGACCAGGAACTTTCCCTTTTTGTTTTTTGTTTTTTTGCTACATGCAATTTAAAGAGTTGCAAACTTTTTCTCATTGGGATATACATATAATTATTGCATCTATTTTTTGTGATAGTTTTTCTTTTTTAATTTTTTTGTTGATATCAGGCAATATTGGTGGAAAAATAAAGGGAATAAAAGTCTGTTTTACCCATTTTCTATGTATTTTTTCACATGTACACTTTTTTGTTGTACTAGGTAGGTATAGTATAGCAATTTGAATTGTCAACAGATTTTGTTTGTATTTACGGTATTTGGAACTTACTTTTTATGAACTTATTTATTTCATTCAATTTTATATGCCCTGACCCTCATGAGGTAAGGTTTACCTTTGATGCGTTCGAGTGTCCGTCTGCAGTAAACGTATACTCCCAAAAATGTTGCAAGACAGAGCCCACGTTGAATCCGTCTGCACCATCAAAGTCAATGTCTTCAACGGCGCATGCGTCCGTAGCCCATTTTCAGTCGTAAGCCCCGACAGGAACACTGAACGTGCGGCAGAACGCAATGTGAAAAGTAGCTTATAAAAGATCTTTGAGGGGCATTTCAACAAATAATTCCTTTTGTTTTTGGCTGATTTCCCCTATGACTAGGGACGGAATATTAGCCTCAGTTACTAATTAAATCTAGCTCCTGTCTGCTAGCAGAGCTAACTAGGTTTTCTAGGACTAATCAGCTCCTATTCCATACCTAAACACATTATATGCTTCACATTCTGTACACACAATACTTGTTCAGCGCTGTGTATACAGCAATCAAGAAGGCAGAGACAGTAATAAACCATCCCTGCCTTCCCTATGGGGAGCTCAGCTATATCTGACAGCCAGTACCCCTCTCTTGCAGTGGTGTTTTAGAACTGGATGTTAAAAAACTATGGATGGTCTAACAAAAGTTAAAAGTAACTAAAGCTCTTACACTTTTTTTTATACCTTTTTTTAATATACCGTATATATTGTGTCATTTCAATTGCAATCTGCTTGATGGGGGTTCAGGTCCTGAGACCCATACCTATTGCTCAAAAATACATACTTAGTACTGTGTGTGCTCTCCGGCAGGAGGTGTGAGCACCTGTTACTTGAGCTGGGGGGGGGGGGATTTGAGTAATCAGTGGGGGTCGCAGAACCTGGATTCATACTGATCTGCCTGCAGTAACAATGACACAAACATTAAAAAAAGGTCAAAGATTTAATTACTCTTTAAAGGGCACCTGTTACACCCAAAAACAATTTTTACCTCCAAATATAATAATAATTTTACTATATTGCACCAGCATATTCTGCAGCACTTTAAAATTCAGAGGGGACATGTACAGACAATATGGGACATTACAGAGTATCACAATTCAACAGATACCATGAGGAGTGAAAGGCTCTGATCACAAGTCAATCTGGAGTTAAATAACATTTCAATTCTATGTAGCAGCAGCTACAGGGCAAAAATCATGTTTTTTTCTCCCTGCAGCTGCTCATTTCCAGTCATCAAAAAGGGAGAGATTACAGTCATCACTTACTGCATAGTGATCAATCCTCTGCACATTGATTTAGGCTGGGGTCACACTTGCGGCGAAATTTTGAAATCCTGATCCGGTTTTGAGCTGTCAAAAAACTCAAAACCGGATGAGGAACCGCTGCCCATAGGAGCCCATTATAATAACCGGATTGCACTACATGCAATCCGGTTACCGGCTCTGGTTGTGCAGCCTGCGTGAAAAATCATGCAGGCTGCATTTTTCGCAGCGATATTCCTGCTGCAGCCTTTTTGTTATAATGGGCTCCTACAGGAGCCAATGCGGCTGCCGAAAGGCATATGTGAATGCCTGTGGCAGCCGGCGGCTTTATTCATCCCTGCTGCCGCAGGGATGAACAAAGGGTTAAATATTAATATTCAATGTGGGCAACATGTATCTAGTGGGGTGCCCACCCCCCTAGAGACATGCTGTCCACACAGGACGGCATGTCAGGGGCTAACTTAACTGTTAACCTCTTAGCCGCTAGTGTCGGCTTTTAACTGTAATTTCTATTTACAGCCACCGGCTCCTGCATCAGGACCAGTATCCTATGCAATTTGCATAAGCATTTTACAGAACAGCATCCTCAATGAGGAGCTGTCTGTGGTGCTTACGCAATTTGCATAGGATACTGGTCCTGATGCAGGAGCCGGCGGCTGTAAATATAAATTACGGTTAAAAGCCGACACTGGCGGCTAATGGGTTAACTATAGAATTAACCCGTGAAATGCCGTCCTGTGTGGACAGCATGTCTCTAGGGGGGTGGGCACCCCCTAGAGACATGTTGCCCACTTGGATTCTTATTATTTAACCCTTTGTTCATCCCTGCTGCAGCAGGGATAAGCAAAGGGTTAAATGTTATTAATGGATGTGGGCAACATGTCTGTAGGGGGTGCCCACCCTCCTACAGACATGCTGACCACATAGGAAGGGTTAATCACATTTATTTTACAGGCGGCGGCTATTGCCAGCTTTTAATTATACTAAATGTTCGGTGGGGGCTCCTGTCAGTGAAGCAGATACAGTACGCATTGTATGTACTGTATCTGCTGCTCTCCAAGGTCCTGAAAGCTTAAACAGTAATTCTATGGCCGTGCTGTTGCCATAGAACTACTGTATGAGCGAGCAACACCCGCCAAACAGTTTAATTAAAAGCCAGCAATAGCCACCTGTAAAATAAATGTGATTAACCCTTCCTAGGCCAACCTATGTGGTCAGCATGTCTCTAGGGAGGGTGGGCACCCCCTACAGAGATGTTGCCCACATCTTTTAACAACATTAACCCTTTGTTCATCCTGCTGCAGCAGGGATGAACAAAGTATCCGGCAACCGGATTGCACATTCAGACCAATCCGGTTGCCGGATTCCGGCCTGGGAACAAATTTTGTTCCTAAAATGTGTGTGAAGGTAATTGCAATTACAGCATCCGGATGTGGATGTGGTAAATGCAATTACACTTCAAAGTGTGACCCTAGCCTTACAGCTTGCGCAGCATACTCACACTGCACATATACACTGCCAAGCGGGCTGTCAATCAATGTGTCGGGGAGTGATTGCAGCACACTCACCGTGAATTGAGTGATAATTGTACCACTCCCTGTACCACCCTGATAACTGAAAGCAAGTGGCTGCAGGGAGAATATAACTTATTTTTTTCCCTGTAGCCACTGATCCATTAAAGCCGCTGGATTTGATTTAAAGAAGACCTGTCACCCCCCTGGTGCTTTCCAAACTGAAAGCACCACTGAATATAGCGTGTCTGCTGCATTCAGGAAAAGGGTCTCCCACGTCTCTACCCGCCTTGTAAGCTGTAAAAAATCACTTTATAAAGTTTAGAGATTTCGAGTCCGGAGGGATATACTGAATATGGAGACCTCGCTAATTCTGGGGGTCCTCTCCGTCTCCTGCCTCTCTGTGCCGCCCTCTGCCTCTCTGTGCTGCTTCCTGCCTGTGATGCATACAGCATAATCTGTAGCAGGGCAGGCTCCAGCGCTGACGTCACAGGCAGGAGGCGGCACAGAGAGGCAGGGGGCAGCACATAGAGGCAGGAAGTGGGGAGGACCCCCTGGGAACAGCAAGGACTCCATAATCAGTAAGTCCCTCCGGACTCGTTATCTCTAAACTTCATAAAGTGTTTTTTACAGCTTACAGGAGGGGTAGAAACATGGGAGACCCCTTCCCTGAATGCAGCAGACACGCTGCATTCAGTGCTGCTGCTTTCAATTTGGAAAGCACCAGGGGGGTGACAGGTCCTCTTTAAATTATATTTACATAGCAGGGATATAATGATTCTGGATGTGACGGGTTCCCTTTAACCTTATCTAAGTAAAGTGACAGAATTGAAACATTTTCATCACGAACTTGACCTAAAACACTCATATATTTTAATTTGTACCATAAGTAAAATGAGACGATATCAAATAAAGAATACTAATACAAGTGATTCAGTATCAAATGTGTTAGCTGCAAGATATGAGAGGAGTGAGATTGGGTGGTCCTGCTGGTCATACATGTCGGACAGCTGCCAGACGAAAAGCTCCTTCAGCCAAAAACTCTATCTCTTAACTCCCACATAAGCATGTATGAGTGAGGATGGAGATAGCCACAATGCCAGACATGTGGTTTATCTCCCAGGCAATGAATGATATCATTCATTTTACAATATAGTGTACTGGAAAATGAGAAAAAACTCCAAGTGCAGAGAAATTGTAGAAAAAGTGCAATTTCAGAATTCTTTCGGGTTATTTAATTTACCATGTTCAGTATATGGTAAAACTGAGCAGTATGATTCTCCAGGTCTATACGAGTATATAGACATCAAACATGTACAATTGATTTTTTTTTTATATATATATATATACCGTAAGTGGGGAAAAAATTAAAATCTGCATATGAAAAAATGTTGCTTGTGTCGCCGTCCTCCGTTACCCATAACGTTTTTATCTTTCCGGATTTGGGGCTGTGTGACAGCTTATATTTTGCACCTGAACTGACGTTTTTACTGATACCATTTTTTAATTCCAATGTTGCGACGTCCAAAAAACTTACGGTAATTCTGGCATTTTGATTTTTTTCTCATTACACCAGTTATCTATTGGATTTATTTATTTTATATTGTGATAGATCCAACATTTCTGAATGGAGTGATAACAAATGTCTATTTCTTATTTTGTTTTATTGTTTTATTTATAATAGGGCAAAAGGGGGGTGATATGATATTTAAAAACTTTTTTTCTCTATTTACTGTATGTACTAGTCTGCTAAGGGTAATTGAATCTGCAATCATCCGATCAATTGTGGTATACATAAAAGTGCATCAGCACTGCTTTGTATAGCAGAAATCATGATCTCCTATAAATGGCGGCTCACAGCCTGTATTCTGAGGAGAATTGTAATGACAAACAAAGGGGTCATCAGCTGACCCCCGTGGATGTCATGAAACCCATCGATCATGCCATAGGTGTGCCGATGGGAGCAGGCGTGACATGCCCCTCACTCTCCCACGGCTGTTAGATGCACATGATGGCTGATTAAATCAATCATCATGTGCAGAGAAAGGCTGGCTTCACATTGCGGGTCAGATCCGATTCGTGGATGTCAGGAAATTTATTGATGGTTACCGGAAGCTGTTGATCGCAGTTGTTTTGGCTAAAGGTTGTGCAACCAAGTATTAGGCTGAGGGTGCCAATACTTTTGTCTGGCCCATTTTTGGAGTTTTGTGTGAAATGATCAATGTTTTGTGTTTTTTCATTGAAGACAAATTAAATGAAGATAATAATACCAAAGAATTTGTGATTGCAATCATTTTCAGGAAGAAACTGAGTATTATCTGACAGAATTGTAGGTGTGTCAATACTTTTGGCCAACTCTGTACAAAACCTAGATCCATATATCCTTGTATTTATAAATATAAACAAATAAAGGGAAATCCAAATTGGTACAATCTCACTCATCTTCAGGTTCATAGAAATCACTGCATATCAGTCCATGTCCTAAAGGTACCGTCACACGCCGCCATATTGCCGGCGAGATTGGTGGCAATTCCCGAATTCGGCGATGTGGAAACCCCATCACATGTGCGTAGTAGCGTCTGACTGGACGATTCTATGGCAAGAAGTCGCCGCTGGAGCGTCACCTTATTGCCCTGAACTGCAGTGAAATCAGGCAATATCCACCAGGCGATTTCAGCGCATCGTGGCGTGTGACAGGGTGATAGTGACATACACAGCGATCCTGAAATAAATCCCGTAGGCGTGCTTGGATGTTGTTTTTTTGCCCCACATCTGCAGCAATTGGTGGGTGATACTGCGTTCCAATTGGCTGGCCGTGTCCGAGGCGCCTTGTTTGATGACCCGTGCGTTCACGCAACACTGACCAATGGGAACGCAGTTCCATCCACCAATCACAGTGATAGGGGCACGGTGAAACACACTCTAGCACGCCCCTATCGAAACAGTATGCCCACATCGCTGCTACGATTGTGGCGTGTGACGTGGCGATGTGTGAAGGGAAGATCGCTTCCGGTCTCCTGCAGGCGATTTCCGGGATTCAGGATCGCCGAAGATCGCACGCTAGATAGCTACATGTGACAGCTCCACAGTGATGAGAAAAAAGTGCCCGAAACATGTGTGCTCACGTCAAATCGCCGGCAATATAGAAGCCATATGGTGGCGTGTGACGGTACCTTAATGGCTTCTGTTGCCTAGAAGTACTAGTCTGGTATAAGGACTAAAAAGCCCTAAAAGGGTGATAATGAGGAAGACATTATTCTCCTAGTGCTGCCCATTTTGAAATGTAAAGGCCATTAGCATTCTGAATTGGAACCTTTTAAAGGAAATCTGTCACCAGGTTTGTGCAATGTACTCTGAGAGGAGCAAAATGTAGGAGCAGAGACCCTTATTCCAGTAATGTGTCACTTATTGAGCTGTGTTTTGTTGTTTCAATACAGTAAGTGTTTTATCAGCAACAGCTTATCAATACAGAACAACTGAGCTCCTAGTCCAACCATGCCCCAAGCACTGATTAGCACCTCTGTTACTATACAATGTACAAAGCTGTCAGTTTGGTGAGAGACAACTCAGCCATGCTATCTGGAGCTAGGGCATGCTGGGCTGAAGGTGTGTTGATTGTCAGCTCAGCTGTCCAAACAGAGACTGGGAGGTGCTGGGATTCTTTAGGTGTTCTGTGTTTTCTGTGATTGCTCAGCTACTGACCTAAGCAGTTAGTGCCAGATCATTTCCAGTTGTAGCATTTGCTCATTGGTGCATGTTGTCCCCATTTATCTATGCTCTGTGTTTTGATCTATTGCTGCCTGACCTTGGACCTCCTCTGACCATCCATTTGCCTTGTCCCTTTGCTCTGTGCCACTGTCCTCCTGGTTTTCTGACACCAGACTGTGACTTGACTATGCCTTTGACTATCTTGTTAGTCCACAACATGCTCTTCTGTTATCTGACCCTTGAACATTTAACTACCCTGCCTCACAGCTTGTCTTTGCAGTGACTAGTGTCATAATCTCCCTGCACAATTATCTTGGTCTCCTGTTGTGCAGAGAACTACAGGGTGGGCCATTTATATGGATGCACCTAAATAAAATGGGAATGGTTAGAGATATCAACTTCCTGTTGGTGGCCATTATTTATGGGAGGGGAAACTTTTCCAGATGGGTGGTGACCATGGTGGCCATTTTGAAGTCGGCCATTTTGAATCCAACTTTATTTTTTTTAATGGGAAGAAGGTCATGTGACACATCTAACGTATTGAGAATTTCATAAGAAAAACAATGGTGTGCTTGGTTTTAACATAATTTTATTCTTTCATGAGTTATTTACAAGCTTATGACCACTTTTAAAACGTGTTCAAAGTGCTGCCCATTGTGTTGGATTGTCAATGCAACCCTCTTCTCCCACTCTTGACACACTGATAGCATGGTGCCCCACATGGTCAGGCATCACAGTGGGGTATTGCACCCGTAAAAGAGGTGTAATTTCCCCAGCTGCAAGTGGATCCTAAGTTGGTGGGTGGGGTCCATTCCTGCACTCCCACAGTAGCATAGTGGTGGGAGGTTACCCGGGAGGGAGATATATTCACCTCTAGGGGAGTAGAAGTTAGTTAGTGGGACAGTCAGTCTGAAAAGGTCAATCAGTCAGTGAGTCTGAGTCAGACGAGGATGTCTAAGAGTAGTCGGAGGAGTGTGGAGAGAGGCAGAAGTTTAAACCGTACAGCTCTACGCTGATCCGGAGGGAAGATGAGAGAGGATCCTGAGGGGTTCCTGAGAGAGGGTGACTGACACGGGAGTCTGAGCCCTAGAGAGAAAGGGGGAACCCCAGTGTGGAGTGACCATACTCCAGGGAATTCTCCAGTCCACCACGGGAACACCGGGCCCCAGGAAACGGCCAGAGTCCATCTCTACGAGTCGTCAACCAGCTGCTGTGGTCTGTTTACCGGCTGCATGCACCCTGCCAGAGGAAGCGGTCTGCCTGCTTCCTCACCACGAGGGAGGGGAGCCCCAAGTCTACCTACAAGGAGCCATTGGGTATAGACCCATCCTAGGTGGGGAAGAAAGGACTCAGGTTTGTCAACTAAGGTTTACCACGGGTCCCACCATACTACCTGGCGTCCACTTGCAGCCGCCCGTAGAGCTACCTGTTTGATTAACAACTTGCTGAACTGTGAACTCTGTATTTTGCTGCGGAATGTTTATAGTAAAGTACCCGGGAGAAAGTGAATTTGCCTTTGTGTGGTTATCTTCATCAACCTGTTTGCTTACAGGGATGATGCCCCGGAGGACCAGCTCCACCTGTAGGGAGCTTTGCCATCTCAGCCGCATTACCATCGACCTCCAGAAGACTCTGGCGGCGCTGGTGATCCCTCACCAGGTACTACAGGTGGCGTCACATGACAAACTCTAATCCTCTGTACATACATCCTTATTGAAGTGTCACCCAGGCCATGGGATCAGGCGCTGCCACCCGTGACATCCCTGTGAAAGCACCCACCAAGCCTGATACCCAAGTACCCCAGGGCCTGGGGCTCGACAATAGCAACACCGCAGAAGAAATTCTAGCACTGGCTTCCAGTATCCGTTGATTCAGATACTGCACATCTTGTATTTTCACAGCATAGACAATTGCCTTCAGATGAGTGATGAGGCAAACTTTTTTTGTGAATGGTGAAGTGTTAGCAGCGCGTTAATCAGCGTGATGTCCACAGCGAGCAACAGAGAATGTTCATTTATTCAGAATTAACAACATCCAGCTTACAACATGAGAATAGGATCAATCTGGTTTCTGGAGAGGGAGAGAGAGATCTGCTGTGACTTTCAGCTTTCAGCTCCACACTAGAATGTGCATGCAGGGCGCAGGGGGAGTGACATCCTGTCTTTGAATGAGGACCTTTTTTTTTCTTTTTTCGGTTAACTTTGTTGACATCTGAACAATATGCATGCAGACATAAAATCACATCATATTAAATAAACAATAGTTGTTGCAATACATACAGATTAATATGCATTAGGCCAACATGAAGTTAACAAACAAAACCTCCGCTATTGGTCTGACACTAACCCACAGTGGATAGATCCCTCCAAGACTGCGGGAACACAAACATTGATGGTATGGTGTGGTATATGGGGTACAAAGATAGTGGGGCCATTCTTCATCAATGGAAACCTCAATGCCACTAGATATCTGAATCATGTAGCAATTTCAGATATCCAATGGCATTGAGGTTTCCATTGATGAAGAATGGTACCACTAAAAAAAACTTTGCCTCATCCCTCATCTGAGGGCAATTGTCTATGCTGTGAAGATACGAGATGTGCCGTATCTGAAACAACGGATACTGGAAGCCTGTGCAGCATTTCTTCTGCGGTGTTGCTATCAGTGTGTCAAGAGTGGCAGAAGAGGGTTGTATTGACAATCCAACACAATGGGCAGCACTTTGAACACATTTTATAAGTGGTCATAAACTTGTAAATAACTCATGAAACTAAAAGCAGGAATTTAGAAAATGTAAAGGGTTCACAAACGTTTACAACCATTGTAAATATATAAACAACGGCATTCATTTGTGTTCTATTTCTTAAAAGTATGTCCTCCACTATCAAAAGTGGCCCAGAATGTTCAGGTGTTAGGACAATATGGTGGTAGATAGACTCTGCAGTAAGGGACTATGTTAAGCTCCCTTCCACTCAAAAAACATAGGTGACTCAAACTGGCAAAGTCACAGTCACATGTGACTTTATTTTTATCGCTCAACATCAATGTAAATCTTGCAGGTACTGAACGTTTACAAGGCAACTAGAAATTCTCATTATTTGACACAATTGGTAAACTCCTTGCAATAAAACATTATTTAAATGCAGGACCCATCAAAATAATGAATTCCACCGGAAACACTAAAGGTACCGTCACACGCCGCCATGTCGCCGGCGAGATGGCTGGCAATTCCCGAATTCGGCGATGTGGAAACCACATCACGTGCGCTGTGGCGTGTGACTGGGCGATTCTACGGCGGGAAATCACTGGTGGAGCGTCACCTTATTGCCCTGCACTGCAGTGAAATCAGGCGATATCCACCAGGCGATTTCAGCGCATCGTGGCGTGTGACAGAGTGATATTGAAGTACACAGCGATCCTGAAATCAATCCAGTAGGCGTGCTTGGATGGTGTTTTTTGCGCCACATCTGCGGCGATTGGTGGGTCATACTGCGTTCCGATTGGCTGGCCGTGTCTGAGGCACCTTACTTGATGACCCATGCGTTCACGCAAGGCTGACCAATGGGAACGCAGTTCCGTCCACCAACCGCAGTGATAGGGGCGCGGTGAAACACACTCTAGCACGCCCCTATCGAAACAGTATGGCCACATCGCTGTTACGATTATGGCGTGTGACGCGGAGATGAGTGAGGGGAAGTTCGCTTCCGGTCTTCTGCAGGCGATTTCCAGGACACAAGATCGCACGCTAGATAGCTACATGTGACAGCTCCACAGCGATGTGAAAAAAGTGCCTGAAACGTGCGCGCTCACGTCAAATCGCCGGCGATATGGAAGCCATATGACGGCATGTGACGGTACCTACTGTACCTTAAAGTGGATGTGTAAGTAGCAGGGTGGCTTCTGCTCTTCTACGTGCAAGACAAAACCAAAAATGAAGAATCTAAACAAAATTTGGAAGTAGAAGTCATTAGAGAGTTTTTCTCATAAAATAAAGCCAAACCATAGAAAGAAGAATAGTCATTTCCAGTAGTTAGGATATGTTCACCGTGTCTTTTTATGTCATTTTTAGGATGGAAAATGGCACAAAAAATTTAAAGCTCAAAAGAATGAACATATTAATTTCTACCTAAAAAACGACTTGGTATTCATATGTCCAGGTTCTTTACCTTCCTTTAAAAAGACTTTTAAAATACACCAAGACAATATTTCAAAAAGTAATGTGTTCATTATTTCTACTAGAAGACAATCAGTACTTACAATTAGGGATGACTGAACCCAAACTGTAAACTTTGTGGTTCGTACCGCACATCGGGTGTCCGGAGCTCGGACTGAAACAGGAGCTGAAAAAAAGTTTGTGTCTGAGTTTGTTGTTGAGCATTGTTTGTATGTTAATGTGGCGCCCCACTGGTCGGTACGCCACGTAGGGGTACTGCACCCACAAGAGTGTGTGTGGTATTGTGGCGCCCGTCTGGCTAGGCGCCATAGAGAGGTATTACACCTAGTAAAAATATGTGGTATCTCTGTAAGTTGTTGGTTTGGGGTTTAACCTATGGAGTCTCAAGTTACACACACACACCCAGGACTAGGCCACCTAGAATAGAGGGACTGATAATTCAGTAGGTCCAAAAGGGGGTGGAGCCTAGGTTAATGAAGAAGTAGTTGAGTGACAGTTACCTCAGACAGTGCTGGGAAGGCAGTCAGGGAGGACGCGCCTGACAGCACCGCTAACCGGAAGGATCCCCATCTTTAAGAGGGGGCCCAGGATAGAAGGCAACGGACCAGAACTGGTTGGAGCCAGCTGATAACGTCCGGGGAACACCGGCGACAAGGGAAGCCGAGGTGGTCAGTAGTTTACCTCTGGCCGCAAACCGACGAGCTGCGGGCCCATAATCATCGGGTAGCCGTTAGCACACAAAAGGTAACTACCCCTCAGTACCATAATAGATCCAAGATCACAGGAGCATCGGTCCGGATTCCGGTGGCGTGAGGTCCTAACATTTACCTCTCCCGTCCGTACCGGTAAAGGAAACCCGTGCTCCACCATGGGAGATCAGGGGACAGCCGGGAGAGCTCTGCAAGGGTGGTGAAAGACAGAGAAGAGCAGATTAGACCCCGAAAGACTTGAGAAGGAACATCTGGAGACTCCATAGGGGGACCCTGAACCGGCAACTATCACCTGTTAAACCAGACTGTACCATGTTTCACCTTAACATCTGCCGGTACCCAGTAAAGTGGAGTTGGAGTTGAAATGGTCTCTGTCATTCTTCTCGCCGGTGCCCGAAGGGCTTAAGCATCACCAACATCTCACCGGAGGGGTAAGAACAACCACCACAATTCCCCTCATTCCCCTTATCATCCTCCATCACCGCTGCCCTGAGGTAAAAGCTCCACCTGTGGGGAGCTGGACCACACTTAGCTACACCCTTCATCACCTCAGTGGCCGGCCTGCAGCTCCGGTACCCCAAATTACCAGGAACCACAGGTGGCGTCACGTACCCCTGTAAATATTCCCTCCTTCCCCACCACCAAACAAATGATAACCAGGGCACGGAACCGGGAACCTAACCACCCTGGGCCGTGATTTCTTCAGTTAAATCCGTCAAACCCAGGCTCGGTATCCAAGTACCCCTAGCCCTGGGCTCATCAGTATCACTGTGGCCAGGGGAGATAGGATGTTACATAAGGAACCCTCATTACACCCATCCACACACCTTAGACCAGGGGACCAATGGTTAACCCATTGCTAGGGAACAGGTCCTGGTGGGAGGAGCTTAGGTGGGTAGTGTAAGAGCGGGAAGAGGGACCCAGTCCAGGAATGGAGAACCGGCTCTGAGAGCAGTGAGGCGATTTATCCCCGAGCTGCCAAAACAGAGGGCCACGAGCTTCTCAGGGGAGTCGTGGCCAAAACCCGGCGCACACCCCAAAAGGTCCCATAGAGGGTTCGGAGGTCCAGGAGAAGAACCTTCCAGAAAGGATCTGTGGAAGCCAGCTGAGGGCATCGCACGCGGGAGCGCTAAAGGGAGAAAGAAAGGGAGAGCGCAGTTGAGGACAAGAGAAGGAATGGCAGGCACACCACCGAGGGTCCCAAGTGAGATGTCCTAGTCCCCTGGCGACTACCCAGGCCAGCAGTACCCGTGAACTGTAAGAACTGTATGCTGCCTGAAGTTGCCAGTAAAACCCATGGAGAGTTTAAGAATGTGAGACTTTTCTCATTTGCCAGTGCCGGAGTAGCTGCACGCTTGTTCCCTCAACACAGGCTGTGTGCCAGTGCCTTGCCTGAAGAGCCGCCTCCATGTAAAAATCCCTATTCATTCACAACTGCCCAGGGGATCCCCCTCCACCTACTTGGAGTGTCACCAAATTGCTGCTCCACCATCACCCCAGAGGTCTGTCACGCAGCACCGGTAACATTACCAGAACCGAAGGTGGCGTCATGAACTCTTTTAATTTTTATATTAACCCATTTTTCAGCGACCACCAGGGCCACTGGCCCGGGCACAGGCCGCCCGTGACATCCCCATTAAATCAACACCTGAGACCGGGTAACCCAAGGTAAGGCTAAAAAGACACCAAGGTATTTCTTTGCCTTTTTTTTAAGTGTTTCCAAGACACATAGCTTAATAGTGTTTAAAACAATGTGTACAAACTGACAGAAGAAAAGACCCAAAGAGAAACACCAGAGTGGAAAAACACAAACTTAAAATAAAGATGATTAGGAAATTACAAAAATAATGCTATTGTCTCGCCCACTGTGATGGGACCGTGGGGTACTCGGGACCGGGTCCACTCGTCGTCTAAGTCAATGGAGTGTCACGGTGGCGCGACCCGACTCCGTGGTCCAAGGCAAGGCAATAAAAAGAGGGGGTGTTAGATTTGAAAAATAAAGTTTTTAGTAGGTGATCATGACGCCAACCGTGGTTTGTGGCCAGCTGCAGCCACCGCTGCAGTCGGGACCTCTGGGGATGGTGGGGGCTGCAGTCAGGATGATGCACCCTCCACGGGTAGGGCTGTTGCCCAGGGCTTCCGTATAGATGGAAAGAAAGAAGAGTGTCAGTATTATTGAGCAGCCTCCAGCTACCAGCTCACAGTGGCAACCAGTCCCGTTCTGGGCACACTTAAAGAGTCACACGCAGTTCTGAGCTTTTACCGGGTTTTACTGAAGTTCTGCAGTTCTTAAAGTACAGTCAGTACACTAGCAGCTCTGGTCAGGGATTAGCAGCCGGGATGGTTTATAAGTAGCACCCCCTCTCTGTTTCCTCTCGGGCCTCTGCTTTCAGTCCCACGCACAGACTATTGTCCACCAGTCATGGGCTTTTGAGGGGCACCCTTCTGGGCCTCCTAACCCTCGTTCAACGGCCTTCCCTTTGTTGTGTCAGGAGTTGGACCCGGGACATAAAGATCCCGCACCCCGCCGGAATTCGTGGTTGGGGCTTGCAGTTTCCCTGCCATTTTAACAGATATAGAATTCAGATAGAATATGCGGTTCTAAAGTAGAGCGCAGGTATGAAACGGGATACTTAGATCTTTATCTCCATAACTTTATTCATAAAAAGCTCCAGACCACAACGCGTTTCGACGTACAGACGTCTTCCTCAAGCGTCTATACGTCGAAACGCGTTGTGGTCTGGAGCTTTTTATGAATAAAGAGCCGCATATTCTATCTGAATTCTACTAGTTTAATTCCATTGGGGAAAGCAGTGACAGAGCTGCAGGTGGGATAGGGTTAATGGATCTACCTGGTGTTTCCTGACCCAACCCTGGAGAGAGAGCGTGGACAGCACGAGGCCAGGAGCAGAGGCGATTGAGGATACAGGAGTACTACAGATCCAAGGCTGGCAGTCTGAGCCATAAAACTACGCTCACAATCTGGTTGTGCGGATCGGGCACAACCCTTAAAGGTAAGTTTACTTACAATACGACCGCGTTAAAGGCAGGAGAGGTCCATAGGTGGCGCAACATTATTTTTTTCTTTTTATTTTAACAGATATGGCACTCTGGTTCCAGCGCGGTCCCTAGGTGTCCCCACTGCCTCAGACACACCAGGGACCCCTTCCTGCTTTCCTCGGTACGCAGCCTGGGACCCGGAATAGCCATTCGGTGGCACAGGCCTCTGGGTCCGGGTTCTTCCTGTCTCATGTCTCGGTTGATTAGGCTGCCAGGTGTCTCTCACTGGGTGTTCGTTCTTCTCCTCCAATTCTCCTCCTTCCCTTGGTGTTTTTTGGTTTAGTTTCTGCTCCTCCACCCCCTTACCAGGCTCTTTCCTAGCTCTCCACCCTCCACTTGGCTTCTCCCGCTATCCCCTGCCTGACATGAAGTAACTAGGACTAGGGGGAAGTGTTGGGTCTTTGTGCAGGGTAACCAACTTACCAGTCCCAGCTGCTATGCCACTTAGTGGCGACCGGTCCGCAGGGGCGCCACACTATCACGAGGCGGCGCAGGATTATAAAGCTTCAGAGAAAAAGATTGTTAACTAAGGTGTCTTCTGCTTGAAAAAATAGATGTTTTTGACCACTGGAAAAAAAACGCAATCTGAACATACCCTTATAGTATGGATTAGAATACACAATGCAGATCATTGGCCGAGATAAGTAGTCGGTACAGCTTCAAAACACGTAGCTCTCATTTTGGATACACGTCCTGATGAAGAGTGCACTGAAGTAAGGTCAGCCAAATTGATTAAGAGGCGTCAATTCTTCACCTGCATAAATTATTGTTAATTTATTGTCCAGGTTTGGCCATGCTCCCTCTTGACTAACCTCCATTAACTCTTTACAAAGGAGCCAGGGATGTTATGGGTGTAAAAACACAGAAAGTAGCCATTTTTTTGGCAAAACAGTTGGGCCAAATATTATGTCATATTTCAAACTATTTGACAACAGAATTCTGATGAAATATGTTTGATGAATTTGGGCCATCTACACTAATATAACAAAGGAATATCCTAGATGGCTGCATTCTACGCTTCACTCCATCAAAGATTTGGATCCACACCCATAGCATAGCGATTTTGAGATAACGTCCATGATCGGCAAAGTTCTCTGGATTCTTTGGCAGGAACAGACCGAGTTGCTGGGAACTGGAGAGAGTCCATTACAGACTAAAAAATAAAGGGCAGACAGGACCTCTCGTGCTACATGCAGTCGACACATGACCCAGTGATGACCTCAAGCTTGAAGCTGTCAATGGAGAGGTTTACTTTTGGCATTGCTTAGCCAATCAATCATATATATAATTACCAGATTAAGGGCTTTTTCACACGTCATTTCAGTTCGATCCAATGTCGGATTAGAATGCACAGACTGGCTGCAGCTGTCCAGACATGCTCCGGTCGTGGGAGATGCTAAAAGCCCATATATTGCGATCCAACATTGAACCAAATTTCACCAATCTGTCCTTACTGTTCTATTACTAGCTGAAACTCCAAGGTCAAAACCAGACTCAGATTCTCAACTCTTATGGTGGGTTTACACGTTTCAATATCGTTGGAATATCGCAACTCAATGGCGCGGGAGCGCGCATTTAGTGCACGTTTCTCCCGCATTGCATCAGAGGTTTACACGCTGCGATATCGGGATACAACGTCCGTGCGATGTCTACGCCCCCCAACCCAGGAACGACCATTTAACATGGTAGTGAATGGGTGACGTTGAACATCGCATCGTAGTTGGGCTGTCACACAGCACGATCCGGCTCCAATCTCTATTCAATATCGGAGCATTGAATAGCACGCTCATTCAATCCCCGATATCGCATTGACATCGTTCCTGCATCGTATTGGACGTTCACACCATACAACGCAGGAACGATATCGGCTCCAACGATCGAACCACGTGACTTTTCATTGAAATTGGACTCCGATATCGCAACGTGTAAACCCGCCATTAAGTCAGCTGCTGTACAATTCACTTTGAATGGGCAGCTTGCTATGTGAATAGTGTAAGTGAGCTATGCAATCGGCATGGTGCACCGCAGCTGTCATATTGGCTGCTGCTACATCAGTATATGAATGAGGTGTCAGGTTTAGAAAAGACACAAAGAGTGCTGAGAAGATCTGAAGTTGTGGGTTGTAATAATCATCTAGGCAGGTTAACAACAACAATTTTTATTTGTATCCATACATGATATTTCAGCAACTCCTGATAGATGGCCACAATGCGATGCGCTCTGTCCACAAGAACACAAACCAGCCGGCAACAATAGTTTCTAAGTTCCTCCAGAAGACGGATAACACAACCGTAGCATGTGTATCCAGGTCCAGTCAGCAAGAATAGTCCTTAGGACTGTTCCTCAAATCCAGATGGTACATATTACGACCGTAGAATGTGTATCCAGCTCTAGTCTCTATAGTCCATCCATGGGTTTCAGGACATGGCCTAGCAACAGATCCTCTTGCTCCCAATTCACAGCACCAACTGACTAACTTTAACATGTGGCTTATTATTCCAAAAGCACAGTCTCCTGCCCTGTCTGCTGGATGTGTATTGGGGAACACCCTTGCATAGAAGAGCAACATGCACCACCCCCCACCAGATGCAGAACATTGATTGATAATGTAGACCTGATTGCATTATGGTCTATGAAAGCAGGCTAGAAGTGACATTCTGGAACATCCCCTTCCCCCTTCAACTTGTTAACAATAAAATCAGTGTAACTAGTGAGCCTTGCTGGAAAGCTCTGCTTGTCATTAGTCCATAGTCAGCTCCTCACAAGTGCCATTAAAGGGAATATCTCAACCGTGTTTTTGCTATGCAAACAGGAAGCAGCATGATGCAGAGTCTGAGACCCTGATTCCAGCTATGTGTCACTTACTGGACTGTGTGTTGCTATCTCAATAAAATCAGTGTTTTATCAACAGGGAATTATAACTACAGGACTAGGTGTCTTGTGCCTCTTAAGGTGGGGTCACACGCGGCGATCTGGTCTGCGATGTCGGAAGCGACGTGCAGGTGCGCGGTCGCTTCCGACATCGCAGGCAGCTGTCACACGGCACGACGGTGCCGGTGACGCGGCGGCGATGTGGGCGGAGCCATCGCTCGCTGGGCTGGGCTAAGCCCAGGGAGCGATGGCTCAGTAGCGCTGCGATATAGGCTGGATCGCGCCGCCAACAGTGTCAGACGGCGCGATCCAGCCTAATCGCTGGTCACAGGTTGACAGGTTTATGAACATGTTCATAAACCTGTCAACCTGCGACCAGCGATAATTTGCAGTTGCGTCGCGCTGTCACACAGCGCGACGCACTTGCAATATCGCCCGCGACATCGCTGTGACGTCACTTTGCGGCGATGTCGCGGGCGACATCGCCGCGTGTGACCCCACCTTTAGTCCATCCCTGCCCCCAACACTGGTTAGCAGCGTTCTGTCAATGTACAATGTACACATAAATCTGCCAACCAGTGGCGTGGGTGGGGTTATACACAGGTAGCTCAGCATTCTGAACACTGCTATATCTGCAGCAGATGGGTGATCAATGGGTGACCCACAACAATCAGACACTTATTATCATTAACAGTAAAACTCTTGAAATTCTATAGGATTTGTGGACTGCCAATGACTCCCTGTGGTGGTGCTGCAATAAAATAAACCATTGGTGCCACAATCTGCAGCTTTCACAGCTGACCAAGAGTGTAAGGCTGGCTTCACACCACGGTTTTTGTCATTATGATCTGTTTGTTTTGAAAAGAACAGTACAGGATCATTTTTGCCTCCCATATATCCCTATGATGACGGATTGGTTATATTTGGCCATCCAATTTTGTGAATTCAGTCCCGGATTCCTTTCCGTCCATTTTTTAACCGGCCCCAAAATGGAAGTCTGCACCGTTTTTGGGCTCCGGTGACAAAACCGGACAGGAAAAAGCAGAATTGTTTCCCAGATCTGGTTTCAGGGTACAGAGCATGCTCAGAACAAAAGCACTGCTCTGTACCCGTGGTATATGTGTGTAATTTCACTTTAGCAGTGTATCTACATACATTGATAAAGTGAAATTAGGTCAAGGAATAGTTAAAAATAAAAAAATAAATTCTCACCTGTCCGCCAACTGTCCCGCGATACATTTATCTCCGATGGCTAAAGGACCTTAATCAGCTGACCGGGAAGGGGTGGGGCAATCCGATCAGCTGATGGGTCACATGACCACATCAGCGCTTTTTAAATCTTTAAACTGTGCTGATGTGGTCATGTGACCCTTCAGCTGATTGGTTGCCCCGCCCCTTACCGGTCAGCTAATTCAGGTCCTCTAGCCATCCGAGGTGGATGCATTGCGGGACACTCGGCGGACATGTGAGAATTAATTTTTTTATTTTTAACCATTCCTATAATTTCACTTTAGCAATGTAGATACACTGCTAAAGTGAGAGTGAACAGCACCGACACCACTTGCCTGTGCTTTGCAGGCTTGGCTCTCCTTTCTGTGTCCGGATCCGGATACAGAAATGGCAGTTAACAATCCAGACCTCTTCATTCCTGTTCATGGGGTCCTGCAAAAAACAGGATCCCACGGACAGAAACAAAGCCGTAGTGTGAAGCCAGCCTAACACTGTGACAGCTGTTGATCGGGGTAATCCTTCTAACACAAAGCAACTGACAACATAAAATAATGAAATAACATTATGTATGGAATTGTGTCACTATACAAAAGTATTAACAGACGTGCTAATCATTAAATTCAGGTATTCATTCAATCCCATTGTCTAACATCCAGCCCCTCGCCCTGCCACTTCTCTTTACAAATATTGTTAATATTCCCCAATCACCTGTGAATGCTATAATTGAAGTGGAAAGATTTAATAACTGCAACAAATCAGCCATGAAAAGGAGACCATCTATATTTACAGATCGGGGTCACTGTGTGCTGAGTAGCAGAGGGCAGAAGAGTCACCAACACTTTGCTGACTCCATAACTGTAGAGTCCAGGCCTCGTTTGGTAACATCAGCACAAACACTGCGCCCACCAGGAGCTTCATGGCTGAGCAGCTGCAGCCGTACATCACCAAGCACAATGCTGACTGTCGGATGGAGTAGTGTATGGGTACCTTTACACGCGGCTACATTTCTAGGGTGGCTACAGGTAACTTACTGGTTGCAGTGAAATCATGGAGAGATTATTCCATTTGTACACAGCAACAAGATAGAACCTTGTCTCCATGATTTCACTGCAACCAGTAAGTTACCTGTAGCCACACTAGAAATGTAGCCGCGTGTAAAGGTACCCTGAGTCCGTCACCACTGGACTCTGGAGGAGACGTGTTCTGTGCAGCAACAGATTACACTGCTCTATCTGGCATCTAATGGAGAAGTTTGGGTTTGGTGAATGGATAACGTCACCCCCTGACTGCATTGTGCCCACTGTACAGTGATAACACTGTGGCTTGTTTTTCAGGGGTCATCCTCGGTCCTTGATTCCAACAAAGGGAAAAACATTCCTGCTTCAGCACCAGACGTTTTAAACAATTTTAGGTTCCAACTTTATGGGAACAATTTGGGGAACACCCTTCTCCCTTCCCCATGACTGTGCCCGGTGTCCCAGATCTATTGGTTGCAGCACCCTCCCCCACCCAGTAGCTGCAATGAGAATCTACACATAGTCCTGATAATTTCCTTTATAAGCAGATTTTAATTGCACACAGGGCATTATCCCATTCACATATCCAGACTGCAAACATGAGGTTTTTAGATAGGACCCAGTAGAGTGAAAAAACCTTGAAAGCGGTTACTGGGCTTCCGGATGTCATGGCCATTACATTCTAACAAATTTTTCACATTTATTCTTAGATAGCTTTCAGTAGCTTTCCAATATGTTCTTGGTTCCTGTTCACACAATGCAATAATACTTGTTAGCCATACGCTTTTTCCTTGAACATGAAGTGCTGGTGTGCAGCAGAATTTTCTTCTAGTAAGTATGTATTTTTTCATGCTAGCACCCACCACTAGAGGTGTGCGCCCATCTTATATATTATATTCAAGATCTATAAAGACATGGTTGAGGGAGTTTAGTGAAATAACAACATGACCAGCTGCACTGAGCTCGGACTGAGCCCCATTAAACACCATAAGGATGAGTTAGAATGGAGACTGTGAGCCCGGCCTCTCCCCAATATCAATGTGACCTCACAAATAATCTCTTAGGGTACCTTTACACGCGGCTACATTTCTAGGGTGGCTACAGGTAACTTACTGGTTGCAGTGAAATCATGGAGAGATTATTCCATTTGTACACAGCAACAAGATAGAACCTTGTCTCCATGATTTCACTGCAACCAGTAAGTTACCTGTAGCCACCCTAGAAATGTAGCCGCGTGTAAAGGTACCCTAAGGGGCAAACATTCTCCCAGACACCTCTAGAACATGTAGAAAGCCTTCCAAGAAGAGCAGAATCTCTTATGGTACCTTTACACGCCGCGACGGCAGGCTGGATACATCCCGCTACAGGCTACAAATGTAGCTTGTAGCGTCAATGTAGCCCGTCGTAGCGGCGTCTGAAGACGCAACGCTACAGCCGGCGACAGATACATCTGTTTATGGGCTCTGCTCGAAAACTGATGGCTACATCGCCGATGGTAGCGAGCTGTATCGGCGTGTAAAGAAGCACCGGAAGGGAACTCTGGACACCCTGCGATGTAGCTGCAATGTAGCTAAGGCGTGACCCAGGCTCCGGGATACCCCGCCCCATCACCGATCATTGGAGGAAGCTCCTGCATGACGATTGGTAGTCGCTGCCTAGGGCGGCATATTTAAGGAGCTGACCAGTCACACTACACAATCGCTCGAGCGTGCTGTATTACTCAGCCTCCTGCGATGCCTGGCCAATCATGATGATATTGCGATGTCCTATCATCGTACGGACGGCTCGTAATCCAAAATTGTGGCACGCCTATGTGCTGTCCCTGCTGCACCAGGTCCTCCCATAGTAGCTGGTTGTAGCGGTGTGTACATGAGCTACAGCTGGCTACTTGAGACACCCGGCGATGTAGCTAGCTACAGATGTAGCGTGGCGTAGCGCACCTTATGGCGGCGTGTAAAGGAGATGCGTTGACCGTTTGTAGCCGTTTGAGCGTGCTCGTGCACGTGAAGTAGCGGGATGTATCCAGCCTGACGTCGCGGCGTGTAAAGGTACCATTATAGCTGCAATGGGACCAACTCCATATTATTGTGTATTGATTTGTAATTGGAGGTCATGAAAGCTCCTTCGGGCATAATGTGGAGAGGTCCCAATAGTTTTGTCCATGTGATGTATTTCTGCGCATATTTGTTTTTAAACGAAATGGTTAAAGTTGACTTTGTGTGTGGGGAAATATTGGTGACATCAATCACGTGGATGTCTCATTAGGGCCATAGTCACATAGTAGTCATAAGACCGACCAAATATTCTCCTGAACTGTTGTAAGTTTGATTTCATGGTTTCAAAAGAGCCTTGAATGGCCTGTATACAGAGGCAGGGATTGACGAAAGCAGAAGTAAATGCACATTAGTAACATACGGTAAATTGATTTTTTTTTAGAGTATCCTGGGAACTGTATTGCAATCTGTCAATTATTAGCACAGCTGTGCTATGCCTGAGTACCCTTCATCCACAACGTGATATCGCTCACTGACAAACATGGAGACCGTGAGGACGGTAAAATCGATGAATGAGAACAAAACCGTATAGGGTTAATATATACACCGACGATCAAAATGAAAGAACAGCACACAATTGCCTTATTGTGTTGTTCAATGTGAAAATAACCTAATATGAGTAAATTAACAGTATGTTAAGCTTGTTTAATACATTGAATATATTCTAAAGCACAGAATAAAATGTAACTGAGCTAAATGAAAAGCAACACTGATCAAAATTAGAGAAAACTTTCAGATACCTGCAAGTTATTGATGCTAATCTGGTCCTAATTTCCTTAATTATCTGACAAACCCTATTTATCTGGCAGCCTAACTTTCCAGTTTGCACTCACTTTGCAAAAATGGTGTGCCGATCCAAAGTGACTGAAACCCTCCCGCAGCAGGTTGTCCAGATGAAGGCCAAAGGGGTCACCATATCAGCCATAGCAACAGAAGTTGGTGGCTCTCATAGACTGTGAGCCCTCGTGGACAGGGTCCCTGCCCCTCCTGTACCTGTACGTCCTGATCTGATCGCCTAGATTTAGTGTACTGGTTCTTGTCTCCCTTATCCCCATGTAAATCGCCATGGAACCTAATGGCGCTATATAAGTAAATAATAATAATAATTAGTACCAAGTGTGTGATTTCTAGAATATTGCATCTTTACAACATCACAAACTCTTTACAAAGCCCCCGAGAAGGCTGGTCATCCTCAACAGACAAATGCAAGAGAGGACAGGACAATGCTGAGAATCTCCATGAGTAATTGATTCAACACTGCAGCTGGAATAGCTCGCCAGTTCAGCACTGAACAGGGTAAGGATCTGTCTCACCATACAGTGTCATACAGACGTTTAAGAGAATTTTAACTGAAAGCCCACTCTGCAGTGACCAAACCTCTCATTAGCAGGAAGGATCAAAAGGCTAAACTCACCTTTGATGAGGAGCATGTTATGTGGCCAGAGGAGAAGTGGTCCACAGTTCATTTTAGTGATGAAAGCAAATTTAATTTATTTGGGTCTGATGGGAAACATTATGTTCATCCACAAATTGTGAAAGACTGAACCCAAAGTGTGTAAAGAAGTCAGTGAAAGGTGGTGAAGTGTCATTGTCTGGGGAATGTTTCCTGCTGCAGGGGTTGGACCTCTCATACAGCAACATGGCAGAGTGAATTGCAGATGTGTATCAGAACTTTCTTCAACAACACGTGGTTCCATGCATGTGTTCAGCACTCAATCAGCCAGCAATTTTCCTACAGGACAATGCCCCCTGTCACACAGTAAAACAGGTCAAGCAGTTTCTTGAAACAGAAAACATTGAAACAATGAAATGGCCGCCCGAGTCCTGTCTAAACCCAATAGAAAACCTCTGGAAAGTCCCGGGTGACAAAGTTATGGCCAAGAAACCTACAACAATCACAGAACTGTAGAAGAGACTGCATGAAGAGTGGAGCAAAATGCCCCCAGAGCAGTATGAGAGACTAGTGATGTCCTGTGGCTGCAGATGTGCTGAAGTCATTCACAGCAAAGGCTTGTACAAAGCAAAGGCCTCTACACAGCAAAAGCCTGTACACAGCAAAGGCCTGTACAAAGGAAAGCCCTGTATACTTCCTAATGATTGGTGACTGTTGTAACCTTCACAACATTTAGTTTTAATCTTTCTCTGTCTACAGTCATTGCTCTTCTCTAATCATGATCAACACGTTTTGTGTAAAATAAAGTTTATAAGTTGATAAACTTTGGTTATTTTGGGAAACCCTGTTCTTGTGGCACAAAGAACCGCCAAATGTTCATCAATGTAGATTACATTCTGTCTGAAAAAATCAAGTGATCAGACATTGTTCTCTAATTTTGATCATCAGTATATATTATACATTTATATATACTAGTTGAAGAGCCCGGCATTGCCTGGACATAGTAACTAATTGTTCTTAGAATGCATATTTTGCACATAAATCCATTTCACATCATATATTCAACACTACAGATTTGCAACACAAGTAAACTAAATGGTTACCCAAGTAAGGCCCCATTCACACTGGCGTTTTATCCGGATCCGGCAGATACACACAAAAAACACATCTGCCGCCTAACGGCCGCCCTTGCGGTGCACTTGTGGCACACTTGCGGCAAGCCCCATGCATTGTCTATGGGGCTTGCGGCAGGTGCGAAAGTCCAGTATAACCGCAGTTTTGAAACTTGCGGCCACGGAAAAGTCAGTGGCGTTTTTTTTTCGCGGCCCAACTCCTGCTAGTGCTGGAACTACAGCTGTACCACACTTGCGGTAGACTTGGTAGACAATGCATGGGGCTTGCCACAAGTGTGTCGCAAGTGTGGCCGTTAGGCGGCAGATGCGGTAAATCTGCCGGATCTGCTGCAATTTGACAAAAACGCTACTGTGAAAGGGGCCTAATGATAGTAGAAAATGGCTCAAAGTGGGACATGACTCTCAGTGAAGCAGCAGCCACACAAACCCCAAATTGACTAAGACAGCTCTTTCCTATTGTTTTAACAGCCCCCTGTATACAGGCAGAGCATGTAATTATGCTTAGGTGTAATTACATTATAGGGAGCCTGTCAGGTCATTCATGCCCCCCTGAGCTATCACTGCCTGTACCTGTAGCTTTATAGGACTATAGTGTAAAAAGACCTGTGTCATGTTACGATAATGTGAGCATAGTGGGCGGAACAAAGCAAGCAAAATCATTATGGTCTATGGAGACTTAGCTCCACCTATTATAGTCACTTGTTCATGACATCACACAGGCCCTTCTTCTGAAATTCAGCTGAAATGTTAACTATTAACCTGTCAGAGTGTGTATGTCCTCCATGGTGTGTACACACTGCCTCATTGGCAGCGTTGCCCGGGCACAGTAACTAACTGTTCTTAGTTATAACAAAATAGAATGATTATTTTGCAGATCAAAGTCACAAAGTAATTATGGGCGTGGCTATAAAGTGGGGTGGCTATGAAGGCGCCGTGGCAATGAAGGGGGCATGGCTATAAAGGGATGGAGCTATGTGTCCAGTCAATAGACCTGTTTTTGGTGACTGACTGTAAGGCACAGGGTTAAAATTTACCCCCAAAACATAACCTATGATGTTCCCTGAGTCAAATGGGATGGCGGTGCAAAATTTGGTAGTTGTAGATGCAACAGTGCTGATTCCTTTAGTGGACATACATACATGCATACACACACACATACATGCATACATACATACATACACACACACATACATATACATACATTCACATACATACACACCATACATACACACACATACATACACACACATATACACACACCTACATACACACACATACATACACACACACATACACACACTTACATACAAACACATACATACACACACACATACATACACATACATTCACATACATACACACCATACATACACAAACATACACATACATACACACACACACATACACACACTTACATACACACATACATACACACACATACATACACACACATACATACACATACATTCACACACATACATACACACACACATACACACCATACACACACACACACGCATACGTACACACATATGAGTCAGTCGACAGGGAGGGGGTACTCAGACACCGGGACAGGTGGTTGCTTCGGTGGGGCATCACGGCTGGTAATTCCCATTTCCGTGCCCTGGACCCTCAGTGGCGGGGATGGGGGTGATGATGATGGGGGAAATGGTTTTGTGATGCCACCTGTGGTACCTGGTAATAGGTTACCAGCGCTGTGGCTGGCTGCTGAAGTGATGGGAATGCAGCTTAGGTAGCACAGCTCCCCACAGGTAGAGCTTTACCTCAGGGCAGCGGGGTGGATGAGGAGAGAAGTAGTCCTCACCTCCGGTGATGATGATGTAGCCCTCCGGGCGCCGAATGAAAGGAGGACAGACACCACTTCAGCTCAAACGGTTCTTTACTTGCACCAGATGGAAACAGGTACACGGTACATTCTGGGTAAACGGGTATTGTAACCGCAGATCTTGAAGGTTTCTCCAGAGTCTGACAGTGATGCCCTCAATATGGCGCTCGTGGTCTTGTTACTCTCTTGCTCTCTTTCTATTTGCCCCTCTTGAGCCAAGTCCTCGGGGTCTGTTACCTAAAGTTTCGGACTTGTTGGCGTCATGAACCCAGCTGCGGGACTGATGTTGGGCTGCTTTAGGGGTGCTTTGGCTACCTGTGTGTGTCGGGCCCTCAGCTTGCCGGTCTGTAGTTAGGGTTGAACCTTGCGTCTATCTACCTCGGCTCCGGTATGCCGGTGTTGACCTGGGTCCCCAGCTGGCTCCAACCAGTCCTGTGTAAACCCCCTTCCGAGTCTGGGTCGCCCCTCTCCTAAGAGGTGTCCTCCAGTTGTAGCTGCAGGGTCCCCTGCGTCTGCCTTCTTTGCTCTCCTCACACCAACTGTCTGACTGTGCTGTCACTCCCTGTCTCCCGCTCTCTAGGCTCCACCCCCCTGGGACCTACTGAATATCAGTCCCCTGTATTAAAGTGGCCTGTGTTGGGTGTTGGGGTACAGACTCTGAAGATTTCCCCATGTCCACAGTTACGGAAGGCACCACCACCTATAATTGAGGTGTAATACCTCCCTGTGGCGCCTTGCCATAGGGGCTCCACACATACATACACATACACACACACATACATACACACATACACACACATAAATACACACACATTCACACACATACATACACACACATACACACACATACATATACACACACACATACACACACATACATACACACACATACACACACATACATATACACACACACATACACACACATACATACACACACACACATACATACACACACGCATACATACACACACACATACATATACACACACATACACACACATGCATAGACACACACATACATAGACACACACATACATACACACATACATACACATACATACACACTGTACATACACATACACATACACACACATAAATACACACACATAAATACACACACATAAATACACACACATACACACACACACATACATACACACTGTGGTGATGCAGCCCATGGCCGGGTGCATCACACGGGTGGTCTGTGTGTAATACTGTGTTTAACCCCCACAGGCTTGAACAGAGGGGGGAGGTATGTGGTGATGCGACCCATGGCCGGGTGCATCACAGGTGGTCGGTATATGTCTCTGTTCACATGTATCCGGTTTTACTGTGGATGTGCTGTGGTAAACCTACCCGGAACACAGGGAGTTAACAGCTGAGAGTGAGTGCTGTGGACCTGGCATGTTCATGAGCCTAATGAGCGGCTGAGAGCAATGTGTGTACTGAGTGCCTAGTAGCTCAGGTGGAGGTGTCAGTGTGGGTGTGGCAGGCAAGATAATAGCTAGCCAGGTGTGAGTTGTGAGCAGACATCAGATCAGGCTGCAGAGGAGATCAGACCAGAGACTGCAGAGTCCAGAGAGAGACCAAACATGATCCTCTAAGGGAGAGGACATGTTTCAGGGGGGTCCCGTTCCCATTGGGGGGATGAGGCAGGACGCCTGGCTCTCCATGCCGAAGATGCCGGCCCCTCTGAGCCGTGTGGAGCCTGTGGCCAGACCGAGAGGTTAGTGGAGCACCGGGGTGTAAGGGGGGTCCTGGCTGAACATGTAGGGGGCTCACTCTGTCCATGGTGGTGAGGCTGCCATCCAGGATCTCTGCCTGTGTTGGTAAGGCTTGGGGGCAGCTGGGCATTATGGGCAGGGTGAGGAGACCTTGGGGGATGCTTTGACTGCCCTGAAGCTCAGGTGGCTCGCAACCTGGTCTGGGCCTAGAGGGCTGAAGTCCATGCCGGACTGCGCTGGTGTGTGTGGTCTGGACCTGACAAGGCTGATGTCTATAGGAGTCAATGACGGACTATGGAAGTGTATGACAGCTGAAGGAAAAGGGCCGTGCATGTTGTGGGACCGTGAGGTCCGTGTGTGTGAATGGAGGCAGAGTAGAAGCCTCTGTGGGAGAGAAAAGACCAGGTCCTGTGAGTAGGGAGCCATGAGGCCAGACGACAGGGGTTAATAGAGTACTGGGAGTTGGGAAGTGGGGCTGACCCTGGAGGGGCTCGCGAGGGCGTGTTTGGTGCAGCCGCTTGACTGGAGGTCTGGCCCTGGTGATGGCAGACTTGGAAGTGGTTGGCGACCTGGAGACACGTGCCAAGGAGTTCTTGGGGGCCTGAGTTACCCTGGAGCTCCGGTGACTACAACCAGATCGGGACCTGGTTCAGAGCAGCCAGAGCGCTGTGTAGAGGGCTGGGAACAGTTGGTAGCCCGTGGGAAGGGACTGGACTCCCAAGGGGACACTGGGCCAAGGAAGGGCCTGGCATTCGGGCAGTAACCGTAAACAGGGGTGTACCGGCGGCGACAGAAACCCTGTAAGACGGCAACTGACCCGTGTACTCTGTGTTGGGTAACAGTACATTGAGGTTACCCAGGAGAAAGGATTTGTGCAATATAATTTATGTACCGTGGAATGTAATGTGATGTTGTTTGTATTATGTTATGTGATGTGAGTGTGATATAATGTATTTATTCTGTATGTATGTGAGAGGAGGAGTTTACACGTAATAAATTGCTGCATAATGGTTAAAAACATGTGTTGGTGTAATTTACTCTGTCAAGCGAACCCCCAGGGAAACGCAACCTCACAACACATACACACACACACACACACATACATACACATACACACACCCACATACACACTCACATACACACACATACACACACATACATGCACACACATACACACCCACATACACACACACATGCATACACACATACACACACCCACATACACACACATACATACCCACACACCCACATGCACACACATCCACATACACACAGCCACATACACACAGCCACATACACACACCCACATACACACACATACACACATATATATACACACATACACACACCCACATATATACACACATACACACACCCACATATATACACACATACACACACACATACACACATACATACACATACACACATACATACATACACACACATACATACACACACACACATATGCACACACACACATATGCACACACACATATACACACACACACATACACACACACACATATATACACACATACACACACACACATACATACACACATACATACATACACTCTGATTTATATATTAGGTATATAATGCATTTGAAGGCTAGAAATTTAGCTAAAGAACAGAAATAACCTGCCTACATTTGCCAGAATGTATATATGGTTATTTACTTATAAATATTTACTTATTACTTATTATTTATTTTAAAATGTTTACCTAATGCATATACTGGCTAAAAATTGCATTAAACAGCATTAAAATCTATCCATGTTTGCCAGAATTGATAGTCGACCACAAGAGCTGACACAGGGGGTTATCCTATGGGTGCATGAAATATGTAATAACTTTTCTTAAAGGGATAGTCACCCTAAAGTCTTATCTGCATTGGTTACTCTGCTGTTTTTAGCAGCCAGTTCAGGCTGGGGTGGGGGGGGAGTGACTCTAATTTTTGCCCAAAAAAACATATATCCTCCTTTATCTCCAGTGCTGAGAACTTTGAGGTGCACTGACTTATATATATATGAGAGTTATCCTGGCAGCACTTAGTATGAGCGCCTTTCCTAGAAGATGACGGCTTTCGTATTATTCTTCCCTTAACCCCGTGAGTACCAGAGCACTGGGTTAAATCGATGATGGAGGGGGTTAATTTGATGGGCAGCATATCATTTATTTGACTCCGCTGTGTCGCTCGCTTTCCATATATCACCCAGTTCCCAATAATTACGGTGTTAATAAGATTATTAGCGAAGACGATATATTGTAAAATAACATAAAAGATCCTGACGGTAGGGGGGACTTCCTGTTATCATTTCAGCTTTGTGTTTGTAATGACATTTGCACTGCAGGGAAAGAGAATAAAAAAGAGATAGAGCATTACAAGTCCACCCCTTTACCAACATCACCCTCAGCACTTCCAGGAATACTCAGGGAGGGAGGGCTGAGGGGACCCAGGGAGGAGGGACTCCGCCAGGCATCAGCCAAGCAAACACAACCCAAACCTTACTCTGACAAATAGCATGGCTGAAAAGAAGGAAAAAAACACACACACCATGAAAAAACAACCCCTCCCCTTCAAAAAGTAAAGCTGTGAATGTGGCTGATGGAGTCTGACTCCAATGGGAAAAGTGCATGAAGAATGCAGGACCAAGGAGACTTTTTGCAGACAAGCACATACCCCCCTCCAGCATTATTTATGGATTAATATTTGTATTAGTTTATTATTTATCATAATGCATCATGTTACATCTGATTTTCCAGGTTGTTTGCAAGCCACATAGGGGGGACTGCCTGCCACAAGGTAAGGAGCACCTCATTTCTCCAACCTTTAAAAGTTCTTAAGTGTCTGTTTAGCTCAGGATTAGTAGTAAGGGGTTACTGTATGGCTCTAACCTGACATGTTACTATATGTCCCTAAACTGACATGTTACTTATGGCCCTAAACTGACATGTTACTGTATGTCCCTAAACTGACATGTTACTGTATGGCTCTAAACTGACATGTTACTGTATGGCCCTAACCTGACATGTTACTGTATGGCCCTAACCTGATATGTTACTGTATGGCCCTAAACTGACATGTTACTGTATGGCCCTAACCTGACATGTTACTGTATGGCTCTAAACTGACATGTTACTGTATGGCTCTAAACTAACATGTTACTATATGTCCCTAACCTGCCATGTTACTATATGGCCCTAAACTGACATGTTACTGTATGGCTCTAAACTGACATGTTACTATATGTCCTAAACTGACATGTTACTGTATGGCCTAACCTGACATGTTACTGTATGGCCCTAAACCTGACATGTTACTGTATGGCCCTAAACCCTGACATGTTACTGTATGGCCCTAACCTGACATGTTACTGTATGGCCCTAAACTGACATGTTACTGTATGCTCTAAACTGACATGTTACTGTATGTCCCTAACCTGACATGTTACTGTATGGCCCTAACCTGACATGTTACTGTATGGCTCTAAACTGACATGTTACTGTATGGCCCTAACCTGACATGTTACTGTATGTCCCTAAACTGACATGTTACTGTATGTCCCTAACCTGACATGTTACTGTATGGCCCTAACCTGACATGTTACTGTATGGCTCTAAACTGATATGTTACTGTATGGCCCTAACCTGACATATTACTGTATGGCTCCTAAACTGACATGTTACTGTATGGCTCTAAACTGACATGTTACTGTATGGCCCTAACCTGACATGTTACTGTATGGCTCTAAACTGACATATTACTGTATGGCCCTAAACTGACATGTTACTATATGGCCTAAACTGACATGTTACTATATGGCTCTAAACTGACATGTTACTGTATGGCCCTAAACTGACATGTTACTGTATGTCCCTAAACTGACATGTTACTGTATGACCCTAAACTGACATGTTACTGTTTGGCCCTAAACTGACATGTTCTGCTCATCAGATCTCTTGTAATCTCCTACATCCTTCCTGGAAGAAACATTGTAATCATTGCATAAATATTTATCATATCATTCATGAATATTAAGTTCTGGAGCATACTATTGATTCCGGCACGTTCCGCTATCCGCTGCTCGGAGGCTTTATATCAGCACAATACATTACTGCAATTTACCGTGATTAAAACGTGGCGGCATAATCCAATCAGAAATCAATTGCACTTAGTCTTTAACTTTTGCAAATGAATTGCATATCGGATAAACGATAGGGAGAGGCAACAATATACGTTATCAACGAGCTAAACAATGAAATCATTTTACAAGTCAATGATATAAAACATAACACAGAAACTCCATCTACCAAATGTAAGAAAGGCAAAGCCACAGCAAACTTTGTGATCCACAACTAAAACAATGACATGACAAACTCAGCTCTCCTACACCAGCTCTGCTGCATCTGTACTGGAGGGTCACATAACAATGGAAATTGGAAATTCACAGCTGTTTGGTCACAGTTCGCCTGCAGAGCTGACAATCTAGTCAAACCTTGACCGAAGAGCTGCAAATTCCCAAGGAGCAACTAGATTGGGCGAACCGTGTCAAAGAGCTGCAAATTTGTAAGGAGCAGTAAGGAGCTACAATTTGCAGCTCTTTTGTCACAGTTCGTCTGCAGAGCTGACAATCTAGTATCGCCTTAGAAATTTGCAGCTCTTTGGTCACTTCCCTCCTGCAGAGCTGAAAATGTATCAGTTCATTGGACATTTGCAGCTCTTTGATCACTTTTTGCCTGCAGAGCTGACAATCTAGCAGCTCATTGGTGATTTGCAGCTCTTTGGTCACGGTTCGCCTGAACAGCTGACAATCTAACAGCTCATTGGTGATTTGCAGTTCTTTGGTCATGGTTCACCTGCAGAGCTGACATCTACTAGCTCTATAGAAATTTGCAGCTCGTTAGTCACTTTTTTGCCTGCTGAGCTGACAATCTAGTAGCTCCTTAGAAATTATCAGCTCTTGGGTCACTGTTCCCCTACACAGCTGACAATCTAGTAGCTTCTTGGAAATTTGCAGCTCTTTAGTTACTTCCCTCCTGCAGAGCTGACAATCTAGTAGCTCATTGTAATGGTGGGTTTACACGTTTCAATATCGTTGTGATATCACAATTCAATGGCGCGGGAGTGCGCATTTAGTGCCGTTTCTCCCGCATCGCATGGAGGTTTAGACGTTGCGATTTCTGAATCCAACGTCCGTGCGATGTCTACGCCCCCAACCCAGGAACGACCATTTAACATGGGAGTGAATGGGTGACGTAGAATTTCACATCGTAGTTGTGCGTTTACACAGCACGATCCGGCTCCAATCTCCATTCAATATCGGAGCATTGAATAGCATGCTCATTCAATCCCCGATATCGCATTGACATCGTTCCTGCATCGTATTGGACGTTCACACCATACAACGCAGGAACGATATCGGCTCCAACGATCGAACCACGTGACTTTTCATTGAAATTGGACTACGATATCGCAACGTGTAAACCCGCCATAAGTGTGCAGCTCTTTGCTCACTGTTCACCTGCAGAGCTGACAATCTAGTAGCTTATTGGAAATGTGCAGCTCTTCGGTCTCAGTTCATCTGCAGAGTTTACAATTTCGTAGCTTGTTGGTAATTTGCAGCTCTTCGGTTACGATTTGCCTGCAGAGCTGATAATCTAGCAGCTCCTTAGATGGTTCGCCTGCAGAGCTGACAATCTAGTAGTTCCTTAGAAATTTGCAGCTCTTGGGTCACAATTCACCTGTACAGCTGACAATCTAGCAACTCCTTAGATGGTTCGACTGCACAGCTGACAATCTACCAGTTCCTTGGAAATTTGTAGCTCTTTGGTCACAGTTCACCTGCAGAGCTGACAATCTAGCAGCTCCTTAGATGGTTCGCCTGCAGAGTTGACAATCTAGTAGTTCCTTAGAAATTTGCAGCTCTTGGGTCCCAGTTTACCTGCAGAGCTGACAATCTACTAGTTCCTTGGAAATTTGTAGCTCTTTGGTCACAGTTCACCTGCAGAGCTGACAATCTAGTAGCTCCTTGTCTTCAATGCGCTTGCTGGTTTAGTTTACTTAAAAATATATTAATAGAACAGATGTAGAATTACAGTGTAGCTTCATTCAACAGACATGGACTAAAACTTCAGGTTGACATTTATGGCCACTATCATGTATTATGTAATTTGACAATTGTAGTGTTGTGTGTCAGGACATGGGTTGTAAACTAGCAGAGGTAGCCTGGCACGTGTCCAGCATGGCACCAGGTGGTAATTCTTTCTTACTCTGTAGGGATGAATGGAAAGTTTGGGAATGAGCGCCGAGGATCAGACACCAGCCTGCAAAATACTTACTGAAGGCTTAAAATAGCTGTTTGGCCTGTATTCCACACAATGTATCTGTCCCCAAAGACTTCCCACTCCTTCCTTTTGTTACATGTGCTACAATACATAAATACCGGAGTAGCTGAGAGGAACCATTGACAATAAAGTGGAAAATGCGTAATAATAGGTAATAGTGAGGCATTCTCCATAGAGACAGAATGAGTCCATAGGGATCAATGTGTGTGTCAATTACCTAGAAAAGAATACAGCAAACAGAAAGCCCGGGGTCCAGAACTGGATTCACATCCCGTATTCTCCTGTTCTTAGAACAAAAAAATGGAAATAAAGACCCTGCCAGATCTGTCACATCAGACCCTATTGTTTGTAACAGGGACCATCAGGTTTCCATTATGCTGCTCTACTTTTTCTAACTACAGATGTAGCCACATCCTTATACACAAGAAAGATATCATGGCGCAGAGAGTTAACACTTAACATGCAAAATCCATTGACTTTGTATTGTTAGGAGTCAAATTCCATAATTCTGCATCAGGATATCTTTGTCATTTTAAGAATGGCTACATCTGTATTTCGAATCCATGATGATGAACAATGGAGGCTCCAACCGGAAGAACTATGGAGGCTCCAACCGGAAAAACAATGGAGGCTACAACCGGATGAACAATAGAGGCTCCAATCGGATGACCAATGGAGGCTCCAACGGAAGAACAATGGAGGCTCCAACGGAATGAACAATGGAGGCTCAACCAGATGAATAATGGAAGGCTAACCGAGAACATGGGGCTCAAGAAGAACAATAGAGGCTCAAGCCGATGAACAATGGAGGCTTTAACCGAATAAACAATGGAGGCTCCAACCTGATGAACAATGGAGGCTTCAACCTGATGATCAATGGAGGCTCCAACGGATAAACAATAGAGGTCCAACCGGATAACAGTAGAGGCTCCAACCGGATGAACAATGCAGGCTCCACCGGATGAACAATTAGGCTCAAACCGGATGAGCAATGAAGTCACATTGTCACAATTCCATCCTGTGTGTCTTGGACGCAATAGCTTACTTTTTATGGCATTATAGATTTCGGGTGTGGTGAGATGTCGGTATGCTGATTGACAACTAAGTTGTCCAATCAAATACAGGGGTGTGTTGGGCTGTTTATGTGTTTGGTGACGACTCAGCCGTCCAATCTGAGACTGGGAGGTCTTGGGTTTTCCAGGTGTTACCTGTGCTGTTTGATTGCCCAGCTATTTAGCTAAGCGGTCAGTCCCAGATCTCTGCCAGTCTTAGGCCAGAGACACACTTGGAGAGTAATGTGAGAGACTCATGCAGTCTCTCATTGAATCATCCGGCATGGCTGCCGGTTCTCAGGACAGGAGAGTGTAGCTGCATTGAAGCACTTGCGACTGCTCACTCCTCTCCGGCAGCCGTGCCCAGCGATGCGGTGAGAGACTCGCACTACTCTTTTTCATTACTCTCTTCATTGTATCTTTGACCTTAGTCTTGTGCTTGTTGGCCTCTTGAACTGTGCTCTGGGAATTATCTTTTGCTGCCTGACAATTGACTTTGTTTGATCATCCTTTTGCTTTGACCCTCTGCTCTGATTCGCTACCCTCCATGATCCTGGATCATGACCTGAGTACACCTCTGCCTCTCCCCTTACTTATGAAGTGCTCTCCTGGTACCTGACCCAAGAACGTTTTACTATTCTGCCTCTCAACCTGTCTATGTAGTGACTAGTGTTACACACATGGTTTATTGAAAGGGGGGTTCATAAATTGGAAAGAACATTCCTGAAGCCAGAAAAGTAGTTTTGCTACAACTGTAGATCTTGATGATCCCAAGAAGAAGGGGATCCGGATAACTGTACAAAGTGACAAAGTAGCTGCACATGCTCTTGTTATCCTACCATTAAAATAGGGGTGGGAAGGTGACCGCGCATGCACAACCATCTATGCATAGACCTTTGGTCTGGGGGAGTGTTTATAGCTTTCCATAACTTGAATAGAAAATTAATGTTAAATTATAAGTAATTGATAATAGTAGAGATATCGACGGGCTAAAGAGATGTAGCTACCAACTTCAAAGAAATATATTTAAAAAAAAATCTTTTATTCAGTTCTTTAAAAGGTCTAAAGGACCAACAACATATATGAAAACAAAGACACATACAACAGAAAAAACAATGGGTTGCAAAAGGTTTGTACAGATCGCCTATTCGTTTAACCCTAAGTGCAGTGTTTCTACCTGATAATGGAGGTTTTGACACCCTAAGGTTCCTGGTGCCCCCACTCAATGGTGGCTCTCCCTGATTCTGACCCTAAATGGGTAACTCAGGTAAACAGAGAAATATACATCAGCAGGTTATACATTCCAGAGGCTGGACTTCACTCATAGTGAAGTCCAAAATGACAGCCCTCCGGGTATCTGTACAAGACGCAGTTGCAACTTCCAATGGATGATCTAGGATAACTCTCCACGCTTTAACCGTGGTCAGCTGCGGTTAATTTGTGCGGCCACACCTGCCGCGAGTGTCGGAGCACAGCAGTACCACACTTGCCGCAAGCCCCATAGACAATGCATGGGGTGTGCCGCAAGTGTACCGCAAGTGCTGCCATTAGGCGGCACATGCGGCAGATCAGCAGACACATTTTTTTTTGCCGGATTGGCCGGATCCGAACAAAAACGCTGATATGAAAGGCCCCTACGCAATACAATAGACAGATCATGCTTTAAAGAAGGCAGGAAGCCCCAAACCTATAGGTACCTGTTTAGCTGCATAGGTTGAAAATATTGTGTGATCCTCAAAGAGGATCTGACACCAGGTTAAAAGTAGTCAGTTTTTTAATTGCTTATTTTATTCCCACCACCCCCTTAGTATTTTTTCTTTATAATCTGTTGTATGGTTTCAGAGATATAGGCCTTTTTATTTATCTTAATTTCTCTGGTACGCTCCTAGGGGGTGTTGCTTACAGATCCTTTAGGGCGTGTCTTTAGGATGCTCCTCATATTTAGTGAACTGCATCCTTTTTTTTTAAAGACCATAAAAATTAGCACTACATAAAAAGGCCTGTATCTCTGGATCCGTATGGCAAATTAAGAAAAAGGGGAATGATCAGGGGAGCAGCGAGAACAAAACATAAGCAAAAACTGGTCACTCAACCTTGAGACAGGTCCTTTTTAAGGTACAGAAAGTTGTCTACCACTCCTATAACAAGCCATATTAAAACATGACGTCACTTAACGAAGCTTAACATATATAGGCATACAGCATAGTAAGAATGGTGACCATGCTCTTCCCTGTACACTGAGGATAATAATAATAATAATAATAATAATAAAAAAGAATAATTTTATAAATATAGCGCCAACATACAGTATTCCACAGCACTTTACAATTCGGAGGGGACATATACAAACAATATGAGGCAATACAGAGTAACAAAAAATTCTAAATCCATGAGGAGTGAGGTCCCTGTTTGCAAGCTTACAACCTATGAGGAAATAGGGGAGGTCCAAAAGGTAAATGGTAAAAAGTGCCATCATATATTGTCAATCATTCATAAATAGGGGATTCACAGAACGCTGCATGAAGCAGTCACCAGTCGGGATCTGCACAAGTACAGATAAAGTGCTATATTATGCATGGGGACAGACAGACAACAGTCTGCAGGTGCAGACAGATGACACAAGAGGCCAGATTTGGAAAAGGGAAGATAGACAAGTGAGGTGAGGTGATAGGCCAGTCTAAAGAGTTGTGTTTTTAAGGCTTGCTTAAAACTATTGGTATTGGGAATTTAATGAATTGTTTTTGGTAACACATTCCAGAGAATTGGTGCTGCTCATGAGAAGTCTTAGAGACTGGAGTGGGAGTTTCGATTGTCGCTGCTATCAGTCTTTGGTCACTTGCAGAACGGAGGGCATGTGTAGGGCGATAGACAGAGATGAGGGAGGAGATGTAGGGCAATGCAGAACTATGGAGGGCTTTGTGGGTGAGAGTGATAATTTTATATTGTATTCTATAGCAGATTGGCAACCAGGATAGAGGCATCGGTGAAGTGGTTGGAGAGGAATATGATCCTGGCTGCTGTATTGAGGATGAATTGGAGAGGAGAAAGTTTAGTAAGAGGGAGAGCGATTAGTAGAGAATTGCAGTAATCCAGACGAGAATGAATAAGGGCAACAGTAGAGTTTTTGCAGAAGTAACAATAGGAAATGTTTTTGGGGTGTAGGAGAAATGAGCGAGCGAGTGACCGGATGTGGGGAGAGAAGGAGAGATCCGAGTCTAAATATAACCCCAGGACAGTGAGCGTGCTGCTGAGGAGTAATGGTAGAACCATAAACAGAAATGTCAATACTAGGTTTCGGACGTTTAGGAGAGGGAGGAAACATGAGAAGTTCAGTTTTTGACAGATTCCATTTAAGGTAGAGAGAAGACTTGTTAGATGTTAGAGACAGCAGACAGACAATCACTGGTATTTTGTAGTAATGTGGAGGTGATGTCTGGAGAAGATGTGGAAATTGGGTGTCGTTAGCATAGCGATGGTACTGAAAATCAAATCTAGTGATGGTTTGTCCAATAGGGGCAGTGTATAGAGAGAAGTGAAGGGGACCTAGGACTGAACCCTGAGGAACCCTGATAGTGAGGGGAGAGAGAGAGGGGAAGAGGAGCCGTAGAGATAAAGTGAAGGAGCGGTCAGAGAGGTAGGAGGAGAACCAGGAGAGAGCGGTGTCCCTGAGCCCAATAGAGAAGAGCATAGAGAGAAGGAGCTGGGGATCAACAGTATCGAATGCAGCGGAGAGATCCAGGAGGATCAACAGGGAGTAGTGACCATTAGATTTAGCTGTTAGTAGATCATTAGAGACTTTAGTGAGGGCAGTTTCAGTATAATGTAAAGAGCGGAAGCCGGATTGTACAGGGTCAAGAAGAGAATTGTCAGAGAGATAGCGGCTCATACGAGAGTGGACCAAGCGTTCCAGGAGTTTAGAGATGAAGGGGAGATTAGAGACATGTCTGTAGTTAGCAGCTGAATTCTCATCGAGGGATGTTTTTTTTTAATAATGGATGTATGCTGCCATGTTTGAAGGAGGAGGGGAAAACACCAGATGAGAGGGAAAGATTAAATATTTTAGTTAGGAGACATGTGACAGCTGGGGAAAGGGATTGAAGGAGATATGAGGGAATAGGGTCGCTGGTGCAGGTAGTGGGGTGAGAAGATGCAAGAAGCTGAGTGACTTCTTCCTCTGTGACCGGATCAAAGACCGAAAGTGAGTTGGATGAAGTACAGGAAGGAGGAGAATGCATGATGTTTTGAGGCTGTGAGGAAATTTCCTGTGGTATGAGGTGAATTTTGTCCTGAAAATAGTTGGCCAGAATTAGAGAGTTGTGGGGGCCAACATGGTCACATTTGATGCACAGATCTTCAGGAAGGTTAGTAGACATATGACTCAGGATATTGCTACCTAGGAGCACCCGCACATATATACGTACATACAAACATTTGTATGCATTTTGTTCTGCAATGTATGCAGACCATGTAGGGTGAGCGTATTCTGTTTTCTTTGAAACAATTATACCTGCTGATTCCAGTTTTTTTCTGTAGATCTCCACAGGTGGTTTTTGGCTCTTGGATAACTCTTCTGATAATTATTTTCACTCCTCTGTCTGAAATCTTACAGGGAGCACCTGGTCGTGGCCAGTTTATGGTGAAATAATTTTCTTTCCACTTCCGAAATATGGCCCCAATAGCGCTCACTGGAACCCTTACTAGTTTAGAAAGTCTCCTGTAACCAATGCCATCAGTATGTTTTACAACAATAAGGTGGTGAAGGTCTTGAGGCAGCTCACTGGTTTTACACATTATGAGATGTTTCTTGTGTGGCATCTTGGTAATGAGACACTCAGCCATCAGTTGAACCAGATGATATTATCTTTACTGTAACTAAGTGATAGGATTGCTTTCTTATTACTGATAGATTTCAGCTGGTGTAATGAGTTTCCATGACTTTTTGAACCTCTCTCTCATGTGTTCAATACTTTTTCCCTTTGTCATTGCTCATTATTACACATACCGTATATACTCGTGTATAAGCCGACCCGTGTATAAGCCGACCCCCCTACTTTTGCCCCAAAAATCTGGAAAAACCTATTGACTCGTGTATAAGCCGAGGGTGGACCCCAGCACAGGTATACAGACCCCAGCAGTGTGGTATACAGGCCTCCCCAGTGGTAGTATACAGCAGCCCCAGTGGTAGTATACAGATTCCCCAGCAGCCCCAGTGGTAGTATACAGATTCCCCAGCAGCCCCAGTGGTAGTATACAGGAGCCCCAGCAGCCCCAGTGGTAGTATACAGGAGCCCCAGCAGCCCCAGTGGTAGTATACAGGAGCCCCAGCAGCCCCAGTGGTAGTATACAGGAGCCCCAGCAGCCCCAGTGGTAGTATACAGGAGCCCCAGCAGCCCCAGTGGTAGTATACAGGAGCCCCAGTGGTAGTATACAGATTCCCCATCAGCCCCAGTGGTAGTATACAGGAGCCCCAGCAGCCCCAGTGGTAGTATACAGGAGCCCCAGCAGCCCCAGTGGTAGTATACAGTAGCCCCAGTGGTATACAGCAGGCCCCCAGGGGTACATATAGCAGCCCCCAGGGGGTCCCCAGCAGCCCCTTGGGGTACACAGCGGCCCCCAGGGGGTCCCCAGCAGCCCCCTGGGGGTCCCCAGCAGCCCCCAAATGCTGGCACTCGCCCCCCCTTGCAAGGGCCCCCCCGCTTCTCTTACCATTCCGGACTTCTGATCCGCGCCGCTCCTCGCTCCTCCTCGCTGCTCCGTCCGTCCGTCTTCTACATCCGGGATCCCCGGCCGCGCGATGACGTCACATGCCTGCGACGGCCGGAGATCCGGGATGTAGAAGACGGACGGAGCAGCGAGGAGGAGCGAGGAGCGGCGCGGATCAGAAGTCCGGAATGGTAATATAACCATTGGGGGGGGGGCCCTTACAAGGGGGGGCAGGTGCCAGCACTTGGGGGGGGATTTATTTAGTTATGCACTGCTTCCCCCTGCCGGTGATTGACAGGGGAAAGCAGTGCATATTTAATGAGCGGCCCCACGTGACGGGGCCGCTCATACAGCAGCCTCCCCCCCCCGCCTCCTGAAGCCTCCACAGCCCCGGACACAGCCCCGGACACAGCCCCCCCCGTATTGACTCGTGTATAAGCCGAGGGGGAGACTTTTCAGCCCAAATTTTGGGCTGAAAAACTCGGCTTATGCACGAGTATATACGGTAACTTAATTTAAATAGATCTAAGGGTTGAGTTCCCTTCATGTGTGGATATGATGAGATGTTACCCACATCCGATGATAAACTTGTGTCTGTAGCACCTTTAGAAGTATGATCACTTAGAAAATTGTTGATGTGTCCAATATTTATGTCACCCACTGTATATATATATATATATATATATATATATATATATATATATATATATAAAAAATAAAAATATATATATATTAGATAGATAGATAGATAGATAGATAGATAGATAGATAGATAGATAGATAGATATGTGTTTGTATATACCCTGTTTCCCCTAAACAGGGGAATATTGCATAGGAATATTGGGGGCTGCAAGGGGATGATGGGGATATTGGGGGCTGCATGGGAATATTGGGTCTTGGAAGGGGATGATGAAAAAATAAAACGTCCCTTGAAAGTATCACACAGTGCGTTTTTTTGGAGCAAAAAGTAAGATAAGACAGTGTCTTATTTAAGGGGAAACAGAGTATATACTATATATATACACCCCTGATATTAATTCAATACAGTCCTGGAGGTATGTCATAAAATGTTTTGGTCATTAGCTTAATTAATTAACATGTTTAATTAGCTAATTAGATTGACATTTGACTACATTCATTGGATCACACTTGCACATCTCCAGTTCTAAAAGGATTAATTCTCTTCCGTCTTTGAGAGGTTTTAATGCCTAATTTCCACCGTTTATCGTTTCCAAGTCGACTGTTCCTTCACTGTGTGGAAAACATTGATATTTCTCTTGGTTGCTTCCCAGTGAATGGTGAAGTCAGAAGGTTAGATTTTCATCAGGTTTGGAGATTTCCCAGCCTCCTGAAAACCAGCTCCCCCTTAAACGCTTCTCTTTCTCCCTGAGTTGTTTTATGGCCATATGTCTCTCTTTAGCTCCATTGACTGTAACAAAAAATAAAGTCAAATAAAGTCATGCTGATTGTTGTCCTTTCTTTGAGGAGCATTCACAGACCCATAAAAGCTGAATTTTGGCAAGTTCCTTTTTTTATGGGCAACTTACCGTACTCAGATTGTCTATTAAAGACTACGTAGGACAAAACAAACATGATGGACATTTGGACATTTTTGTATTTTCTTGTGTCACATTGAGTGTTGTCCTTTCTTTGAGGAGCATTTAAGGCCCCATAAAAGCTTAATTTGGGCAAGTTACTTTTTTTTTGTGAGCAAGTTACTTAAATTGTCTATTAAACACTACATTGGCCAAAATAAAGATGATGGCTATGATGCACAATTGTACATTTTTTGTAGTTTTTGTACAGGGCCATGCATATACCATAAGATACATTGTTAATGAATTTTGAAGGATTCTTTGTTTTCACTTAATTCAGTAAAAGATCACATATAGACTCCAAACTGATAATGTAGTCCAAAGAGCTGCTCCTAGGATTAATACAGCAGGGCGAGGGGGGTAGCGGACTATTTACACATATTCCTCGTAAAAATAAGGCATTTATTATAGAGCAGAAATACAAAGAACTTTAGATAAATCCATCTAAAAAGTCACCTGTATTAATGCCTATTATACAAGTAATCAGTTCCTATAAGTGTATGTTCACACAAAGTATTTATTTTTCATATTTTTCTTTAAAGCATAGGTTAGTTTGGAGTATTTTTGTGGTGTTTTTTAAGTTTTTATTTCTGCTTCAATTAATTCTTTTAATTTTTATTTTTTTAACTTTTAATTCTTATTAATATTTTCATTAAATGTTTTATTTATTTTAAATTTTTATTATCTGTATGCTTTTTTCTGCTTTGATAAATTATTTTACATTTTTTTAACTTTTACTTCTTTTTAATATTTTACTAAAATATTTTTAATTTTTTAGCTTAGTTACCGTATATACTCGTGTATAAGCCGACCTGTGTATAAGCTGACCCCCCTACTTTTGCCCCCAAAAACTGGGAAAACATATTGACTCGTGTATAAGCCGAGGGTGGACTCCAGCACTGGTATACAGTCCTCAGCAGTGTGGTATACAGCCTTCAGCACAGGTATACAGCCCCCAGCAGTGTGGTATACAGCCCTCAGCACAGGTATACAGCCCCAGCAGTGTGGTATACAGCCCTCAGCACAAGTATACAGCCCCCAGCAGTGTGGTATACAGCCCTTGGCACAGGTATACAGCCCCCAGCAGTGTGGTATACAGCCCTCAGCATAGGTATACAGCCCCCAGCAGTGTGGTATACAGCCCTCAGCATAGGTATACAGCCCCCAGCAGTGTGGTATACAGCCCTCAGCACAGGTATACAGCCCTCAGCACAGGTATACAGCCCTCAGCACAGTGTATACAGCCCTCAGCACAGGTATACAGCCCTCAGCATAGTGTATACAGCCCCAAGCACAGTGTATACAATACAGCCCTCAGCACAGTGTATACAGCCCTCAGCACAGTGTATACAGCTCCCAGCACAGTGTATACAGCTCCCAGCACAGTGTATACAGCTCCCAGCACAGTGTATACAGCTCCCAGCACAGTGTATACAGCTCCCAGCACAGTGTATACAATACAGCCCTCAGCACAGTGTATACAGCCCTCAGCATAGTGTATACAGCCCCAAGCACAGTGTATACAATACAGCCCTCAGCACAGTGTATACAGCCCTCAGCACAGTGTATACAGCCCTCAGCACAGTGTATACAGCTCCCAGCACAGTGTATACAGCTCCCAGCACAGTGTATACAGATCCCAGCACAGTGTATACAGCTCCCAGCACATTGTATACAGCCCTCAGCACAGTGTATACAGCTCCCAGCACATTGTATACAGCTCCCAGCACAGTGTATACAGGCTCCTCCTCACAGTATGGCGCCCCCCTTCACAATACCACCCCCCCCATGCTGCCGCTGCTCACTGTACAATAAATACAGTGTTATTAGCTCTTACCCGCCGGCGGATTGCTGCTGGCTGTGCATCTTCCCTCCTTCCTGCTTGTCCTGTGACCGGGGCTCACCGCGATGACGTCACCGGCCGGTCACATGACACGCAGAGAGGCAGGGAGGAGGGAGGATGCACTGAGCCAGGAGCAATCCACCGGCGGGTAAGAGCTAATAACACTGTATTTATTGTACAGGGAGCAGCGGCAGCATGGGGAGGCCTTACTGTGGCGGGGGGTGCCATACTGTGATGGGGAGCCTGTAACACGATATGCACTGCTCCCCCCGAGAATGGGCGGGGGATGCAGTGCATATCATGAATAAGTTATGAGCGGCTCCACGTGACGAGCCTCTCATATTACAGCCTTCCCCCACCTCCTCCAGCCTCCTCCTGCTCACGGACACAGCCCCCATTTCACACAAAAGTATATGACTCGTGTATAAGCCGAGGGGGGGACTTTTCAGCCCAATTTTTGGGCTGAAAAAGTCGGCTTTTACACGAGTATATACGGTATTTTGGGTGTATTTTTGTGGTTTATTTAAGTGTTTATTTTCTATGTGCTTTTAATCTGCTTCCATTAATTTTTTGCCATTTTTGTACTTTTTTATTCTTGTTAATATTTAATATTAAATATTTAAATGTTTTGAAGATAAGGAATTTTAGAGTATTTTGGGGGTTTTTTTCCCAGTTTTTATTTTTTGTATATTTTTTCTGCTTGAATTAATTCTTTCAATTTTAATTTTTTTTTTTTTACTTTTTAATGTTTTAATTAAATATTTTATTTTTCCTCAAGATTAGTTTTTTTTGTTTTTTATAAGTTTTATTTTTGTATGTTTTTTCTTGATTTAATTTCTTTTTAATATTAATATTTTAAATATTTTTTAAATTATTTTTTAGAGAGTATTTTTGGGAGTTGGATGTTTTTTTTCTGCTGTCAATTAATTCTTTTATTATTTACTTTTTTTAATTATTTTAAAAATGTAATTAAATGTTTATTTTTTAAAGATTAGGTTTTTTAACCATTTTTTTAAGTTTTTAATTTTTGTTTGTTTTTTCTGATTCAATTAATTCTTTTTATCTTTTTATCTTTTTTTTTTAAATTTTTAATTCTTTTTATATTTAAAATATGTTTAATAGTCTTTTCTGCTTCAATTAATTCTTTAATTTTTTTACATTTTCATGTTTTACCTTTTTAATTGTTGTTAAAATTTAATATGTTTTAAAGATTAGTTTTTTTTAAGTATTTTTGGAGTGTTTTTTAAGTTTTTATTTTTTTGTACATGTTTTTTTCTGGGTAAAATTTGAAGCATTTTTCTGGATTTTAGAGCCGATTCTGCTTCAAAATCCCCACATATATAATCATTTCTGAATAAACTTCATTTGCAAGTGGAAAAAGAAGCAACATGTCCATTCTCAAGGCTTTACCTCTACAAATTTTACTACTGATTGCATTAAAGAAGAAAAAAAATACCTGAAACACAAAAAAAATATAAAAAAAACACCAAAAACAGACCAAAACATAGCTTCTTATGTGCCGCACTCAAGGCATGAAGCAGTTTCTCATGTAAATGTTGAAGCAGTCAACATTAAAACTATCCTTCCTTCACATACTCTTACGCCCCAATTCATCATTACTGTTTTTCCACTTTTGATTTGCGCACTATTCTCTACTAGACAGAGACCCAATTCTATTGCATCGGGCAATTCTAGAACGTGTGCAATAAGACATTAGTCCAACTACTCCTGGTACTAATCGCAGCACCACCCAGGAGGGTGGAGATAGCCGCTGCCACACCGGGTGGCTGCTGCTTGGATAGGCTCTACTGCTGCATAACACTGTGTGCTCTTTCTCCCCTTGTGCTGTCTCTCACCCCTGTGCACTCTCTTTCCCCTTGTGTTTTCTCTCTCCCTCTCCCTGAGCACTCTTTCTTTCCCTTGTGCACTCTCTCTCATTTCCTTGTGTGCTCGCTCTCCCCTTGTGCTGTTGCTCCCTCATGCACTCTCTCTCCCAATGTGCTGTCTCCCCCCATGCACTCTATCTTCCCCTTGTGCGCTCTCTCCTTGTGCTGTCTCTCCCCCATGTGCTCTTTCTCCACTTGTGCTGTCTGTCCTTCATGCGCTTTCTCTACTTGTGCTGTTTCTCCCCCGTGTGCTCTTTCTTCCCTTGTGCCATCGCTTCCCCCTTTGCGCTGTCTCTCCCCTTATGCTGTCTCTCCCCTGTGTGCTTTCTCGCCCTTTGTGCTGCTTTACCCCCATGTATACTCTCTCTTCCTTTGTGTGGTCTTTCACCCCTGTGTGTTCTCTTCTCCCCTGTCTTGTCTCTCCCCCTGTGCACTCTCTCCTTTGGGTGCTTTCTCTCATCTCTTTGTGCACTCTCTCTCCCCTTGTGCTGTTTCTCCCCCATGCTCTCTCTCCCATTGTGCTGTCTCTCGCCCCTGTGTGCTCTATCTTTCCCTTGTGCACTCTCTTTCCTTGTTCTGTCTCTCCCATTAGTGCTCTCTCCCCCCTTGTGCTGTCTCTCCCCTTGTGAGCTCTCTCTCCTTGTGCTGTCTCTCCCCTGTGTGCTCTCTCCTCTTGTGCTGTCCCTCCCCCATGTGCGCTCTCCTCCAGAGTGGAATGCAAATGGGAAGAAGTGCAGCAGCAGAATGGGTCCACCGCAAGAGTATGATGGAGCAGACCCAGGTGCAGATGATAATGAATGCCTGTGCTGTGGCCAGTGTTCCAGACGGCGTTTGAGCCCCTCCATCACAGATGTCGTATAGGTGGCGCAGTTTTCTTTGACTGATCAACCAAACTTATGGGCATCTTCACATTCCAGTTTAACTCAAATTTTCCAGTTTAACTGTAATTTACACAATGTCCTATAGGTGGCACTGTTTTCAGGACAAACTTACAGACCCACATACAGTCTGGACATGACTTTTATACAGCGGATACGTTTTGCTTCATTTTTTAAGGCCTTTCTATTTTCTTTTATTTTACTTTTCCTTGGCGACTGAAATGACACTTTTACCAAATGTTGCATTTTTTGGCACACCTCACATCATCCCTCTCTGGAGCACTGAAGGGGTTTTCAAAATGTTTTTCTTTTTGCAACGTTTTAAAGGATCTATATCTTTTGGTGTTATAAAGTCGCAAAACTGGTTAAATATATTAAAAAAAGCATTTGGGGTAGGGATTTTGTGCCAAATTCATGAAACACTTGGTCAAAATGGAAGAATTTGGTGCAAAAAGTGGAGGGGATTTGAGGGGGCGAAACAGTACACCATGCCCTGAATAAGGGGTCTGCTGAAACGTGTTGGATGATTATCATCTTCTGTATCTGATGGCGCGATATTGCTGTGATAATGTTTTTTAATACTATATTTTAATAAAGACTTTTGACTTTATCAATTTTCCTCCTGGACGCTGTACTCTCCTACCTTCTACAGTACATCGTGCCCTCGGTCATGCCAAGGGTGCACCAAGGAGTCATCACTTACATAAGAACTAAAATATATCTTCAGAAGAACTATGCAAGTAAAAAATGCATTATAGAGATGATTTTTGTAGGGGGTCACTTACGGTATATGACTGTATAAGTGGTTTAAATTGAGTTTTGTGGGTGATAGACTCCATTTAAATTTGGGAAATGCAGTTTTATAGTAGTAAATGTGCTGTTTTGTAAATCTGCAAATTTCTAAATAAAATCCACAAACAAATATCCAATCTGACTTTATCATGTGTGAGGATTAACACTTTCATGGTCAGATTATTGTTTATTTTACAGACATGTCAATTCCAGAGCACTTTACAGAGATTATCATCACTGTCCCTATTGGGGTTCACAATCTACACTCCTTGTCAGTATGTTTTTGGAGTGTGGGAGGAAACTGGAGAACCTGGAGGAAACCCACGCAAACATGGGGGAACATACAAATCTCATGCAGATGTTGTTTTTAGTGGAATTTCTTTGGCGTTAGTAGAACCGCTGAGCACTGAGCCCCCATAAGGTGTTTGATATTAGCTACCTGTGTTTCCCTGAAAATAAGAAAGGGTCTGAAATTGTTCTTGGCTCCATTTTCTGGGGATGTTTTATACTTTTTATTGGCATTAGTAGTTAGAATGGGTGTTAATGGATGATAAATATTCACTCCCTTTCCCCACCCATAATCCCGCTCACCCCTATGTGCCAGCCTCAGTGATTGGAATGTGTGTTAATGGATGATAAATATTCACTCCCTTTCCCCACCCATAATCCCGCTCACCCCTCTGTGCCAGCCTCAGTGATTGGAATGTGTGTTAATGGATAATAAATATTCACCCCCTTTCCTCACCCATAATTCCGCTCACCCCTCTGTGCCAGCCTCAGTGATTGGAATGTGTGTTAATGGATAATAAATATTCACCCTCTGTCCCCACCCATAATCCCGCTCACCCCTCTGTGCCAGCCTCAGTGATTGGAATGTGTGTTAATGGATGATAAATATTCACTCCCTTTCCCCACCCATAATCCCGCTCACCCCTCTGTGCCAGCCTCAGTGATTGGAATGTGTGTTAATGGATGATAAATATTCACTCCCTTTCCCCACCCATAATCCCGCTCACCCCTCTGTGCCAGCCTCAGTGATTGGAATGTGTGTTAATGGATAATAAATATTCACCCCCTTTCCCCACCCATAATCCCGCTCACCCCTATGTGCCAGCCTCAGTGATTGGAATGTGTGTTAATGGATGATAAATATTCACTCCCTTTCCCCACCCATAATCCCGCTCACCCCTCTGTGCCAGCCTCAGTGATTGGAATGTGTGTTAATGGATAATAAATATTCACCCCCTTTCCTCACCCATAATTCCGCTCACCCCTCTGTGCCAGCCTCAGTGATTGGAATGTGTGTTAATGGATAATAAATATTCACCCCCTTTCCCCACCCATAATCCCGCTCACCCCTCTGTGCCAGCCTCAGTGATTGGAATGTGTGTTAATGGATGATAAATATTCACTCCCTTTCCCCACCCATAATCCCGCTCACCCCTATGTGCCAGCATCAGTGATTGGAACACTGGTGATTGGAATGACAAATTATTATTCATTTCCTTTCCCCGCCCACAATCCTGACAACCCCTCTGTGCCAGCATCAGTGATTGGAATGTGTGGTAATAGCAAATTAATATTCACCCCCTCCCTCTTCACCGCTGTCAGTGATTCAAGATGCCATATTACTGCCTGAGGATTGCATAGCAATCCTCGGACTGGCCAGCAGCTCTGATGAACTGAACATGACAGCTGCATAGAAATATATGGTGGCACAATCAGGTCAGGAGAGCCACCGGCAATGCGATCTCTGTGCTTTAATACGGCAGTCTGACTGAATCACTGACATCGGTGCAGAGGGATGGGTGAGGAAAGAAGGTGAATATTCATTTTCCTTAATGCTCATTCCAATCATTGATGCTGACACCGAGGGGTAGGCAGGATTATGAGCAGGAAATGCATCACAAAAAACAGTAAAACAAACGTATAAGAATACTCTGTTGTAATGAATGACATTAAAAAGCAAGTGCTGCTAAAAAAAAGTGTTAAAAAACAGGTTATTTGCTTGTTACGTTTTTTGCAAAAAATGTATACTAAGCCGCTCTACCAAATGTCAAGGTAACCCATATCAGAGCTGTCCCTAACTGATGTATTTAGAAACCTGATCATGTGTATAGTACCTATATGAGCAGGATTCAGACAGGCCTAAGTCCAATATGGACACACTGCAGAAGATGGCTTTTTATGTGCATGGCTCACAAAGGAAGGGGTCAGTGTCATTAATTACAATAGAGTATTTTTATATGTTTCTTTAACTGTTTTTTGTGATTCAGTCTTATGGTGGTGTGAACACTGTCCTACAGACTTGTTCACTGTGTGCATGGTTCATTAGTTTGTGTTTAATAGGATTATGAGCAGGGTTAGGGCTGAATATTAAAATCTATTCCACTCACTGACACCAGTGCAGAGGGATGAGAGAGGAAACAGGATGAATATTCATTTGCCTTAAAACATATTCGAATCACTGATGCTGACACAGAGGGATAGGCAGGACTATGGGCGAGGTTTGGGGTGAATATTCATTTGCCATTAACACCCGTTCCAATCACTGACAGCGGCACAGATGGGTTGGCAGGATTATGACCGGGGAAAGGAGTGAATATTCATTTTCCATTAACACATGGTGCAATCATTGATGCGGACATATGGGGATGGGAGCGGTAAGGGGTGAATATTCATTTACCATTAACTAGCAGGCACACAACTAGAATGCAGAAAAACCTGTCAACTTCAACTTAAGCAACCTGCGGCATCGTTCAGTGTGAGACCTCTATAGCAATGTCACGGCTGATCCAGCCTATTCGCTGCATTGCAGCGGATCGCTTGCTGGGTTGATCCAAGCCCAGCGAGCAATCGCTGCAGCAACATTGCAACGCCGTCACCGGCAACATCTTGCCGTGTGACAGCTAGGCTACAATGTTTGAAGCAAGCACGCACCCGCGACATCGCTTCCGACATCGCAGCCGATGTTGTATTGTGTAACGGGGCCTTAAGGGAATAAGCAAATTGTCATGCTTCAGTCTTGGGACTTGATCCAGTGACCTCAGTAGGGTTTCCTTCCCTGCTGATCCACAGCCTTACTGGTCTCTGTCCAAATGCTGATGGTTCATTTATCTGAGTTTTTCTTCTCTGCTGCTAGTTAGGTATTCTCACTTTTGTATTTTGTTTCGGGCCTATGACATCCCAGGTTGGGATATTTATACTGAATCCACGTGGATTTCTGCTAAGGAGTTCACAGCTCAGTATCTTTGGCCCGCACTTTGAGTGACAATCTGCCTTCAGCCAGTGTGTGCAGAGCGAGCTGTCACTCAAAATGTTACTAAAGTAACAAAACTTTCATTGATTTATAAAATTTTGTCCAGCGTGTAAAGTTATGAAAGTTGCAGATCACTTTACTAGGGATTATGTCTTTAGATTTGTAAAAATATTACATGAGTGCTGGCTGAGCTCAGTAACTCTGTTGAAGGAGATTGTGAGGATAGGGGTAGGTGCACAAAACAGTTTTTTCACAATTCAATGAAAATACCGTATATACTCGTGTATAAGCCGACCCGTGTATAAGCCGACCCCCCTACTTTTGCCCCCAAAACCTGGGAAAACCTATTGACTTGTGTATAAGCCGAGGGTGGACCCCAGCACAGGTGTACAGCCCCCAGCAGTGTGGTATACAGGCCCCCCAATGGTAGTATACAGCAGCCTCCCCAGTGGCATATACAGGCTCCAGTAGTATATACAGCAACCCCAGTGGTATACAGCAGCCTCCCCAGTGGTATATACAGACCCCACCAGTATATACAGCAGCCCCAGTGGTATATACAGCAGCCCCAGTGGTATACAGGCCTCAGCAGTATATACAGCAGCCCCCAGGGGTTATACAGCAGCCCCCAGGGGTTATACAGCAGCCCCCAGGGGTTATACAGCACCCCCCAGGGGTTATACAGCGGCCCCCAGGGGTTATACAGTGGCCCCCAGGGGGTACCCAGTGGCCCCCTGGGGGTACCCAGCAGCCCTCAGGGGGTACCCAGCAGCCCCCTGGGGGTACCCAGCAGCCCCCTGGGGGTACCAAGAGCCCCCTGGGGGTACCAACAGCCCCCAGGGGGTACCCAGCAGCCCCCTGGGGGTACCAACAGCCCCCTGGGGGTACCCAGCAGCCCCCTGGGGGTACCAACAGCCCCCTGGGGGTACCCAGCAGCCCCCTGGGGGTACCAACAGCCCCCTGGGGGTACCCAGCAGCCCCCTGGGGGTACCAACAGCCCCCGGGGGTACCAACAGCCCCCAGGGGGTACCCAGCAGCCCCCTGGGGGTACCAACAGCCCCCTGGGGGTACCAACAGCCCCTTGGGGGTACCCAGCAGCCCCCAGGGGGTACACAGCAGCCCCCTGGGGGTACCAACAGCCCCCTGGGGGTACCAACAGCCCACTGGGGGTACCAACAGCCCCCAGGGGGTACCAGCAGCCCCCTGGGGGTACCAACAGCCCCCTGGGGGTACCCAGCAGCCCCCAGGGGGTACCCAGCAGCCCCAAAATGCTGGCACTCGCCCCCCTTGTAAGGCCCCCCCCCCCGCTGCTTCTCTTACCATCCCGGTGTTCTGATCGGCGCTGCTCCTCGGTGCTGCTTCTTCATCCTCCCGTCCTCGCTGAATCCGGGTTCTCCGGCCGTCGCGCGATGACGTCATATCGCTGCGACGGCCGGAGATCCCGGATGCAGCGAGGACGGGAGGATGAAGAAGCAGCACCGGGGAGCGGCGCCGATCAGAACACCGGGATGGTAATATATAAGCAGCGGGGGGGGGCCCTTACAAGGGGGGACAGTGCCAGCTTTTGGAGGGCATATATGAACTGCTTCCCCCTGCCGCTGATTGACAGGGGGAAGCAATGCATATATAATGAGCGGCCCCACGTGACGGGGCCGCTCATACAGCAGCCTCCCCCCGCCACCTCCAGCCTCCACAGCCCCCACCATTGCATTTACCGTATTGACCCGTGTATAAGCCGAGGGGGAGACTTTTCAGCCCAAATTTTGGGCTGAAAAACTCGGCTTATACACGAGTATATACGGTAGTCTGATTATGCTGATCAGTTTGGGATCACTTTTTCTCATAAGTGGAGAGAAAAAAAAAGTTTCTCAAGTTCCTACATTATGTCAGTCCATGAAAATCAGCTGCACACCAACACAAGAAAAATGTGAAATAGCATATTGGCTAATGAGTGGTATTGGCAAGGCCATGTATAGATCTAGCACAGGTGTGAATGGAGCAGGATGTAGAAGGCTAGGACCCGGTAGGATGAGACATCTTGGCGCTGGTTACCAGGCTCACATGCGTTGGCCATCGCATCAGATAAGTGTTCATTGTTTTCTATGTACTTTGAAGCAGTTTTCTGCTATGCCTTATGCTCCAATCACACTTGTACTAGATGTACACATGGCCTTGCCAATAGCATTCATTAGCCAATATACTATTTCACATTTTTCTTGTGTTGGTGTGCAGCAGAATTTCCCCTTTTTATCTTGATGTATTTCTAGCTTGCTCCTTACACATAGAGGTGTCGCCAGTTATTTTCTTTGGTTAATATTATTACATTTTGACTGTGCACCCTCTCTCGCCCTGTAGCCATGCTGCAACTCTACATCTTAGGGTACCGCTACACCAGGTGACATCGCCGGAGATATTGCAGGTGACGCACGGGTGCGCGCATGTTTTTGGCACCCCGCCAGCGTCGCTGTCGCATGTTTACACGCGGCGATACCTCCGGCCACGCTTTGGCGATGTTTCAGGTGACGTCGGTGTTGGGGTGTCTAGAAACCCCATCAGCGATCCTGTAACATGGGAGCCTATCGCGATGTTACACGGGGCGATTGATACACATCGCCTGAGAGTGGTTGCCTGGTTTCACAGCAGCGATGTGAAACCAGGCAACCACTCTCAGCCGGCAATGTTGCTGATGACAGGCCACACCCCTGCATCGTCTGCAAAATTGCTGGTGATGTTACCTGGAGTAACGGTACCCTCAGGTCTGTTTCACACATCTGTGCCTACGGTACGTATGAAGTCCATGCCAACACATGCCAGAGGCACGGACATACCAGGACACATGATCCCCTATGGCCTCATTCACATGTCCATTATTCTGCACGGACCGTGTCACCGTGTGGATCAGATGCGTGTCTGTGTGCTCCACACGGCAACATGTCTGTTCTTTTGACGGAATCACGGACCGCTTTTGCTCCAAAAAGTCCTACACACTGATGTTCACTGGTTCACTGTGTGCATGGACCACAGACAAAAGCTAAAAGCGTAAAAATCAAGAATTTCATACTCACCTCCCTCCAGCGCTGACAGTTCCTCTCTCTTCCGGTGACACTCATTAGTTTCATGAATATTCACTTCACTGAGCCTGACAGTGGTAAGGAAGTGAGAGGAGCAGCGGCGCTGGAGGCAGGTGAGTATGTGGTGACAAGCTGTCTGTGAGCTGTCCATGGATAGCACACGAACAGCACACTGTGTCACACGATCCATGACACATGTTACAAGCTCTGCCCACAAACGGCCTTGTCTCACATGTCCATGGGTTCACAGATGTGTGAAACAGGCCTTATTGTAACTTTGGTCCTAGACATGCCCTTACGGGCTGGTTTTTTAATTGCATTGGTGGCATGGACACCGATACAGGCAATTCCACATGGCAGACAGAGGCAGTAGGTTAGGACTTTGGTCTTACACACGTCCTTACAGGCTGTTTTATATTGTAGTTGGTGGCATGAATACCCATAAAGCAATTTCACACGGCAGATAGAGGCAGTAGGCTAGGACCCGTTAGGATGAGACACCTTGACGCTGGTTACTGGGCTCACATGTGTTGGCAATCGCATCAGCTAAGTGCTCATTGTTTTCTATGTACTTTGAAGCAGTTTTCTGCTATGCCTTATACTCCATTCAAACTTGTACTACATCTACACATGTCCTTTCCAATAGTATTCATTAGCCAATATGCTATTTCACATTTTTCTTGTGTTCACGTGCAGCAGAATTTCCCCTTTTTATCTTGATGTTTTTTCTAGCTTGCACCTTACACATAGAGGTGTCGTCAGTGATTTTCTATAATTAATATTAGTCCATGAAAATCAAACCACACTCAGGTGTCATCTGAGTGCAGTCTGATGTTTTCCATAGACTTTCATTGCCAGTTTTAATCCTATGCTCGGCTGAAAATCGAATATGTCACCACTCGGTCAAAGGAAAAAAATCAGAAATGTCACCACTCAGCCCAATGAAACAAATCGGACATGTCACCACTCAGTCCAAGGAACATATCGGACATTTCACCAACAGTCCAAGAAAACAAATAAGACACGTCACCACTCAGTCAAAGGAACAAATCGGACAGGTCACCACTCAGTCCAATGAAACAAATAAGACACGACACCATTCAGTCAAAAGAACAAATCTGACATCTCACCACTCAGTCCAAGGATACAATCGGACATGTCACCATTCAATCTAAGGAAAAAATCAGACATGTCACCACTCAGTTCAAGGGTACAATCGGATACATCCCACTCAATTCAAGGGTACAATCGGACAGGTCCACACTCAATTCAAGGGAACAATCGGACACGTCACTACTCAATCCAAAACAATCGGCCACATCACCACTCAATCCAAGGAAACAAATTGGACACATCACCATTCAATCCAAGGAAAAAATCGGATATGTCACCATTCAGTCCAAGGATACAATCGGACAAGTCACCACTCTGTCCAAGGAAAAAATCAGAACATGTGCACAGCCCATAAAGTAAGATGGGTCCAAGTGCTATCCATGTTTTTATTTTCTGGACAAGACAATCGGTCATATGCACGAGCCCTAAGGCAAGGCTCAGGAGGAGAAAAGTACCGACCCTTCCACTGCCATCATTTGTATACAAAAGACTACATTTTTTTTACATGGAACTTTTCTTTTACAGGAATGAAGACAAATCACTTTATAAAGTGATTTGCAAAGTTTCGTAACTTCCCATGCTGGCCAAAATTAGTGAAAACAAATGTTTAAATTGAGTATTTCTTTAAGAAAGCTGGTAAAAATTGTTAGAGCATGTTAAAACAAGTATTCATCCATAGCAAGTTCTCATTATTTCCTCCTACACAAACCAATTGTCACTTAATCTTTAGGGTGATGAATATCTTTGTGCAGATTTACAGTAAGAAGTGTCGTTCTTCCTCTTCCTCAATAGATTACATTACATTTCCTTTTATACTTTTTTATACTTTATTGAGGATAAATGGAGAAATGGTCATTTCTGAAAATAGTCCTTAAATTTCAGCTATAGAACCTCAGAACCAGGAACCAGTTCTTATAGAAGGATATAATAAATGATGGTTTTGATTGATGCCAATACAGCACTGCACTTGGGTCCCATCCCATGGCATTTATGGTCTTGATTTTGCTTTGTGCTAAAATTCTTCCAAGACCTATATAATAATAATATCATATAAAAGAAAGCCCAGGGTTAAGAAGCGCTAGGGTACCCATTGTTAATTGTAATACACACCTTTAATAAACTGATGCACTCTCCTCATAGCACCTTGGTCCAATAATACAATGCCTTACATTGTGACATCATCAAACCAAGACTACCTATCATTACAAGCCTAAAAGAGTAAAAACTGCTACAAATTTAAAATTTCTTTGCGAACAGTATATAATCTAATTTATATTCACATAATTTCTATGCAATGATTTAAATTAATAAATTAATTAAAACAACATACCGTAATTGCTGTGATACATTCATCAATTGTATGGTTGCAAAAGGGATTCCCAATATCTAACTATCCCTATGGAGAGTTTTAACCCTTCGGAGAATACATATTCCATTAATTACATAGTCATAGCAAAGTCCTAATGAATAGTCTTCTCTATGGTTAGATTTAACCCTTCTGGGGAGAGGGTACCCAACTTGTAAATCCAGTAGGATTCACGATAATGAGAGTCCTAAAGGATCCGAAGCTAAATTATCAATTAGTTCCAAAATTAACAGTGTTAGGTCCTTAGGATCTTTATTATGAACTAATGCAAAATGCTTTGAAACACTGTGTAAAGGGTATCCATTTCGAATGTTGAACCTATGCTTATTCATTCTATTATGCATAGCCTGAACAGTCCTACCCACATACTGCAGACTGCATGTACATTCCAATAGGTACACCACGTATTTAGAAAAGCAATTGAGTGTCTTTTGATGGTAAAAGATTCTCCTGTGGTGTTTGAGGAGAACTGCCTTAGCACCATTAATGATGGTTCTGCAGCACATATGTCTAGCCACAAGGGAATGGGTACTCAGATCTCGGGCGTACTGGTAAGGGAAGTCGGTGCCCGAGTCCGATGCCCTTGAGCAGACAATAAAAGGGAAAAATGAAAATAATACAAGAAGTTTGTTCGTGATGCCACCTGTAGGTCCCGGTGATGGCACCGCCACTGAGGGAACCTCCGGGGTGATGGACGGCAGCCAGATGTAGTAGCCCTCTACAGGTAGGGCGATGTCCCTGGGGTGTTGTAAGTCGGAATGGTGGAGTATGGCAGCACAGTCACAGTGGAGCAAGGCAGGTAAATCACAGCTCAAAGAAAGAAATCACCGACACGTTGCTCACTCTGAACGGGTATTTTACTCCGGTATTCTGCAGGTTACAGGGTAATGAAGTTCTCTTTGCAGAGTAGTGGACTGGGTGGTTCTGGCAATGAGCATTGTCCATCTGAGGCTCCACTGGTGTTCCTTCTCTATCACGCTCTCTGTCCCTTGCTCTGCTGCCCTGCATGGATCCCGCTTGTTAGACCAGGCCCTAGAGATATATGGGATCCCCTTATCTCTACCATGGAAAACCCAACTCGTCTAGCCTTCTGGTGGGGACCGTGCTTGGTGTCGGGCGGTTGGATCGTGCTCCTAAGAAGTCATCGACCACTCCGGGTTTATGGTTCAGGGATTTAGCCGGCTGAGCCACTTCGGAGCCGGTACTCCGGTTTGGACTGGGCTAGGGTATTTGGTTACCCTTCTCTTTCTTGGCCCTTTCTCTTCTGGGTCACCAGGTTGACGTGCCTCCCTGTTAGCTTCACTTCTGCTGTTCTGTAGCTCTCCAGCTCTGCTTCATCTGCTGCTTCTCACTCCTCTCACTAGCTTCTAACAACTCTTGCTACTTTCCCCACTTGCTTTATCAACTAGCCTCTCCTCCCACCAGGATCGGTTACTCTAGAGTTATCTGGGTTTGCATGTGGTGCTAAGCTCAGGCTTCTACTACTCATTACCAAAACAAAGCATACTGCACCTTCAGTCAGGGTGCAGTACCCTTTTGTAGCGGGGTGCTACACATACATTTAGGGGATTTGCACGTGTAGCACCCATTATTTTGATTGGTACTTTCTTCCACTACCAGTCTTCCATGGTCCATTTAGACAATTACTCGGAGGCGACCATATTACGGAGGGTTTTATTTCTCCTGAAGATCACTTAGGGTCTATCAGGAATATGCTTACATAAAACTGGGTCATTTTTTAAGATGAACCTGAATCCCTCCAATAATTTTTTCACATTTTTATGTGACTGGTTGAATGTCGTTACCAAACTCCATTTTGTTAGTTCACGTTGGTAGGCATGTTACTTCTTTTGCCACCACTAACCTCGCCCTCCTGTGTCTGTGGCTGCCCTCTGTTAATGCACATCTCCTGAGAAAGTAGATTACTTCTCTGCAAGGCATCAATTGACAGCAATTTACTAGGATACCCTTTCTTTTTAAACCATTCTCTCAGGATCTGGGATTCCTTGACAAAATCAGTATCCAGCGTACAATTCTTAAAGGTGTGTATTACAATTAACAATTGGTGCCCTAGCGCTTCTTAACACCGCAGCTTTCTTTTATATGAATTGCCACCTTTGTGTGCGGTGGAGCTGCTTTGGGCAAAAGGATGATGTCATAAGGACACGCCTACCCGGTCACGTGACCGCAACTCTGGACAGTGTCGCCCGAAGTAGGACGCGACACTGGCAGACGAGCGAGGGTCCTTCACACTCCAGGCTCTCACCTTAGTTGTCCAGGGAATGCACAACATTATCAGGTGAGAAACAGATTCATAGAACCATCCAGTACTGCAATTTAAAGGTCTTTACTTAGCGCTCCTTATCTAAAAGCTCTATAATAATATAATATTTATTTATCTTATAGCACTATTAAGTCCATAGCACATACATCAGTAATGCTGTTCCCGTTGAGGCTCACAATCAAAACATCCTATCAGTATGTCTTTACAATGTGGGAGGAAACCCACCAACACAGGGAGAACATACAAACTCCTTGCAGATGTTGTCCTTGGTGGGATTTGAACCCAGGCCCACAGCGTTGCAAGGCTACAGTGCTAACCACTGTGCCACCATGCCACCAATATGGACCTATGTCGACCTATGGATACCTCTACAGCAGTGGAGTCCCACCTATGGTCCAATCTTTCAGAGTCCTCCGGGAAATCTTACTCTCTCACTTTTTCTCTTTTTTCTTGTATTATTGTTTCAAGAGCATTCAGTTCTGCTATACAAAAAAGTTTTGCAGACTTTAAACATAAAAAAAGGGAAGAAAGTCACTTCCTATAATTTGTTAATGAGTGTTTCAATGAGAACAGGATGCTTAGTTTCTGCTCTGCTTTTGAAATGGGGAACTGGTCACAAAAATAAAAAATATCTAAGATGCAAAAAATGTTCATAGGGCAGAGATGAAAATGACTATTATATGCTTTCTTTAAGAAAGATAAAAATGCTTTAATTGGTTGGGGAAGTGAGTTTAGCCCTCACTAGGTTCATAGATGATTACCTAATGAAGATCGCTTTATTTGTTTTCCAAAATCCAACATATACAGCACTTAAAAGGACCTGTCAGCAGGTCAAAAGTGGTCAATTCTGCTCTTACTTTATATACTTTAATCTTACTATAAACTTTAATCTCTGCTCTCTACTTTCCTGAGTATTCCACTTTTTGCTTTTTCAAAACCCACCATTCGATTCAAGAGATATAGGGCTTTTTATTTAGAGCTAATATTTAGGTTGCTTTCCAAGGGGGCGTTGCTCTCGTGGTAATTATGCAGCTCAAGAACACGCCACAGAGGATCCAGTACTACTAGTTTTTTTCCTAATGGAAACTTTCACTATTACCAGATTTTTTATAATGTAAAGTTACTCTTTATGGTTTAATTTCTATCTTGTCTTACCCAACTCAATGTTCTGAACAGAAATATAAAATTGCACTGAGAACAGACTACCTAATACTTCTGACCGCCATAATCAGTCTAAGAGAAAAAGAGAAAATCGCACACTCATATGTACAGTCATGGCCAAAAGTTTTGAGAATGATACAAATATTAATTTTTACAAAGTCTACTGCTTCAGTTTTTCTATTGGCAATTTGCATATACTCCAGAATGTCATAAAGAGTGATCAGCTTAACAGCAATTACTTGCAAAGTCAATATTTGCTTAGAAAATGAACTTTAACTCCCAAAACACATTTCAACATCATTGAAGTCCTGCCTTAAAAGGAGCAGCTAACATCGTTTTAGTGATTGTTCCATTAACACAGGTGTGGGTGTTGATGACGACAGGGCTGGCGATCGATCAGTCATGATTAAGTAAGAATGACACCACTGGACACTTTAAAATGAGGCTGGTGCTTGGTATCATTGTTTCTCTTCAGTTAACCATGGTTATCTCTAAAGAAACACGTGCAGCCATCATTGCACTGCACAAAAATGGCCTAACAGGGAAGAGTATCGCAGCTACAAGAATTGCACCTCAGTCAACAATCTATCGCATTATCAAAACTTCAAGGAGAGAGCTTCCATTGTTGTCAAAAAGGCTCCAGGGGCCCAAGAAAGACCAGCAAGCGCCAGGACCGTATCTTAAAACTGTTTCAGCTTGGGATCGGACTACCAGCAGTGCCGAGCTTGCTCAGGAATGGCAGCAGGCTGGTGTGAGTGCTTCTGCACGCACTGTGAGACTGCGGAGACTCTTTGAGCAAGGCCTGGTTTCAAGGAGGGACAGCAAAGATGCCACTTCTCTCCAGAAAAAACATCAGGGACCGACTGATATTCTGCAAAAGGTACAGGGAGTGGACTGCTGAGGACTGGAAGGTACGGGTGGATGTTAAAGTCATTTTCTCTGATGAATCCCCTTTTCGATTGTTTGGGACATCTGGAAAACAGCTTATTCGGAGAAGAAGAGGTGAGTGCTACCACCAGTCTTGTCTCATGCCAACTGTAAAGCATCCTGAAACCATTCATGTGTGGGGTTGTTTCTCAGCCAGGGAATCGGCTCACTCACAGTCTTGCCTAAAAACACAGCCATGAATGGTACCAGAATGTCCTCCAAGAGCAACTTCTCCCAACTGTCCAAGAGCAGTTTGGCGCCCAACAATGCCTTTTCCAGCATGATGGAGCACCTTGCCATAAAGCAAAGGTGATAACTAAATGGCTCAGGGAACAAAACATAGAGATTTTGGGTCCATGGCCTGGAAACTCCCCAGATCTTAATCCCATTGAGAACTTGTGGTCAATCATCAAGAGGCGGGTGGACAAACAAAAACCAACAAATTCTGCCAAAATGCAAGCATTGATTATGTAAGAATGGACGGCTATCAGTCAGGATTTGGTCCAGAAGTTGATTGAGAGCAGCCAGGGAGAATTGCAGAGGTCCTGAAGAAGAAGGGTCAACACTGCAAATATTGACTTGCTGCATTAACTCATTCTAACTGTCAATGTAACCTTTTGGTATCATAATATGATTGCAATTATATTTCTGTATGTGATATAAACATCAGACAAACACAAATAAAAACCAGAGGGCAGCAGATCGTGTGAAAATATCATTTTGGTGTCATTCTCAAAACTTTTGGCCATGACTGTAGGTTTTGCAAAGAATTAGGGTCTTGTTTATTTAGGAGCAGCGAGAAAACAATGTTTCGGTCCTTCCCGGACCTTGATCACGGTAGCTGCCTCTTTTTTCACATAGACTCCTAACTTGTTGGGTCGTGCTGATCCCACTGGAAATTCCAGCTTTGGAGGTGGTAGAACAGAAGTATTCCTTAGACCCTGTTCTGGGGTGCCTTATTTCATTCAGTTTGTGGCCCAGTGCTGGGTATTTCATGCTCCTAAATAAACAAGACCCTAATTCTTTGCAAAACCTACATATGAGTGTGCGATTTTCTCTTTTTCTCAAATACAAACGTGGGTTCATCAGACCCCTCAATCGGCACCTCAGTTTACGAAATAAGCCTCAGAGTGCACGCCTTCTAACTAGAAATAATCAGTCTAAGGTGCAAGAGGAGATTCTGAGGTTCCTTTAAAACCTGCTGCGTCACCACCAGATTTTCCAATACAAGCCATGTACATTTTAAAATTGATCTGTCATAAATGATGAGAAGGGTGGACTTACCTTGAAAATATGTGCCTGGATGGAAGTATAATTTTGACTTTAGGATGAGCATTTTAAGAGTACAGCTATAGAGTTAAATACCTTATGGGTCCACGTGTGCATAGTCTCTTCCCACCCAGCCTGGCTGACAGCTGCGGTTTATACTGAACAGTATGAGATCTCAGCATGGAGGAAAAGCGCTGAGGAAATTTCAGTCAGGCTAGGTGATTGGAGATCGAGTTAAAATATTATAAAGCCATTTTGACTTGGACTATCAAAGTAGATACACCCTCCTTATCAGGTCTAAGAGGTCTATTTATAATGTATGCAATTTATATTGTGAAATATATTTACAGATCTGTTTTAAAGTCCTTTACTGTTATTGACTTGAACACAGCAGGCCATATCATTACCATCTACATGGTTACTTGTGGAAACAACCCAAAAAAAAGTCCTCAAGGAGGGTCGGACACCTTTCTTATAATAAATATAATATTACCAGTTATGTGTACCAGATCCTGTAATGGGATGTTGATCTATGGAACTAGTCTGATTGCCATATGTGGAGTCGGGAAGGAATGTTTCTCCTATTATGGTGCAATTAGTGTCTGCCTCATGGGCATTTTGCTTTCCTCTGGAAAATGTTAGGCTTTAGGATGAACACAAAGTCTTAAGACTATGAAATTATTATTATTATTATTATTATTATTATTATTATATTATTATTATTAATTTATTTATAGAGCACCATTCATTCCATGAATTATGAAGCTTAAAGGGAATGTGTCATCAGGTCAACCCTCCTAAGCCATCTAACATGATCGGGAAGATCTATGTCCCACTCATAGATCCTAACAACTCATTTTCATATTAAGAAAAATATGGATTTTTCTGGAATAAGACATCAGATAGCAGATATCAAGGTATCATTTCATTCAACCTTCTATGACCTAAATGTCCATATAGACTGCTTAGAAGGGGGGCTCCTACTGATGGATTTCCTTTAAACCAAATAGTACATGGACCACTCAAGAATTAGAACTTTCACTACTAAAACCTCATGTGCTCTATTGCAGATTGGTTAATGCTTATGTCAGAAACTTTGGACATACAAAGTATCTTCTGATCTCTTAGGCTGCCTTCACATTTGCGTATGGGAAGGCAGCGTATTGCTGCGTTCCCATACGCAGTCAAACGCATGCGCACTGCGTTCCTATGTTTAACATAGGAACGCATGGTGCCTGCGTTTGCTGCGTTCGGGTGCGGATGCGGACGATATCTGCTGCTTCCGGTGTCCAGCATCCGCACCCGGGACGCAGCATGTTGGGTTTTTTTGTGCGTTTGGGGAGCTTGGACAATCAGCAAGCGTCCCCAAGCGCACAAAAAATGCATTGGCTTCAATGGGTCCGCAGTGTCCTCTGCATGACACCGCAGGAGAACGCTGCGGACCCATTGAAAAATCTCCCGGTGGCCGCCGGTGATGTCACAGGAGCTCACCGACGGCCACCGGGAGATCAGCTGACCCTCTGCTGTCCTCCTCCTCCCTGCCGCCTGTAATCTCCTAGCGATGTCGGCGGGGAGAACAGCTGATCTGAGAGCTGTTTGAATCTTCCCGCGCCGACATCTCCTCTCAGTGTCGGCGCGGGAAGATTCAAACAGCTGTAAAAGATCAGCTTTTCTCCCCGCCGACAGTCCCGGAGCTTACCGGCGGCCGGGGGGGCGGAGATCTCCGGCGCTGATCTCCACCCCCGGCCCGCCCCCAGACAGCGCCGATTGGCTGCCGGGCTCCATAGTGATGTGTCCGCAGGCGGACATTATCCGCTGCGGACACATCATTTGGACCCTGCTTTTGACAGCGTTTGTGTCTGCATGCCATCAGCATGCAGACACAAACGCTAATGTGAAGCCAGCCTTAGTGAGAACTCCCAATGCTCTTATCCTCTTACTTGATCAGTTAACAGACAGGTGAGAGCACTAGCAAGGCTTATTTTGGAGGTAAATGTGAATAGCCACACATGCATAGCCACTTCTTTAGTCACAGGGATCATAACACGAACCAAAACAGTCAATTGTGGCAGCGCATTTCTGGTCCCCCATTCTGGAAATAAATGCAGTTTTTAGAAAATGAGACAACACCCATAGGGCAAATGACAAAAACATTTTAATGGGACACCATCACTGTAACACATTCCAATTTGTCTGTGAAAAGCTAAAAGGGCATTAGATCAAGTTATCGACATGTTCTAAGGAAAAAACATTCCATACTCCAATCTTTAGATGATGTTATTATTTTTATATAGAGTGAGCAAATGGGCTTAAAAATGTTTTCATAAAAAAGTGTGAGCTTTTTGAAAGACATATTGTCACGCTCTTAGTTTGCGCTGACATTGCTGGATGCTGCTGGATGTGTTTTTTTCCTTTAAGGGCTGCATGAGGGATTGGTGTGAAGGTCTTGCCTCCTGTGTTGTGCTCTAGAGCTGCGCTCACTATTATGTTTAGTTGCTGGTTGAATGGTTGAAGTGTGACTCACCGGGAATCCCCTCCCCCTGGCTTTAAATAGCCTTCCCTCTCCTCTGTCAGATGCCATTTATAGAGTTAGTTGGCTCATGGTCATTGAGCTCAGAAGACATATTGCTACTGTGCTGAAGCCTCTCCGGGAGTTCAATTGACGTGGGAGAAGCTGTGATCCCCAACCCGTGGCTGGAGGTAGGGGCCCTCAGCCTAGGGCTAATCAGAAGCTTAGGGTAAAGGGTGGCGGCTCAGAACTCCTCACCATCAGAGGTGCCTCCAAGATCAGGGCAAACCTGGGACCCAAGCATCAGGGTCAGATTAGGCTCTCCTGACCACCTTTGCCCACCACACCATCAAGTTAACTGATTCCCTCACCTCCCAAGTGTGACACATATATTGTAGATGTTGTCTAGGAAAACTAATTTCACAGGTGTGCAAAATTTGGGCTTATGAAAATGGTATTCAAATCCAATTCTTTTCTTATGCTCTGTTTCGAAAAACACTTATATTTAACCATTACATATGTATTTTGCACAAAACCCATGTGAAATTACACACGAGGGAGATGAAGAAGAAAATTCTTTATTGTAACCAAAAATGTATACAATATTATATATAAAGAATTTTTGAACATTCATTCTGCAACTTAATTGGAAATTAATTCTTGTGCTATTTCCTTTTCTTTTCAATAATTTTCTTGATACATCTTCTCTAATAGAGGGTTGCATATCTTCTTTGTGAAACCTCCAGCAGTCATCCCCCATCATGTTCACCTTCCATCTTTCTCTTATAGAAGGCTGTGGATGTTCTCTGTGAAGCCTCCAGCAGTTGTCCCCCATCATGTTCACCTTACATCTTTCTCTTATTGAAGGCTGCAGACCTTCTCTGTGAAGCCTCCAGCAGTTGTCCCCCTTCATGTTCACCTTCCATCTTTCTCTTATTGAAGGCTGCAGACCTTCTCTGTGAAGCGTCCAGCAATCATCCCCCATCATGTTCATGTTCCATCTTTCTCTTACAGAAGGCTGCAGATTTTCTCTGTGAAGCCTCCAGCAGTTGTCCTCCATCATGTTCACCTTCCATCTTTCTCTTATAGAAGGCTGTGGATTTTCTCTGTGAAGCCTCCAGCAGTTGTCCTCGATCATGTTCACCTTCCATCTTTCTCTTATAGAAGGCTGTGGATCTTCTCTGTGAAGCCTCCAGCAGTTGTCCTCGATCATGTTCACCTTCCATCTTTCTCTTAGAGAAGGCTGTGGATTTTCTCTGTGAAGCCTCCAGCAGTTGTCCTCCATCATGTTCACCTTACATCTTTCTCTTATAGAAGTCTGCAGATCTTCTCTGTGAGGCCTCCAGCAGTCGTCCCCCATCATGTTCACCTTCCATCTTTCTCTTATAGAAGGCTGCGGATCTTCTCTGTGAAGAGTCCAGCAGTCGTCCTCCTTCATATTCACCTTCCATCTTTCTCTTATAGAAGGCTGTGGATCTTCTCTGTGAACCCTCCAGCAGTCGTCCCCCATCATGTTCACCTTCCATCTTTCTCCTATAGAAGGCTGAGGATCTTCTCTGTGAAGCCTCCAGCAGTCGTCCCCCATCATGTTCACTTTCCATCTTTCGCTTATAGAAGGCTGCAGACCTTCTCTGTGAAGCGTCCAGCAATCATCCCCCATCATGTTCACCTTCCATCTTTCTCTTATAGAAGGCTGTGGATCTTTTCTGTGAAGCCTCCAGCAGTCGTCCCCCATCATGTTCACCTTCCATCTTTCTCCTATAGAAGGCTGCAGATCTTCTCTGTGAAGCCTCCAGCAGTCGTCCCCCATCATGTTCACTTTCCATCTTTCGCTTATAGACGGCTGTGGATCTCTGAAGCTTCCAGCAGTTGCCCCCCATCATGCTCATGTTCCATCTACCTATGGTATGGTCATACCATCTCCTTAATATCCTGCTGAAATCTTTCTCTTTGCTAACAGTGTGGAGCCCACTGGGACGGGGTACTCGGTGCCAGACCGGGGTGCTGCTGGGGGATGTCACGGCGGTCCTGGTCCGGACCGTGTCCCGGGCCCGCACAATAAAATGGGGGTTATTTACAGGGAATTTGTCAGTCGTGACGCCACCCACTATATGCGGCCAGTGATGGGGCCGCCGCTGCTGCAGAACCTCCGGGGATGATGGGATAGCAGCTTGGATGAAATAGTTCCAGTGGGTAGAACTGGGTTCCCCGGGGCAGTGGTGATTAAAGTCAGTGATGGTAATTGTAGGCTTTGCAGGAAAAGGGGATGATGTGGAGATGGCTCCTGACAGGGCTAGATGGGACTGGCAGTTTTTCATACCTGAAATCAGACACAAACAACGTAGCAGGGTTCACCCGGGTTTACTGTTCTTATTCTTCTGTCAAACAGGGCACTGTATATATACAGTTCTTTACAGCTTTGCTATATTGAAATCTGGTATACTGAACCCACTGCAGCCAGGTTATCTTCCCTAGACTCCTCGTCCCTCTACGTGTCCTTTCAGGCTATTTCTCAGTGTTCCTCCTTAAAGTGGATTGCGGAGCCGCAGCTCGGTCAATATTAGCAGCTTCCCCCTAAGTCTCTGGGCGGTAAGCCAGGTCCTCTCTGTTGCTGCTGTGCTCCCAATCCTCCGGTGGGAATATAGATCTGGAGTCTGTATTCCCCATCAGGTTGTCTGGGGCACCGGATTAATCTTCAGCCCCCCTCAGAGCTGACACTCGGTTTCAGCCAAACCACAGGTATCCCTATCTCTCAGAGATTACCGGGTCCTTTCCTTCCTGTGTAACTTCCTATAAAATAAGGGAGACTCTCCTGTCAGTCAGCTGCTGGCCCTCACATCTTCCCTGGACTGATGGTACTGGTCCTCTCAGCCTACTCTGGCCTACTCCTTGGTCTTCATCTGTTCTGCTCAGCACCACCGGCCTACTGGTCTTTTCTGCTCAGCACTTGCCTACTGACCAACCGCTTCATGTTGTCCCTTATATACCCCTCCGTTACCATGACTACGCTCTATCCACTCATATCTAACCTACTACCCCTTGTCTGCCTAGAGTCCCAGACTCAGGGTTAGGTCCCCATGTCAGTGGATATGTGTTGAGGTGTTTGTTAAACAAACTATCTACCATCCTACCTGGCTGCAGTCTCTCCCTGTGGCCACCCTGGACGCAGGGGCGCCACAACAGCACCAAGGTTTTCAGGAAAGTTGTCCAAATGGGAATGTAAAAAATGTAACGTCAAATTCAGACATCAGACAGCCCAAGGCTTTGAAACATTTTAGCATATTCTCCAAGATGGACTTAAGTTATGGATCTTTGTTGTTACCTAGAAATGTCTTCACTACTTATTTAAAGTATCCCAAGCCTTTTCTCAACAGCTTTAATGTGGTTTCGAACACACTAGTCTTCATGAGTTAACGGACCCACAAAAATGTCTTCCTTCAGTTTTGCTTCGGATAATTAGTACACAGGTACTTAACAATCACTCCTCCTTTCAGGAGAGCGTCACAAACTGCTTCATCAGCTCAAGAGTAAAGTGGATGGTGCCAGGAGAAGTTTAGAGGGATCAACTAAACTTTCCGCAACAATATTCTTGAGTCCAGTTGCAAATATGATCTCGTTGGCCAACATTTTTGGCTCCAATGATGAGTTCTATCGCGGCTGTAACATTTACACAAAAAGTATGGATACATCTGTATTTTCTTTGCTGCCCAAGGTGCAAAAAGAGAACTTTCAGATCACCATCCTTGATCCTCATAGTTTTTAGTTATTTTTTATTTTACCCTTGCCGACCCTTGTTTTCAATAACCTGGAGCAGATCTTTTGTTTAGAACTTTTATTACCTGAGTAGAGAACAAAACGATCATCTTCTCACTTGGAAAACCCTCACAGAAAAATATATTACAGGGACAGCCCACATGCAAATTGTCTCTTCAGAGAGGAAGAAGACGAAGTGCCACCAATTGGAAGTAGCAATCCTAAAAGTCAAAATCAACCCTTTATCAAGCATTGAAATACGATTTAGGATTAAAGAGACAAATCAACACCTCAATTTGTAGACACGGTGTTTTGGGGCGTTTGTCCTCCAGTCAGTGCAAAGTATGAGATCTGAATTGGCTAGGTGAGAGGGTAAGACTGGGGATCTAAGGGATACCATTTCCATGGGGACAGCCCATTCATTTAAATTGGAATTGTGTAATACATTACTTTACCTGCAGAGGCACTGTTGACAAATGTAACATTTTCTTCTGGATCCATTACACATTGCAGTTGATCGCTGAGGATTCTAGCAGTAGGTCGCCATCTGATCACAGGATTTTCATAACAAAATGGCATTTTTGCAAAGCAGACAAAGCCTCTAAAACACATTTTTTGGAAAAATAAATTACAAATATCACTAAACTAACACGCTGAATAGCTTTCTAAATACCTTACTTTGCATGTCTGGCTCTAATATTTTTTCTACATTCATGTCATGAAACTATATTCTGAATTTTGCTCTCACGCCACCACTTTACAACAGGCAGGATCCATTTTTCTGTGCTAATGAGGGTTTTTTGTGAGAACAAAATCATTTCCATTATGTAGAAGGAACTGAAGGTTGTCAGTGGCAGTGCCAGGCTGCCTCCAGATGTAGAGAACTGTGTCTTGTATCTTTGCATGTTCAATCTATCCTGTTATCTTTCATATACTTTGTATTGTTATGTTGATTCACGCAGTTAACTTAGAGACATTTTTCAATGTGATATTTTTTAAAATACCAGATAGGAAGGGTAATATTTACTACAAACTGCTAAATCAGCATGTGCCCGGGCATCATGGCTTAGGGGAGTGGGAACATAGTTTATTTCAGTTTTATCCCAATTATAAAGTGCTACACTATTCTCAATAGGAATCTGTCAGCAGATTTTTGCTAGCTCATCTGACAGCAACACAATAGAGGAAAAGAAACACTGAATCCAATGATGAATTACATAGACTACTGTCTGCAGCCATTTCTCACAAATCAAAGCATTTAGCTTTAGAAACACTGTAGAACTGGGAGAGCTGCCCCCGCTCACACCAGGCTCTCTATAGAGATTGTACATTGATAGTGAGGTGTCAATCACAACAGGGGGCGTGTTAGACTGCCGTGCACTGACATTTAGTTTCTGTAAACAATAGCACAGAGCTGGATAATAGAGACACAGTTGATTTTATTTTTTAACCCTTACAGCATGATGTCCTCAGATTACATAGCAAAAACCTGCTGGCAGATTACCTCTAAAAAAACAAAACCAGACCTGCCTAGTTTGGACCAGTTTTACATTTTTATGGCTTTAGGATCCATTAGTTTTAGCTTTGAAAAACATATTTCTATTTCATCATTCACTTACTTACTTTTAACCTGTCTTTATATTCATGCTACCCAAACCCATGCCTTGCCTGGCCAAGCAATTGAAGCCAGGTATGTTGCTCTGTAAACAAAGCTGCACAGTTTGAAGAGCTGAAGTCCATAGGAGAGACCTGACAAGTCCAGTAATGACCCCAGCCAGCTTCTCCCATCCCAACTCTACTTGATTGACAGGTTTCTCCCATGTGTCTACATAGAACGTGATCTGTTAATCAACTCAAGCGGTGTGGGGAGAAGCAGGCTGGGGGTGGCGACAGACCAGTCAGTTCTTCCACTTTAGCCCCCGGCTTTTCAATCTGTAGACCTGATTCATCAAAGTTTTTACACCAGAATTCTGGAGATACATAGTTACATGGGTTCAAGAACTACCTAAGTCCAGCAAGTTTAACTTTCCTTCCCCAAGAAGCTTTGAAAACTCATAAAGTTCTGAAACAATTCAAGGCTGTGCTAAAATTTAGCAACTTTTGGCATCCTCACACCATTTTCTCCTAGCTCGAACAAAGCAGGTGGGGCAGGGGCGTAACAGGGGAGTGGTGACTATCACTTGTCAGATACATAACAAGCAGCAGCATTTGGGTTTCCATTGTTATGAATCAGAAGTGTCTGACTCCAGCAGATCCACGCTTTAAGACCTGTGTGAAGAACACCGCCCTTGATGAATCGTGACTTATTGTTTTTCTGAAATGTAACAGTATTTCAAAGAAAGTCATATTGACTCATGCTGCCTTTGCCTTGGGCATCGTAATTCTGTTTCCCTTTAAGATATGTCCAGCTCAATATGAGGACCATTAAAAATTAAGTTCATTGAGTACCGTATATACTCGTGTATAAGCCGACCCGTGTATAAGCCGACCCCCCTACTTTTGCCCCCAAAACCTGGGAAAACCTATTGACTCGTGTATAAGCTGAGGGTGGACCCCAGCACAGGTATACAGCCCCCAGCATGTGGTATACAGGCCCTTCCAGTGGTATACAGGCCTCCCCAGTGGTAGTATACAGCAGCCTCCCCAGTGGTAGTATACAGGGCCCCAGCAGTGGTATATACAGGGCCCCAGCAGTGGTATACACAGGGCCCCAGCAGTGGTAGTATATACAGGGCCCCAGCAGTGGTAGTATATACAGGGCCCCAGCAGTGGTAGTATATACAGGCCGCAGAAGTGGTAGTATATACAGGGCCACAGCAGTGGTAGTATATACAGGGCTCCAGCAGTGGTAGTATATACAGGGCCCCAGCAGTGGTAGTATATACAGGGCCCCAGCAGTGGTGGTATATACAGGGCCCTTGCAGTGGTGGTATATACAGGGCCCCCGCAGTGGTGGTATATACAGGGCCCCAGCAGTGGTGGTATATACAGGGCCCCAGCAGTGGTGGTTTATACAGGGCCCCAGCAGTGGTGGTATATACAGGGCCCCAGCAGTGGTGGTATATACAGGCCCAGCAGTGGTGGTATATACAGGGCCAGCAGTGGTGGTATATACAGGGCCCCAGCACAGTATACAGCCCAGCAGAGTGGTATACAGGTCCCTGCACAGTATACTGCCCCAGCAGTGTGCCATTACACAGGCCCCCTCATAGTTTGGCGCCCCCACCTCACAGGATGGCCCCCCTGCATGCAGCGCTGCGCACATGCATTACCAGGATAGCAGCTGTCACCCTCCGGTGGCGGATCGCGGCTCCTGGGCTCCGGGCTCCATCTTCCTCTGTGTCTTCCTGCTTTGTGGCCGGGGCTCATCGCGATGACGTCATCGCGACGCCGGCTGGTCACGTGACAAGCAGGAAGACACAGAGGAAGATGGAGCCCGGAGCCCAGGAGCCGCGATCCGCCACCGGAGGGTGACAGCTGATATCTGGTAATGCATGTGCGCAGCGCTGCATGCGGGTGGGAACCATCCTGTGAGGTGGGGCGCCAAACTATGAGGGGGCCTGTATGACTCGCGTATTAGCCGAGGGGGGATTTTCAGCCAATTTTTGGGCTGAAAAACTCGGCTATACGCGAGTATATACGTAGTTAAATAAGTAAGCTTTATGCAAGCTTGGAGATTCTAAATTTTTTTATGGGCGTGAGGGCTGAACCTATTGTGTATACATTCAGTATATATTTCAATTTCATGGTACTGCGATGAAACCTGAAATCAAGGTACTTAATTTCAAACAAGGTTTCATCTTGTCTTGACTGTTCTTCTCCGGACTATGATTCTTCCAGATCTCGTAAACAGTTTGAAGGGAGCTTCATCAGAGAAAATAATTTTGCAGGAAGGTCATGGATTGTAGAGGACTAGGGGGAAGTTATTTTCTCTGAAGAGACAACCACATCCCGACATCCTATTTTTTGGGAAGTTGCTCTACCAAAATTGACAGTTTGAACCAGCGGCATGGTATCACTGCTGGTCCTAACTGAATGTTCTTGAAGATGGTTGCAGAGGGAGCTTTAAGCTTGGGAGAAGGGCAAGGAGACTAAAGGTACCGTCACATAGGGTGATGTTGCAAGCAACATCGCTGAAAAGTCCCGGGTTAAGCGATGTTGAAGTGACAACTCAGTGCGTTGTGCCGTATAACAGCACGATGCAACTGCAATAAATCGCTGGATCGCAGTTGACAGTTTAGCAACATGTTGGTAAACCTGGCAATGTTGCTCCAGCGATCTGCTAACATCGCTCTGTGTGACACGGCGATAACAATGTTGCAAGCGATGTCGCCTATTCACAACATTGATGCGTATCAACCCAGCGAGCGATAGATGCTGCAACATCGTGGCTGCGTCGCTTAGAACATCTGAGTGTGACACCTAAGTAAGCGATGTCGGAAGCGAGCGTGCACCTGCGGAATCGCTGCCGACATCACTTCAACGTTGCAACGTGTGATGGTACCTTAAGGCTTGTTGGATCCAGCAATCTGGTTAGCTTCACAGAGCAGCATGGTCAGGCCTAAAGTAAAGCACCTGCTCCGGTTGATGTAAGATGAAAAGTGACTCAATTGGCAGCTCCTAGTGTTTCATGGAGCCCATCAGAGGTACTTTTCAATGCATCTATGAGTGCCTATTTTGGAATTATAAAAGGGGGGTGGGGGAAAGAGGCGCATAGTGCCGTATCACTAGTGACACTGTGGAGAAGGGTGGTATTGTGGAAACACTACACCTGGTGCAGTTGTGATTTCCCAACAACTGGTTTGTAAGGTGAAGCAATCAAGAGCTGCTGCAGGACCTCCACCTACCACTGACCAGTGGTGAAATCCAGAAAAAAGATGGGAATGCAGGTGCCCACGGTCCGCGCTGCTCCAAATGCAAAAACTCACCAAAGAGTCAAATTTTCCTTGAGCAAATTTCCAAGCTTTATTTTCTTCCTCCTACCGTTTCGGCGCCTACCTGGCACTTCATCAGGGATAATCTGTCCCTGATGAAGTCCAGCTAGGCGCTGAAACGCGTAGGAGGAAGAAAATAAAGCTTGGAAATTTATGTCAAGGAAAATTTGACTCTTTGGTGAGTTTTTGTATTTCTGGAATTGTTTTGGCCTCAGAGATGTATTGAGATTTTGTGACGTAAACTCTGGTTCCAGTCAGTTAGAAGTTATGCACAAGATAGCGAGGACTGGATGCACTGAAAAGCATGATTCTCTGGAGGTGAGTATAATAAAAGGGCAGGCTGATTACATTTAAACGCACCTCACTTAAGTAACCTGCCAGATTATTTTGAAAAATAATTGGCACTCAATGTTGTGCAATGAAGCTTATATACATTTATTTGGTGATCCGAAATAATAAATTATTCAATTTTTATTTCGATCACAAATAAACACACATAAGCTTATTGCAACAGCATGAGTGCCAAGTATTTTTTTCAAAATAGACTGGTTAGGATACCTTATTTACTCGTAGGACCGTTATCTCGGCGAGTGTAGGGACTGCACTCGGTACATCTGCGGTTTCAGTGATTACTCGCACGAGCAATGCAATCATTCAATCTAGTTTTTGAGCTGCAAACTATTGCATGTTTGCATTATGACTCGGTATGCAATATAGAGGATGAAACCGAAATATCTTTTAACATCACACGAGTCCATGTTTCTCTGTGCAGACTCAGGTTGACCGTTCACAGAATGACTTTTACACTATAAAAATCCGTTTCTGGACTACTGGAGAGGATTTTAATAAGGAGTAATTGGACTTTTTATATTTTAAATTTTCTGTGTTTTTTAACCTTTCAGTAACTAGCTGGGTTAATTCTGATTAAAATTGCTATCCATAGAAAGTAAACATTAACTTATACAGGTGCTATCGCACCAGGGCGCTGGCAAACGGGGTTTCAGGCCAGAGATCCTTCAATAACCACCACTTCTGGCTTGTTATGTTTTTGGCTGGGTGCCGTACATTGCATCCTGCGCTGATTCCAGCCAGCTGCTTATGTACCTGGCAGAATAGAAATTGCCGAGCCTACGCATTTTTTTTATTATTTCATGAATTTCAAGCCAGGTTCAGACAGATTGATTTCATGAAAGTAATTGTAAAAAAAAGCGTGGGGCTCCCCATTTAATGTCTAGCCAGGTAAGCTAAGCAGCTGGGCTAATCCCAGTCAGGGATTGCCCAAGCTTTCTGGGCACCCCCGCTGAATTGCAGCCCGCTGTACCCAGAAGATGGGTTCATGAAGCGCCATACTTGGTATACCTGATGTTCAGCTAGGTAGCGGTGGCAGAGGGTATAAAGAGGTTATGGGACCAGCTTTTGTATTGTTCAGCTGACAGCGAAATGTTATGCTGCGGTCAGCCATATTGAGACATGACGCAGAATTTATTAAATTTGTTTTAATAAGAAAAACACAAAAAACAACAAATTAGAAATTGAGAACAGAAGGACATTTGGATTCAACATGCCTAATTTCTCAAAACAACTATTTCCGACAGCAGTCTAATCCCGATTCTACAATCTGCACACCTGTGAGCATACGCATATATTGTTTGTTCTTGCAATCAGTGAGAAATGATTACTAAACAATATTCTGCTCTTAGTAACTCAGCTTTGCTTTCTCAAGACATTCTTGTCTGACAACAAGTATTATTCATGAATGAAAATATTTAGCATATTGGTTAATCAGCGCAGTCAGTTAGGAACCTCAGCTCGGAAAAAGCCTACCTAAAGGAAGAATAAGCTCTTATCAAGTGCGATGTCTACGATATAAAGTAAATCTTTGTTGTGTAACTGTGTTTGCAGTGTAAATGTTTTGCACGGCGCTGAAATAACGAGCTAGCTTGTGGTTTGGAAATCTGTCCTGTTATTGCCTCTCTTTCTCTTTACACATTTGCCGTGACAGCGGTAGCGCCCCCGCCCAGGCATCCAACGCTCTCCGACTCCTGCTCCCCATCATTTCCCAGAAGTGAAGCACTCTAGTAACCTGTTACTACTGATTGTCAACTCCAGATAAAGAGCTCTATTTAACAATTTGCCGAAAAGAGAAGCTAAAAGCAAAGCATAAATGGAAACCTTTAACCCTTTCCCCAACTGCAGTAAATTAAAATGGGGGGTTAACCCCTTGGCAACAATTCTGTTCCTTTTATAAATCCAGTAAAAAAAATCTTCCTAGTTGATGTAATGTAAGCATTTCCCAAAAGCAATGAATGAGCGCTAGTGTAGAGTGCTATTTAACGAGCTTGTTGTAAGAGAAGCATGCAATTACTGTTTTACTGCTGTCTTGTAGTGGGGAGACGTAATGAAAGTCGCCTGTCTTCCCAGTACACTCTGCACAGATAATAAGATGTTTGTAAAATAGACATTGAAGTGAGAATATTTTCAATTGAAGGTCCTAAACTCCTCCGGATTTCACAAAATCAAGCTTGGGCTTGTATTGGAAATGTGTAGGGTAGTGACGTGCCCACTACGGTGCTCTAAACAATCTGGATATTGTAATGGAAAAGACAGGTTGTCAAGTGCCATCATGATCTATTGAAGAGTATTAGAATGGAAATGTGGCCTAATTTGTTCTGAATTTCCAAAGAGAGCAAGTATACACTTGTTATAATGCTCTGGAAATGGAGGATGCATGTCCCTACGTTTACTTATCGGAAAGGGGTATAAAAAAGTAAAATTTGTTGTAAAGCAATGAGTTAGACTTATAATGGCTGTACACTTAAAATAGCTGTCCACGAACAGCTACCCTTCTTGACACGTCTAAGAGTATGCTGGGGGGCCAGCGTGAGGCCCTGGCTGAGCTTCGGCTGCAGAGCTGCCCATGATTGGCCCGGCCAGCTCCTAGTGCAACATTTCTCCAAACAGGTGAACTCTTCTTATGTCAATGCAGACACGAAGCCCATAAGTCTTTCCAACAAACTTTTACTTTCAAAGTATCATGTAACACAGGCATAATCCTTGATCATTACGTACTTGGGGTCATTAATTTCGATACAATTTATTCCAGACTGCTCTCATTGTGCTGGTACCACTAGGCTCTTCCCCTCTCTGTTCAACACCATGGTAATGCGCTGTAAGCTCATATAATCTCTCTTGGCTCCAGCCCTATCTCACCCACAGGGATCCATCCAGAGAAACAATTAGGGTCAAGTTTAGACCTGTTTACCTAAGTCTATCTTGAAGTTCGGTAATGGAGGAGTCAGTTGCTATCCAGGAACTCACTAAACACAGAGGTAGAGCACCAAAGCAGGGAGGGAAACACTCACATACATTCTGGGCACATGTCAGAACTATTGTACTCCAGTCCCAGAGTGGCCCAGAAGGTCCAAATGAATTAAATGCTGGGCTCCTCGCCACTAAGTCCTGCAGCGGATCACTTCCTTTGCACTTTTCTCTCTGGAGACTCTCCTCCAAAATTATACTGCAGGCCTGTTTTGTTACTAAGCCCCCCATAAGGGGTATACTACATTTTCTTAACCACTTCCCTTACCCGAGGATACCAGGGAGCAGTATTCACCTCCGCCACTAGGTGACCACATACATATAACTACACATACAACATACACAAATAAAAAGACAACGTACCCTCCATGGGCGGGAGTGACAGAACCCTAAGCTCCCTATAAGTTGCCTTGTTACAATGCATATTACTGATTCTGCTACTGTTATACAACGTTATCTGCCATATTGTGTGGTGTTATACCTACTGAATACCCCAATAATCTATAATATTATAAGATAGGATTTTGTCATCTTATTTAGATTTGTAAGAGATTTATTTCTGCCATTATGGACTGTGGTGCTGCAAACTATTTGTGATAATTATACCAATGCTGCCTGAATGATGCAAATGAAAGGCAAATGCATGGGAGAAAAGCCCTAGGAAAGATTTACCTAGGTAGTGTGTCAGTAGTAACGGTGAGAAGGTCCTAGGTGGCACTCATTAGAAGCAAAAGTAGCATTTAGTAGGTCATTTACTGATAACATCACTGGTCAGAAGTCAGTACCAAAGTGCGAACATGCCCCTTTTAGCATGACAAAGTGCAAAGAAATGTTATGTCTTACACCGGAAAAGATCAGACTCAGGTGAATGAAGCAGCCAGGGAGAAGGATGAGAATCTGTGCAGCCAAGCAAAGGTGCAACCCAACTGTTCATCATGTCACGTGTGCAGGGGTGTAACTACAACAGATGCAGGGTTGTAATCGCACCTGGTCCCTGGAGCCTATGGGGCCCCAAAAGTGCCTTTGGCCTCTAGAAAAAGACTAATGCTACTAAAGATTCAAGCATAGAAATGAAAGCCGGGCACTGACCTGTTAACAGCGTTACTTGTATACTCCTGTGGCGGTGGCGTGCTGTGGAATCTCCTGTTGCTCAGTCAGAGTTCAAGACAGTATATCCAAAGAAAAAAAGATGGCGACACTCAGCAGTTCGCAGCTGATTAATTTAATAAAAAATTACAGCAGCAGGTGCATGATACCGGACCCGTAGAAGCGGGACATCCTGCAAAGCGGTCACCATTGGCCCTAGCACCTCCCTCCCTATATCATGCACCTGTATCATGCACCTGCTGCTGTAATTTTTTATTAAATTAATCAGCTGTAAACTGGAATGCTGAGTGCCGCCATCTTTTTTTCTTAGGATCTAATGCTACTAAAGATTGGCACTAGTAGGGGGCCCCATTGGAGCTTTCACATCGAGGCTCATGATCTTTAAGTTATGCCACTGCATGTGTGCACCTCTGTACCTGTGATACCTAATTCCTTGTAACCACCAAGATCTTTGCCTTCTCGTGAGTAAAGCTATTGCTCGAGTGTCTCCTGTGCAAAACTGTATTTTCCCAGTTTGTTAATCTCTCCTAAGGGCCATTATATCCTGTATTCCTAAAGTGATGCACCCCTTCCCTCAGTAGCAAACATAAACAGTAGAGAGCCAATGTTAAAGAATAGTACATAAATCCTTTGAAGCTTATCAAAATGCCAATTTCACCCACTTTGGAGGTGGTAGTGCCCCCCCTTACCTCCTAGGTACCTGATCAAGTGCTGACATTACACCAACAGTATGTCCATCCCCAGGGGTGAACCTAGCCTCTCTGCTGCCTGAGACGAACTACAAAATGGCGCCCCCCCCAACTCGAGGATGTCAGCGCCATCACACGCACATAGAAGAACCACACATAAGAATCCAGAACAAGGGTCATTAATGGCAATGGCGGCTTGGCACAAGCTACAGACACACAATGATGGCGGCAGAGCGGTGCTCCTGTAGCTGACATCCTTATACCACAGGGGGCAGCACTGGTTGACAATCTATTATCTCTGGCACATGCCTACAAAACTCTGGGCAGCTCCAATGTAGCGCTGCCTGGCACTGACTAGTCAGACATGTCCATCATACTGCACCGTCAACACACCACAGGTAACGATCTGCAGTCTAAGCATCAACAAGCCGCCACTGCACTAAGCTGGTAAAATTTCCGTACAGACCATGCCTATTCTCTGAATACTTAGCCAATCACAAGTGCTGCACATGGGGCTGTCCAGAGTTAACAGCAGGTGCCGAACAAGTGGGTTAAGAAAGGGATGTGGGAGCGGGAAGGTGGACGAGCAGCACCGACCAACCGCCGCTCGGAAAACATGGCTGGATGCCTGTGTGTACCGAGGGCGGCACTGGTCATGGTGTGTAAGATATGGCCAATCTGTCCTGCAGCAGAGGGACAATGCATCCTGCACCAGGGGCATACATAAAAATCATGGGGCCCCATAGCAGAGGTTCCCCCCCAAAAAAAAAAAAGAACAGAATATTTGTCTGGGTCACATATGTAAAAATTTCACAACTCTGCAGCCCTTACAAAGTACCGTATATACTCGTGTATAAGCCGACCCGTGTATAAGCCGACCCCCCTACTTTTGTCCCCAAAACCTGGGAAAACCTATTGACTCGTGTATAAGCCGAGGGTGGACTCCAGCACAGGTATACAGCCCCCAGCAGTGTGGTATACAGGCCCCCCAATGGTAGTATACAGCAGCCTCCCCAGTGGTAGTATACAGAAGCAGCCCCAGTGGTATATACAGCAGCAGCCCCAGTGGTTAGTATACAGCAGCCCCAGAGGTATATACAGCCCCAGTGGTAGTATACAGCATCCCCAGAGGTATATACAGCCCCAGTGGTAGTATACAGCATCCCCAGAGGTAGTATACAGCAGCCCCAAAGGTATATACAGCAGCCCCAGTGGTAGTATACAGCAGCCCCAGTGGTAGTATACAGCAGCCCCAGTGGTAGTATACAGCAGCCCCAGTGGTAGTATACAGCAGCCCCAGTGGTAGTATACAGCAGCCCCAGAGGTAGTATACAGCAGCCTCAGAGGTATATACAGCCCCATTGGTAGTATACAGCAGCCCCAGAGGTATATATAGCCCCAGTGGTAGCATCCAGCAGCCCCAGAGGTATATACAGCCCTAGTGGTAGTATCCAGCAGCCCCAGAGGTATATACAGCCCCAGTGGTAGTATACAGCAGCCCCAGAAGTATATACAGCCCCAGTGGTAGTATACAGCAGCCCCAGAGGTATATACAGCCCCAGTGGTAGTATACAGCAGCCCCACAGGTATATACAGCCCCAGTGGTAGCATCCAGCAGCCCCAGAGGTATATACAGCCCCAGTGGTAGTATACAGCAGCCCCACAGGTATATACAGCCCCAGTGGTAGTATACAGCAGCCCCAGAGGTATATACAGCCCCAGTGTAGTATACAGCAGCCCCACAGGTATATACAGCCCCAGTGTAGTATACAGCAGCCCCACAGGTATATACAGCCCCAGTGGTAGTATACAGCAGCCCCACAGGTATATACAGCCCCAGTGGTAGTATACAGCAGCCCCACAGGTATATACAGCCCCAGTGTAGTATACAGCAGCCCCACAGGTATATTCAGCCCCAGTGGTAGTATATACAGCCCCAGTGGTAGTATATACAGCCCCAGTGGTAGTAGATTGCAGCCCCAGCGGTAGTATACAGGGCCCCAGCAGTATATACAGCCCCAGTGGTATATACAGCCCCAGTGGTATATACAGCCCCAGTGGTAGTAGATTGCAGCCCCAGCGGTAGTATACAGGGCCCCAGTAATCCAGGGCCCCCCCAGCGTCTCTCCGGTCACCTGAAAAGCAAACTATACTTATCAGTGTCCGCTGTCCGCGCCCCCTCGCCTCTGCCGTGACAGTGCCGTCTGCGATCCTCCTTCTTCATGCGGCGTCTTCCGGTTTCCTGTGCTCGTCGCAGGGAATGACGTCATTCCCTGCGACGAGCACAGGAACCCGGAAGACGCCGCATGAAGATGGAGGATCGCAGACGGCAGAGGCGAGCGGGCGCGGACAGCGGACACTGATAAGTATAGTTTGCTTTTCAGGTGACCGGAGAGACGCTGGGGGGCCCTGGATTACTGGGGATGCGGGGGCTGCTGTATACCGATGTATACATCGGTATGTACCGATGTATACATCGGTATACAGCACTGACTCGCGTATAAGCCGAGGGGGGTACTTTTCAGCCCAATTTTTGGGCTGAAAAACTCGGCTTATACGCGAGTATATACGGTAATTTTTCTCTTATTGAAGCCCCTTGGTTCCTCTTTCATTACCCCCATAAAGTATAATACCAACAAAAGTACCCCACAAACACTGTAGGATTCCCTCCCCCCCCCCCCCCACACACAGCGAATTCCTCTACAGGACCCCATGGTATAATGCCCCTCCCCCCAAAGTCCTTCATATATTATAATGCTTCCCTATAGCCCCCTATATGTTATAATGCACCATTCATAGCCCTCCGTATAGTATAATGAACTCCATAGCCCTTCATACACCATAAAGCACTGCCAATATACATGACAGCACCCCCACATACATGACAACACCCCCATATACATGACAGCACCCCATAATCCTCCTATATTATAATGCAGATTGTCACTGTTTAAAATAATGAAAGGATACTCTTCATCTCCTCTCTCCTTGCAACCCCTTGCACCTTCTCTCTCCTCGCACCCCCCTCTATTCGCAGCTCCCTTCACATCCTGTCTCCTCACACCCCCCTCCATTCGCAGCTCCTCTCTCTTCACAGCTCCCCTCTCCTCGCACCTCCTCTTTACTCGCACCCCCTCTCTCCTTGCAGCTCCTCTCTCCTCGCACCCCCTCTCCTTCCAGCTCCTTGCACCCCCTCTGTCCTTCAGCTCCTCTCCCCCTCTCTCCTTCCAGCTCCTCTCCCCTTGCAGCTCCTAATCGCACCCCCTCTCTCCTTCCAGCTCCTCTCTCTTCCTTGCTCCCCGCACCCCCTCTCTCCTTCCAGCTCCCTCTCTCCTCCTTGTCGCATCCCCTGTCTCCTGCCAGCTCCTCTCTCCTCCTTGCTCCCCGCACCCCCTCTCCCCTCCAGCTCCTCTCACCCCCTCTCTCCTTCCAGCTCCTCTCTCCTCCTTGTCGCATCCCCTGTCTCCTGCTAGCTCCTCTCTCCTCCTTGCTCCCCGCACCCCCTCTCCCCTTCCAGCTCCTCTCACCCACTCTCTTTCCAGCTCCTCTCTCCTCCTTGTCGCATCCCCTGTCTCCTGCCAGCTCCTCTCTCCTCCTTGCTCCCCGCACCCCCTCTCCCCTTCCAGCTCCTCTCACCCCCTCTCCTTCCAGCTCCTCTCTCCTCCTTGTCGCATCCCCTGTCTCCTGCCAGCTCCTCTCTCCTCCTTGCTCCCCGCACCCCCTCTCCCCTTCCAGCTCCTCTCACCCACTCTCTTTCCAGCTCCTCTCTCCTCCTTGTCGCATCCCCTGTCTCCTGCCAGCTCCTCTCTCCTCCTTGCTCCCCGCACCCCCTCTCCCCTTCCAGCTCCTCTCACCCCCTCTCCTTCCAGCTCCTCTCTCCTCCTTGTCGCATCCCCTGTCTCCTGCCAGCTCCTCTCTCCTCCTTGCTCCCCGCACCCCCTCTCCCCTTCCAGCTCCTCTCACCCCCTCTCCTTCCAGCTCCTCTCTCCTCCTTGTCGCATCCCTGTCTCCTGCCAGCTCCTCTCTCCTCCTTGCTCCCCGCACCCCCTCTCCCCTTCCAGCTCCTCTCACCCCTCTCTCCTTCCAGCTCCTCTCTCCTCCTTGTCGCATCCCCTGTCTCCTGCCAGCTCCTCTCTCCTCTGCTCCCCGCACCCCCTCTCCCCTTCCAGCTCCTCTCACCCCCTCTCCTTCCAGCTCCTCTCTCCTCCTTGTCGCATCCCCTGTCTCCTGCCAGCTCCTCTCTCCTCCTTGCTCCCCGCACCCCCTCTCCCCTTCCAGCTCCTCTCACCCCCTCTCTCCTTCCAGCTCCTCTCTCCTCCTTGTCGCATCCCCTGTCTCCTGCCAGCTCCTCTCTCCTCCTTGCTCCCCGCACCCCCTCTCCCCTTCCAGCTCCTCTCACCCCCTCTCTCCTTCCAGCTCCTCTCTCCTCCTTGTCGCATCCCCTGTCTCCTGCCAGCTCCTCTCTCCTCCTTGCTCCCCGCACCCCCTCTCCCCTTCCAGCTCCTCTCACCCCCTCTCCTTCCAGCTCCTCTCTCCTCCTTGTCGCATCCCCTGTCTCCTGCCAGCTCCTCTCTCCTCCTTGCTCCCCGCACCCCCTCTCCCCCTCTCCCCTCCTCTTTCCTTGCAGCTCCTAATCGCACCCACTCTCCCCTTCCAGCTCCTCTCACCCCCTCTCTTCTCAGACTCCTCTAATTGCATCCCTCTCCCCTCCTCGCAGCTCCTAATCGCACCCTCTCTCTCCTGCCAGCTCCTAGCTCCTCCGCTCTCCTCTCACCTCCTTCTTTTCACATCCCCTCTGAACTTCCGGCAACTCGCTCCTCCGCTCCCCTCGCAGCTCCGGCCTCTTCCAGCATTTGTCCCGCGCTCTGACCTGCGGGACGCTGACTGATGACGTCACCGCCCTCTCCGTGCAGAGCAGATCTGCAGGGGGCGGGACATTTGAAAGCAGCCGGCGTGCTGCACTGCCTTAGTAAGTACATATCGCGGGCGGCGGCGGTGGCGGCAGGGGCCGCGGCTCCCATGCCAGTAACTATCTGCAGGGAGCCTGCCACCTTGCCGCCCCCTGGATAGCGCCGCCTGAGCAAACACTTCATGTTGGCTCATGGTTGATGCGGCCCTGTCCATCCCTATATATCTAATATATAAAGCTGAATGTGTGTATTTGTATGTGTGTGTGAGTATATCCGGGATTGGCATCTACACCATCGCAACTACAGCCACAAAATTTTGTACAGTCACACGTCTGGACCCCGGGAGCGTCATAGGCTATGTTGTGAGGCGAAATTTTAACCCTGCGCGTTCCAGTTCACCAAGCAATTTTGGCCCTATCTACATAATGGGGAAAAAGGGAAAGGAAACGTGTGGGAGGAAAATCGACAGCTGCCAGCTACAGCTACAAAAATTTACACAGTCACACATTTGGACCCCGGGAGCGTCATAGGCTATGTTGTGAGGCGAAATTTTAACCCCGCGCATTCCAATTCACCAAACAATTTTGCCCCTATCTACATAATGGGGAAAAAGTGAGAAGGGCTTAATGATAGTTCCAAAGACTAACAGCACATACCAGCATATAGTCACTAAGGTGGGGAACCAACATGAGATATTCACCACACACTGGGACATGTATACACACCACATGCACACAAAGAGTAACAGCAAGTGTATAGTCACTAAAGTGCAGCCCCAACATTGGATACTCACCACGCTCCCGAACAAACACACACCACAAAGAGACACACACAACACAGAGACACACACCCCCAAGGGGACACACACACACTCTATAGCGACACATGCATTCACCACAGGGACACACACACACCACAAAGAGACACACATAACACAGACACACAGACCCCCCCACCCACAGGGACACACACACATAGCCACCCTATAGGGACACATGCACTCACCCCACAGGGACACACACACCACAAAGAGACACACACAACACAGAGACACACACACCGCACACAGACACCCCCCCCCCACAGGTACACACACATACACACCCTGTAGGGACACATGCACTCACCCCACAGGGACACACACACCACAAAGAGACACACACAACAGAGACACACACCACACAGTCCCCCCCCACAGGGGCACACACATACACACACCCCAGGGGCACACACACCACACAGACACACAGATGTGCACAAATCATCCCACACAACTTGCCTCATACGTGTGCTATCTTTATTTTCCAAACATAAACATCTGATTAAAAACAGCCAATGTGCAACACATGTGCCATATAGGGAATTAAGGCAGATGTCAGTCACATGAGCTGTCTATTATGTGTATGTGTGAGGTAACATATACTGCCCGGCCAGGGGGAGGGTTTACTGTTGGCTGGAGATTTATTAGGCTGCCTATAGCAACCAATCACAGCTCAGCTTCTATTTTCCTACAGGTCATTAATATGACATATTCAAATTCTATTTTGTTATAGCTAACAGCAGATATTTATTAACCCGGGCGTAGCCGAGTACTACAGCTAGTATATCTATATATACAGTGCCTACAAGTAGTCTTCAACCCCCTGCAGATTTAGCTGGTTGACACATGCAGAATTAACTTGGCATTGTGACATTTGGACTGTAGATCAGCCTGGAAGTGGAAATGCACTGCAGCCAAAAAGATTTTTAATTTTTTTTTTTTTTCTTATATCGTTAAAAGTTAATTCAGAGGGTCATTTATTATTCAACCCCTCAAACCACCAGCATTCTGTTTGGTCCCCCTAAAGTATTAAGAAGTAGTTCAGGCACAAAGAACAATGAGCTTCACATGTGTGGATTAATTATCTCTTTTGCCAGCCTTTTCTGACTATTTAAGACCCTCCCCAAACTTGTGAACAGCACTCATACATGGTCAACATGGGAAAGACACAGGAGCATTCCAAGGCCATCAGAGACAAGATCGTGGAGGGTCACAAGGCTGGCAAGGGGTACAAAACCCTTTCCAAGGAGTTGGGCCTACCTGTCTCCACTGTTGGGAGCATCATCCGGAAGTGGAAGGCTTATGGAACTACTGTTAGCCTTCCACGGCCTGGACAGCCTTTGAAAGTTTCCTCCCGTGCCGAGGCCAGGCTTGTCCGAAGAGTCAAGGCTAACCCAAGGACAACAAGGAAGGAGCTCCGGGAAGATCTCATGGCAGTGGGGACATTGGTTTCAGTCAATACCATAATTAACGTACTCCACCGCAATGGTCTCCGTTACAGACGAGCCCGTAAGGTACCTTTACTTTCAAAGCGTCATGTCAAGGCTCGTCTACAGTTTGCTCATGATCACTTGGAGGACTCTGAGACAGACTGGTTCAAGGTTCTATGGTCTGATGAGACCAAGATCGAGATATTTGGTGCCAACCACACACGTGACGTTTGGAGACTGGATGGCACTGCATACGACCCCAAGAATACCATCCCTACAGTCAAGCATGGTGGTGGCAGCATCATGCTGTGGGGCTGTTTGTCAGCCAAGGGGCCTGGCCATCTGGTCCGCATCCATGGGAAGATGGATAGCACGGCCTACCTGGAGATTTTGGCCAAGAACCTCTGCTCCTCCATCAAGGATCTTAAGATGGGTCGTAATTTCATCTTCCAACAAGGCAACGACCAAAAGCACACAGCCAAGAAAACCAAGGCCTGGTTCAAGAGGGAAAAAAATCAAGGTGTTGGAGTGGCCTAGTCAGTCTCCTGACCTTAACCCAATTGAAAGCTTGTGGAAGGAGCTCAAGATTAAAGTCCACATGAGACACCCAAAGAACCTAGATAACTTGGAGAAGATCTGCATGGAGGAGTGGGCCAAGATAACTCCAGAGACCTGTGCCGGCCTGATCAGGTCTTATAAAAGACGATTCTTAGCTGTAATTACAAACAAGGGTTATTCCACAAAATATTAAACCTAGGGGTTGAATAATAATTGACCCACACTTTTATGTTTAAAATTTATTAAAATTCAACTGAGCAACATAACTTTTTGGTTTGTAAGATTTATGCTTCTGTTAATAAATCCTACTTTCGTTTGCAGTTTGAAGGCTCTAACTTATTTGCATCTTATTAAACCACCTAAATCTGCAGGGGGATGAAGACTATTTGTAGGCACTGTACATATTTAGGACTGGAAGCAAATTAAATTCTGCTAAAAGTACATGTGCATTATCCAATAACGCAGTAGCTCCTACATAATTTGGAACATACCAGCCCATTACTTTTAGTTTACAGACCGGCTTGAAGTCCTTGTAAATACTGCTAAATTCTGGTATTGGTGATCAGACAGGAGGGAGATGTTTGATGTCTGCTGGCTGTTTACTTCAAAGCCTCTTAATGAATTTGGTGTGAACGCACATATGGGGGGAAGTGTTTTGGAAGCCATACACTCATTGCTATTTGAATAGTTTTTAGGCACACTAAAACTGTTGTAGAGCTGTGCCGGACTGAATTAGATCAAAATTGTCTCCCCTGGTTGGACAACCAAAGTCTTTACTTGTAGCCAGGCAATTGAAGTGGACAGGGGTAATCAGAGCTGAGAAAATTGATCCAGCAGCTAGGTCAGTATTGTTTGGCTGCTAGACAGGAGCCCTGCAAACACCAGGGCCCCAACCGGCTAGGGTGCCCCTCAAGCCTGCAGGTCCGCCACTGATCCTCCTACTTAGTTACATACGATTGAACAGAGACACATGTCCATCATGTTCAACAGAGAGAAATCTCTGGCTCCTCCTTTGATTAGTCGGCCAGGTTCACATCATTAAAGCAGCACAACACACACACAACGTTGTGCTAGGCCGGTTCATCAAAAAATGAGCCTGAATTGTTGTCAGGTAGGAGGCAGCTCAAAGTATTTTCATCCAATGGTCATGGAATAGTAACCTACCTGCCGGACCAGGGTCCCGCTAACTTTATTGCTCTTCTCTAGTAATACATTTTGTGGATTTAGCAGTCTATCTCATTCCAATCAGACTTTAAAACATCTGGTGTGACTGTAGTCAATCTCAAATAGCCCCTGCTTTTATCACACGCCATTACAGGAAGCAAAGATATGGGAAGTTATTTTATGGGGTCAACAACATGGTAAAGCTCGCTATAAAAGAAAACCAGCAGTGACCACAGGCTTCCTATATATGACATCCCCAGAGACAGCTAAAGCAATTCTACAGTGGTATCCACAATACAGATATCTACACTGAACACAAATACTTTTGTTTTTGCTCCCACTTTTCAAGAGCTGATGTCAAAGATCTTAGACTATTTCTAAGTACACAAAAGACCTTTATCTCTCAAATATTGTTCAAAAAATTGTCTAAATCTGTGTTAGTTGCACGTCTTCTTTGCCTAGATCCATCCACCTCATAGGTGAGGCATAGCAAGATGCTGATTAGAAAGTATGATTATTGCACAGGCAGGGCCGCACCGTCCATTGGACAGTGTGAGCCCTGTCATTCAGAGCGGCAGCAGGCAGGGGGAGCGGCTGTGCAGAAGGGGGCGGCGCCTCATGCACACAGCCGCGAGAGGGCTGCAGTGCTGGCTCCACTAGCACCCCCCCCCCGTAATCGGTGCCGCGGCTCAGGGGGCGGCAGTGCTGGCTCCACTAGCACCAAACCCCCCCCCCCCCCGTGATCGGTGCCGCGGCTCAGGCGGCAGAGGGCTTGGTGCACCCCTGTGCACAGGTGCTTGAAAAGAAAAACTACATTTACACTAAGCACCAACTCTAACCTGTCTCCGTCCTTCTGAGAGATCACCACGGTCGTCCAGGATCTATAAATCCATAAGGAGAAATAACTGCGCTCAACAATAGAAATCCCGTAACTGGGCACACAAGTCCAATGCTTCAGACAGAAGAAATTCTGTGGCATATCTTAAGTAAAATCTCCAAGCTTTATTTCAAAGGATTAAATGCAAAAGTTGAAGTTAAAGCATAGTAGTCAAAGCACTCGGCTACATTCCACCCTGAGTGAGCTGTTAGACTACTGCCATTTCACACCTGTGTGCACTGCCACAGATCTTAGAACTGTGAAAGCACACACAGGCGCACAACGGCTGTCGTCTAACAGCTCACTCAGGGTGGAATATACCTGAGTGCTTTGTCTACCATGCACTACCATGCTTTAACTGCAACTATCCTTTGAAATAAAGCTTGGAGGCTTGACTTAAGCAAATGCAACAGGATTTCCTATGTCTGCATTAATGCACAGGTGCGCCTTTGGGTGGCCACAATAAAAGGCCACACTAAAATGTGCAGTTTTATCACACAGCACAATGCCACAGATGTCACAAGTGTTGAGGCAGCGCGCTGTTGGTATGCTGACTGCAAGAATGTCCACCAGGCTATTACGTGTGAATGAAATGTTCATGTATCTAATATAAGCCGTATTCGAAGGTGTTTTAGATCATTTGGAAGTACATCCACCTGTAGACCATGTGTAACCATACTAGCCCAGGAGCTTCACATCTAGCCAGCACCCAAGTGTGACTGCTACGATTGGAGCTAGCTCCGCTCACAGCTTAAATCCTTAGATGCTGCCGTCAGTCATAACTGCTGCGTATCAAAGGTTGGAAATTAGGGATTTTCTTCCAATTCTGGGAGTCAAAGAAGATCTGCAATTATACTCATACAATAGACTGCAATACTCCAGTATATTGGTTTATTGTACAAGCAAACAAGCTATCATATGTTTAAGTACCCAAGGGGGCTCATTTAAAAATGTTTCATTGTTTTCTTGCACGTTTTAAAATATAAAAAAGTTTAAATCAACATGTTCTTTTCTACTGCGTAAAATCTAAAAAATAAAATAATACATTTGATGTCGACACTTCCGTGTAATGTACTATCTATCTATCTATCTATCTATCTATCATCTATCTAATATATATACCTTTTATCTCTTACAGTGACCATCAAAATAAACAAATAAATAAGTAAAAATGCTAAATCACTGTTTTTTGGTCCCTTCGCCTACAAAAGAATGGAATAAATAGAAATTAGAAAGTCATGTGGATAAAAGCTAAATTACAACTGAAACATAAATTATTGACAGGGAGTAAAAATCAAAAGATTTAGAGGGGCCAATTGGGAAGCAGTCACCCCAGGGCCCGAATATATCTGGAGCCAGCCATGACCTTATAAAAAACATGAAAAAACAAAAAGGAACAAGGAGTGCAATATGAACAGAACCTGGTGGTCTTATGGGATATAACAGTATTACAGCCAAGTGGCCACTCACCTATTGGGGTTGTGCACCCCTGCACATCCCCAGTTAATGCTTGAAGGTGAGTACAGCGCTACACAACCCTATCCTACCCTACCCTACCTTACCCTAGCGCTCTGTAGACCGCTTTATTGCTTTATTACAATCCTCTCTGCAATACTTATAAAAAACAAAACATAAGATTGAGGATCTGTTACAGATTTTGCACTGTAACTTAAGCTTTGTTATGTCTCTGTGTAAAGACCATGGATCTCGGCCACCTATCTTAAGATTAGGCAACCCAAATTATAAGCAATACATCTTGTATGGTGATCTTGGCAGTTTTCTATATATTGTAAAGATGAAAGTTCACTTTTTAAAAACATAAAGCACAATCATCCTATTTCTTACACCATCTTCAGTGCCAAGTCCCTGTAATAATAGCGTCAATTGATGAAAGCGCAGTAGCCAAAATACTGTTGCGTCTTCTGGTAGATGTGTAAAGCCTAAAATATTTATTTAAAAGGTCATGTTCAATCTGTGGGAGCGCTATGTTCCTACTTTATGGTTGTGGGAGGGTGTGCAATCCTGAATGATTGAAAGTTCAGGAAAGCTGCATGGGTGAACCCATATCCCAAAATATGTGCTCTCCATTGCTGCAAGCCTCTGCAGCATCGGAGGAGCGGCGTAGGGGCACTGATGCTGGTCGGTTTCAGCAATCTGGCCTTCTTGACATCAGCACTTGCAGGATCTATTGAAAGAGCTTGAAAGTGCTGTGCTCCTCACCTAATAAAAGTGGACTCCTCTAATAAACTGAATGATGCCGAATAACAGGCAATCAGCTGTACACAATAAAATTTAAGTGGTAAATTGTAAAGTTTCTGTTTTTCACATTTATAATGATGAGAAAAACCCTTTAATTCAATCAGAAAACTGTGACATAAAATGTCCCAAATATAATCATATTGACACTCTGCAAATTTTAACTGTAATTGGATCATGGGAATTGTTTATGTCAGTCTATCACATCTACAGAGGTAAGGCTGGGTTCACATTTGCGGACCCCTCCGCAGCGTTCTGCGGAGGGGATCCGCAATGTGACCGCAGCGGCGCGAGCTCTTATCTTTATAATGGGAGCGCACGGTGCTGCACTTGACCGCGCATGACCGTGCGCACCCATTCACTCCCATATGTGATCTGTGCACAGGCGGACGCCTGCGCACAAATCACACTCAGCCCGCACCAGGGACGCGACATGTTGCATTCCTGGTGCGGACGAGACTGTGTGATTTGCGCGCAGGCATTCGCCTGCATAAGATCACATATGGGAGTGATTGGTGCGCACGGTCATGCGCGGTCAAGCGCAGCACCGTGCGCTCCCATTATAAAGATAGAAGCTCGCGGCCGCTGCGTCACATTGCGGATCCCCTCTGCAGAACGCTGCGGAGGGGTCCGCAAATGTGAACCCAGCCTTACTCAGGCAAGAGCACAGTAGTAAATAAGTATAACAGAGTTACATTCAGTGTATTATACCTTTCTATAGTCTCATATTCAGTGGGACAGTCACAAATGTAGGAAGTTATCCTAGGACTCAGGGCGTGTACTGAGGATATAGATGCAGTTCAGTACAGTAGTGGAGCAGGGAGCTGTCAGATCTCTGCTCCAATATTCCTTCTGGGTAGAAACTGAAGGACCTGCAAGAGCCTTCAGGTCACGGGACTTGGTAGTAGAGAACAGCTCCAGGACCTGAGTTGTGACAGGACACACAAGCAAGTGGGATGCTTGTGCGGGGACCACTGTGGGGGTAGAATACAATGTGGGAGCCACTGCAACAGGAGTTCATACTGTGGGGGCATTATTGTGTGTGATGTGAGTCGGTCGACAGGGTAGGGGGTACTCGAATACCGGGACAGGTGGTTACTTCAGTGGGGGGGAATCACAGCTGGTCGGTTCCCGGATCTGTGCCCTGGACCCTCAATGGAGGGATGGGGGTAATGATGATGGGGGAATGGTAACGTGTCACCACATATGGTACCTGGTAATAGTGTTACCAGCGCTGCAGCCGGCTGCTGAGGTGATGGGAATGCAGCTTTGGGAGTACAGCTCCCCACAGGTGGGGCTTTACCTCAGGACAACGGGGAGGGATGAGGGGAGTAGTAGTCCTCACCTCCTGTGATGTTGTAGAAGCCCTACGGGTGACGAATAACAGAAACAGAGTCCAGATTAGCTCGAACAGTTCTTTACTGGTACCGGAGAGATGTTAAGGTACACAGTACAGTGTGGTTGAAAAGGGTTGTTGGCCACAGATCTTGGAGGACTTTCTAGAGTCTGGCAGTGGTGCCTTTAGTATGGCGTTCCTGGTCCTGTCCCTCTGACTCTGTATTTGCCCCTCTTGAGCCAAGCCTCTAGTCCTCGGCGTCTGTTACCTAAAGTCTCTTACTTGTCGGTTTCGTGGACCCAGCTGCGGGACCGATGTTGGGCTTCTTTAGGGGTGCTGTGGCTCCCTTACGTCGGGCCCTCAGCTTGCTGATCTGCAGTTAGGGTTAGACCTTTTACTAGTTGCCTTGGCTCCGGTATGCCGGTGGTGACCTGGGCCTCCAGCTGGCTCCAACCAGTCCTGGAATAACCCCCTTCAGAGTCCGGGTCACCCCTCTCCTAAGAGGTGCCCTCCTGATGCAGCTGCAATGGTCCCCTGCGTCTGCCTTTGCTCCTCTCCTCACACCGTCTGCCTGACACTATTGTCACTCCCTGTCTCCCTCTCCCTAGGCTCCACCCCCTGGGACCTACTAAATACCAGTCCCCTGTGTTAAAGTGGCCTACTGTTTGGATGCAGGGTGCAGACTCTGTAGGGTCCTCCATATCCATGGCTACGGAGGCACTGCACCTTCTGTTTGGGGTGCAGTACCTCCTTGTGGCGCCTTGTCATAGGGGTGCCACAGATGGGCTGTTAGAACATCATACTGTGTGTTGAGGGCAATATGAGAGTATCATACTATGTGTGTAGGGGGGACTAAAGGGCAATTATATTGTGTAAGAGGCCTGTGTGAGCATCATATTGTGCGTTTGGTGGTAGTGTGGTGGCATTACGCTGGAGATATAATCTGTGTGGAGTAATTGTGGGCACTTTAAAGTATGGGGGACACTGGGGGTATCATAATGTATGTGGTGACTGGGCATCATATTGTATGAGGGAGGTATGGGGGCATTATACTTTGTGTGGAGCAATTTGGGGGCATCATACTGTGTGTGGGTGGCACTGTGGCATCATCACACTGGTTTGTGGGTGCACTGTGAGGGCATCATACTGTGTGGGGGGCTCTGTGGGCATTATATAATTGGGTACTGTGGTCCTCCAACTGTTTTGTGCACTGTGGGGGTAAGAATGTGTGATGGGCACAAGGTGTAGATACTGAGTGAGAACATTAATGGTCTTCACCATGAGCCATATTTCTATGTGGTCACATATATAGGACTGTGCGTCATGAGGGACGCTGCTCCTCTTAAAATAAAAATGTGCCGCAGCTCTGTGTATCTCTTTCCTAAGCTTCAAAGTTGGGAGGCTTGGTGTAGTATACATACATAGACGCCCAATACAACGGTAAGCAGTAGAGAGCACCAAATTAGGGCAAACGTTCAACAGCAATGAGTCAGGACTGATAATCCCAGTGGCATATAATTTAAGGCTATTTTGGTTACCAGCACGTAACATTTGTGAGTACAACACACAGGGCCGACCATTTGTGGTAAGTAGTTAATAAATTGGACATTGTGGCATCCAAAAAAAAACCACAAGACGTTGGAAAAAAATCTGCTAAAAACCACTGTGTACAAAACCGTTCTGTAATAATGTGAATGAAAGACTCAAATCGATAATCTGTTCCGAAAAGGATTACTAAGGCTGCCTTCACATTAGCGTTTGTGTCTGCATGCTGATGGCATGCAGACACAAACGCAGTCAAAAGCATGTCATTTTCATGTGTCCGCAGCGGAGAATGTCCGCCTGCGGACACATCACTGTGGAGCCCGGGCAGCCAATCAAAGGTGTCCGGGGGTGGGCCAGAGACGGAGATCAGCGTCGGAGATCTCTTCCTCCCCTCCGCCTGTAAGCTCTGGGACATGTCAGCGGGGAGAAACAGCTGATTTGACAACTGCTTGAATCTCCCGCGCCGACACCGAGAGGAGATGTCGGCGCGGGAAGATTCAAACAGCTGTCACATCAGCTGTTTCTCCCTGCCGACATCGCTAGCAGATTACCGGCGGGGAGGAGGAGATCATCAGAGGCTCCAGCTGATCTCCCGGTGGCCGTTGGTGATCTCCTGTGACATCACCGGCGGCCACCGGGAGAGATTTCAATGGGTCCGCAGCGTTCTCCTGCGCTGTCAAGCGCAGAACACTGCGGACCCATTGACGCCAATGCATTGTTTGTGCACTTGGGGAAGCTTGCTGATTTTCCAAGGTCCCCGAGCGCCCAAAAAATGCAACATGCTGCATCCCGGGTGCGGACGCAGGACCCTGGAGGGAGCAGATATCGTCCGCATCCGCACCCGAGCGCAGCAAACGCAGGCACTATGCGTTCCTATGTTAAACATTGGAACGCAGTGCGCATGCGTTTGACTGCGTATAGGAACGCAGCATATGCTGCGTTCACATACAAAAATGTGAAGGCACCCTAAGGGTTAAAATAAACAATATAATTGTATCTGATTGATAAGGTCTAGGCAGGTTTGATGTAATGGTGAGGCAAGTCATCTATATGCAAGAAAGAACGTGAGAGACGGGAATTATTCTCAATATGGACATATATTAATTGCTCAAGGATATAAGCAGGATATAAAGGTGTCACATTTAAAGACAATGTCTCATAAAGTCAATGAAAATTTATTATGTAGAAGTAAAATAATGCTTTTTCTTTTTTTTTTTTTTAATAAATAAAACATTCCTTAAACGTGCTTTATAAACTGGGCAACAGCGTTACGATGGCTAAAAAGAATATATCATATGTCATTTGAAAGAGAAAAGTCATAGATTATTACAGTGATGGAGAACAGGCCTGGTCCAAGGAGACCATGAACTAACGGAGACGATACATACAAGGCCTGATCTGCACATACAGTGCTGCCCACCATTATTGTCACCCCTTCATTTTTTTCATAGACTATACAATATCTTCACATAATAATAAATGGAAATGTATCAGTTCTATCCTCAGGATTTTTTAATCAGTGTCCAAAGTAATATAACAATAAAACATTATTTGTCAACTTACATGTTGCAATTTCAAAGAAGAAACAGAATGAACAGCAAGTACAGCAATAAAGGCCCTCCTAATTAATGCTTGGTCATCCCCTTTGACATTGATGAAGCCTCCAGATGTTTCTTGTAGCATCTAGAAGCTTCTTGCACTTCTCCGCTGGCATTTTCTCTTCCTTTGCAGTTTGTTCAAGCTCTTGAATGTTTGCAGGGTTCTTTTTCCCAATGGTAGATTTCAGTTCACCCCAAAGATGTTCAATGGGATTGAAGTCAGGACTCATTGCTGCCATTTTCAAACAGTCCCTTTTTTTTCAGCCATTCCTGTATACTTTTGGATGTATGCTTTCGGTCATTGTCTTGCTGGAGGACCCATGTTCTTCAATTCAAATTAAGGTTTCTTACACTGAGTAGGACATTTTGCTCTAAAATCTCTTGATAATTCTGGTTTCATGATTCCTGTGATATGGTCAAGGCCTCCAGTACCAGTCACAGAAAAGCAACCCCAAAATATTATGAATCTTCCAATATGCTTAACTGTTGGTAGGATGTTCTTTTCTTTATAAGCTTCATTTGGCCGCATGTAAACAAAGTATTGCTTTGCATTGCCAAAAAGGTCTATTTTCATTTCATCTATCTACAGAATATTTTCCCAGAAGAATTGTGATTTGTTACGATACTCTTTTTCAAAGATCAGTAGTTATTTTTTATGTCTTTTCTTCAGCAATCGTTTCTTCCTTCACCTTTACCCATAAAGCTCTGCTTGGTTTAGTGTGCAGCATATGATTCTTGTTGCAACCACAACTGCAGACTGTTCCAGGTTGGCCTTCAGGTCTTTGGATGTCTAAAGTGGTGTTTTGGCAACGCTGTAAAGAAAGCAAGTGCAAATAGGGTCTTTAATAGCAAATGCGCTTTAATGGGGATAAATGTAAAGTCATGCACTTGGGTCTTCTGTATATATAGAAAGGGGGTTTGTGGTTCAGTTCCCACATGAGCAACTGCTCAGGCCAGTACCCTGTTTGAGGTACTCAGCATATGACTCCGTCCTTTGTGTCAGTGCAGCAGCATGGTGGCTGGTCTGGGTGGATGGACAGGAGCCCAGCCACCATGCTGCTGCACTGACACAAAGGACGGAGTCATATGCTTAGTACCTCAAACAGGCAGGTACTGGCCTGAGCAGTTGCTCATGTGGGAACTGAACCACAAACCCCCTTTCTATATATACAGAAGACTCACTTGAGAAAGGCTCAACTGGAGCCGAAACGTTGTGTGATACAACCTGTTTTTCACCTTCAAAAATAAAAAACACAAAAAGGATAATCATCTCTCTTCTTTTATTGTGTGCCGGGGATATATTTAAAGACCTCTAGGGAGGGTGGGCACCCCCTAGAGACATGTTGCCCACAGCTACTATTAATATTTCATGTTGTAATAACATTTAACACTTTGTTCATCCCTGTGGCAGCAGGGATGAACAAAGTAGATGGTAAGCGCATTGCTTAGGATTACACAGAGCAATCCGGTTACCGCATTACGGTTGACAGAACACATTTAAAAAAAAATGTATGTGAAGGCAATTGCGTTTACCGCATCCGGATCTGGATACGGTCAACTTAATTACCTTAAGAAGTGTGACCCCAGTCTAAGAGCTCATGTGATGTCAGGTTTTCCCATATGAGTACCTTACTATCTAGGCTTTTCATTCATTCCTATGGAGATGTTCACATTTCCGTGTTTTTCTGTGGACTGACGGAGACTTGATCTGAGCCTTGGATCAAACTTCCCAATGCAAGTTTATGGGTCAATGTGAAAAACTGGACATCGCTCATATGCCACTTTTATATTACACACCCAGGTAAGACATAAGACTTTAATCTCCCCTTTCTGTAAGATTCCAGGCACAAGTCTGTACAAGACACTTAATATAAGGTGTCGTGAAGCTTGTCATATTGGATTACTGCTTATACTTATTAAAGGATTACAAGTGTAATGGTGCAGAACAGCAAGAAAATCAGCTCATTCCGGTGATTACATTCCAACATTATTAAGGAGTTTATTAAAAAAAGACCTTTAAAATGAATATCATGTTTCAGCAATAATGTTGGTGGCTAATACTAAAAATTGAATCATAGTCTGGTGGCTAGTGTACAAAAACCTTATCAAGATGGTCAAAGTAGAATATAGACTAACCAATGATGGTGCTCGTTACTCGAATCAAACAGGTTGGAAGTTCTGATGGGGTCTACTCGAGTAATCAGAATAGTGGGAGTCAATTAGAACGGGCAGTCTCGCTCCCCACCCATACACAGTAAGCCAAGAAGAGCATTTCCGGGGGAGGGTAGGCAGGGCTTTATTTTTTTACACACAGCATCCAGACATGTTGATTTTACCCCCAGTGAAATCTATTCAAAGATGAAAGCGGCTCTCACTAGGGTGCTGGCTACCATCATTCACTGAAGGGAGCTGGACCTTTTCTGTTGGAATGTTCATGAGAGCACCTGCAATACTAGGCCGAGTACTGAGCGTACCAAATCACCCAGCACACTCGCTCATTAATAGGACTAACACATTGCCAGTATCCCAACATTCAAAGCAGCGTCTAGAGCACAATAGGCTTAGATACTAGTGATGATTGGGCTCTACCATGCTTTGCTGCTCAGTACTCGTAAGGAGCAGATGGACATTCGAATAAGTGTGACTCAAGTATCCGAGTATAAAGGAAGTCAATGGGGAACTTGAGCATTTTTCTGGAAGATTTCCCAGGAAACTGCTCCAGTTTCCCATTGACTTCCATAATACTTATTACAGGAGTCGTCCACATCTGAGTGTCCAACTGCTCGTTATGAGTACCGAGTACCCGAGTATAGTAATGCCCGATCATCACTAGTAGGATCATCTACTGATGTGTTCATGACTTTTACTTTATAATAAAGCTGTACCCTTAAATACAATTGTCCTGTAATAAATAATAAACACTAATGTACAGTATATAATTATTATTATTATTTACAGAGCACCATTAATTCCATGGTGCTGTACATGTGAAAGGGTTACATACATAATTATAGATATAGTATATGGTAAACAGTATATACCGGTATATATCTGATACTATATCAATGAATAATACAGTAATACAAACTATACCAAATAATCAATAATAATAAAGTGAATGAGAATCCCTAAGTCTTTTCTCCTTCCTGATTTGCATCAGATTATATCTGCTGTATGTCAATTGTTTCAGTGATTTTGCTACAGATTTCACCCATACTAAGGGTGCCTTCACATTAGCGTTCCCCTCCGCAGCGTTATGCGGAGGGGATGCGCAATGTGAACGCAGCACCGCAAGCCCCTATGTTTAGAATATGAGCGCACGGTGCTGCGCTTGACAGCGCATGACCGTGCGCACCCATTCACTCCCATATGTGATCTGCGCCCAAATAACACACTCCCGCCCGTACCAGGGACGCAACATGTTGCGTCCCTGGTGTGGCGAGAGTGTGTGATTTGCGCGCAGGCATCCGCCTGCGCACAGATCACATATGGGAGTGAATGGGTGCGCACGGTCATGCGCTGTCAAGCGCAGCACCGTGCGCTCCCATTCTAAACATAGGGTCTTGCGGTGCTGCGTTCACATTGCGGATCCCCTCCGCAGAACGCTGTGGAGGGGAACGCTAATGTGAAGGCACCCTAAGTTGGTGAATATATACACCAAAAACGCATATTAAAAAATGTATAAAAAATATGTAAAATATTTTTCTATTTCACACAACATTTTTCCTGATAAGAGATTTCTATGCCAAATACTTAAAGGGAACCAACCACCAGGGTTTCACCACCTGTAACTCAGTGCAGCCGGTGAATGATGTGTGCAGCGTGACATCACTATTTGGGTTTTTTTAATTCCTCCCCTGTGGGCTTGTCTTTCTGCCAAACCCCCTCCCTCTTATCCAGACTTATTCAGGGGATAGGAAGTTTGGCTTACAGCAGAATGCCATGCCCACAGGGGAGGAATTTTTAAAAAAATCAAATAATGATGTCATGCTGCACACATCAATCACCTTCTGCACTGATTTACAGGTGGTTATATCCTGATGGTTGGCTCCCTTTAAATTGTGCAGATATCCCACTATTAGTAGTTCTCTTTAACGCAACAAATGAGCTCCCATTACCAATATTGGCACCAATAGTGAGCACAGGGATGCTAGGGATGAAATAGAACAGAAGTGGATCTGTGACTAGTGACAAAGCAGCAGGCACTGGCACAGCCATGCCGCCCTTGGCTATTCCGGGGTGGTCATGTGGCTTTTATGAAGATGCACCACATGCTGAAATCCTTAATGGTCCCTTTACACACGGCCACAGGAAGGTAGACACCGGCAGGCATCGGACACAATTGTGCCTTTTGCCTTGAAAAGACCACGATGTGGCTGCGTGTAATGCAGGACTTTCCTTCCTGTGTCTTCCCTGAAGGAAAGAAAGTCCTGAATTACACGCAGCCACATCATGGTCTTTTCAAGGCAACAGGCACAATTGTGTCCAATGCCTCCCGGTGTCTACCTTCCTGTGGCCGCGTGTAAAGGGACCATAAGGGTACCTTTACACGCCGCTACTGGCGGGTGGATACAACCAGCTACATGCTACAAATGTAGCTTGCATCGGCAATGTACCCCGTAGTAGCGGCGTGTGAAGACGGTAGGAGGCATCCGGCAGTAGATGCATCTGTTTCCGAGCACTGCCCTGAAACAGGTGGCTACACAGGCGATTGTAGCGAGCTGTATCGGCGTGTAAAGAAGGAACAGAAGGGTTTTTTCGACACCAGGCTATGTACCTGGTATGTAGCTGGGGCGTGACACAGGCTCCGGGTTACCGCGCCCCATCAGCGATTATTGGAGGAAGCTCCTGCGTTACGATTGGTAGACGCTGCATAGGGAGGCATATTTAAGGAGCTGACCAGTCACACTACACAATTGCTCGAGTGTCATGTATTAAACTGCCTCCTGCGCTGCCTGCCCAATCATGATGTTATTGCTTTGTCCTATCAGCGTACGGACGACTCGTAATCCACAATTGTGGCACGCCTATGTGCTGTCCCTGCTGCACCAGGTCCGCCCATATTAGCTTGTTGTAGCGGTGTGTAAATGAGGTAAGGTAAGCTACAGATGGCTACTTGTGGCACCCGGCGGTGTATCCAGAGATAGATGTAACGTAGCGTAGCGCACCTTGTTGCGGCGTGTAAAGGTGGTGCGTTTACCGTTTGCAACCGTTTGTGCGTGCTCGTGCACGTGAAGTAGCTGGTTGTATCCACCCGCCAGTAGCGGCGTATAAAGGTACCCTAAGGGTACCTTTACACGCGGCAACTTTTCTAGGAATTTCACTGGCAACTTACTGGTTGCAGTGAAATCATGGACACATTGTTCTATTTTGTTGCCGTGTACAAATGTAACAATGTGTCCATGATTTCACTGCAACCAGTAAGTTGCCAGTGAAATTCCTAGAAAAGTTGCCGCGTGTAAAGGTACCTTAACAATTTTTACTTTTGACCTTCCAATATTATTCTGATAGTTGCAACCCAAACCCATGCCGCTATAACATGTCTCTCCTGACTGTACAGCCATGATAGATGAAGGGGCACCATTTCATGACAGACAATCCTGGGGTCATGTACAAAAAAACTGAGAGTAGTGCTAGTTTTGAGAGGGTTTGAAAGACTGAGATTAACCAACTTCTCAAGGTGCTCAGGACGGCTTCACTTTTCCAAAAGCCTTACATATGTTCAAAAAGAGTTAAAAAGTATGATTTTTTTTGTTAATGGGGAGAGGTATTTTTTAGGGTGCAGGTAAAGTTAAACAACAACTATCATTTTTTTACTATTGATTGTCTTGGTCCAACTCCGAGGCTCAATCAAGAGACCTCTGGTTGTGCGGCAAGGTTCTCACTCCGGTGGACTACAGTATGTTTTGTACTGGTCCAACTGCTGTTATTTTCTTGTCCTTCTTTTGCCTTGACTTTCTGTTTTATTTCCACTCAGGTGTGTTCCCCTCCTGGTTTGTGTCCTATCACATTTTGGGAGGGGCTATTTATACTCACCATGGACATGCCGCAATGATGGCTATATTCCAAGGTAGATGGATGCTTGGAGTCTACCTCTTCAGTTCTGGATAATCATGATGAGATATCACTTTTGCTTTTCCCTGCAGTTTGTTTTTGTGTTTCCCTTTCCAGTATTCTCCCATTCTGTTTCCTTCAGGATTTGGTGGGGTTCCTGTAAGTCTTTCTGGGTTTCTTTCAGATACTTCCATTTTCCCTGTACGACTGTGTGAACACATTCTGTGTCTTATCCCCTGCCTGTGTACACCTCTTATGTTTATTAGTGTTTTTTGTTCAACTTTGTTTTTAGTTTAGAGTGCAATTAAGGACACTCAGGGTCAGCTGACATTGAGTGGGGGCACCAATGTGTTATTTTAGGGTGCTGTCACACAGAGTTTGACTCATAACCTGCTGAGTGCCATGGTGACTCGCAGTAAAGTACACTCAGTGTCAGCTGACATTGAGTGGGGGCACCAATGTGTTAATTTAGGGTGCTGTCACACGGTGTTTGGCTCATAACTTGCTGAGTGTCATGGCGGCTATTGGCGCTGTTCACAATACTGAATATGACACTCCACACTGTTGTTTCTCTGGTGCTTCTAAATTACAAAAGCAGGCTCAGGTGTCGAGCAGGTGTGCTTCCATTAGTGATCGTATCTTTGGTTTCCTCATTGTTGTATTTTTGTGGGGTTTTAATACTACTGTCCTGTCCCCCACTGGGAGGGTAAGAGGGGGTATTAGACCAGGGCTGGATGGGAGCAGGGCAGGGGTGGTGGCTCCGACATCCTCACCATCAGAGGTAATTCTGGGATAAGGGACAGCTAGGGACCCCCTTAGCATGAGGGTCTGTTTAGGTGATCCAGTCTCCTTGTTATTCCTTACAACCCTGTGGCAGGTGCCAACCTCTGCAGTCAGACACGGACAAAACAGGGTCAGATTTAGGGTTATCCTAGTCTGTATAGACACCTGTGGTTCACATTTTCCCTGGTCTGTTGGTCCTCTTGTGAGTGGAAGGGCTCAGTCATAACATTGATCAGTCTCTGAAAAATTATGAATCCTTTTAATATACTTCAGTAACTTATTTTGGTTCCTTTTGTCCCAAACTCAGGGCTAAAAAAGCTGTTTCAACTGCCAAGATCATGTATTTAGAGTAGCTGCTTTGCATCGCAGAATCGGTACTGCAGAGTGAAGTTCCCTGTCCCCAATGATCAGATACTATATACAAACAGACAGTCTTACTATCTGAGTATGGGGAAAGGAAGCAGAGAAGCTCACATTAATGTGTGGATTTTTGATACATCTGCAGTTCAAATTAGCTACTTTAAGTGCATGAACAAGGCAGTTAAAACAGCGATTTCTGCAAGACGCTTGGGAGAAAAAGAAACAAAATAAGGTTTTGGAGTATTTAAAAAAAATTCATTACTTTGCAAATACTAATCAATAGTGGAATAAAAATGTTAAACTGCTAGAGCAATATGGACTGGACCCTTGGATAGACCAACCTGATATAGTGACGCTACGCGTGACGGGCTTGATAAAAAGTAACCTACAAGCAACATGCCTAAAAGTGCCCAATTTGCCTAGTAATGAATTGCTGATAAGGATCTTGTTTCTAGACTGTACTTTGGTTTGGGCGGTACTGCTTTATATTCTGCATCTCAGGAAGGAAGTAATCATTACCAAGGTGGAAATAATGACCTTAGGCACAATATGTCATTACTTTAGCCCAGGGAATCCCATTTAATTTATGTGCTTTGGTCAGACAGTAAGAGATATCCTTGTTTTTTGCAAGGTACAGTCATTTCCTTGCAAGCGATGATGTGCCCAGGCTAAACTTCTCGTAACGTGCTGCTGTGGGGTTTCAGCCTTGGCCAGCGCTCATTAAAGTGTTAGCAGCTATTAATCACCTGGAATATACAGTCACACGTGAAGTTTACAGGCAATATTAGAACAAATGAATAATGCAACGGCAATCGCTTAGAACACAATGGATGATAAACATGAATCAATGAAAAGGCTTTTTTCTATGTCACCAATATCATTAATTTCTGGCATTTTTGCTCTTCCTGCTGTAAAAATGGCTGGGCAGCTCAGGTATTTAAAAATGTAGATGATTGTTACATGCTAATTGAAGAGCACTTCCCAGTAAGACGGTAACAAATCAGAATAAAGATAAGTAATGTTACTTTCTGGGAATAAGCATCTCTAACTCTGCTTTTATGACACGATACATCATATCATGTCTGACTTTAGGCTGAAATTAGTTGTCTTATTCAATTACAGAATTCCTGCAATATCAGATTGACTTATTCATTCCTTTTGTAAGTGCTTCACGTCCATTACTTATGGCTAGGGGATATGCATGACATATCTAGATCCTTTCTAAGACTTGGAGCATCTGGATGATGGATGGAAGTAGCATTCATTTTTGGGTACATTTGTGCTGCATCCTAAATCAGATTGTCTGCAATCAGGTTCAATAGTTGAGATATTCCTGGAAATGCAGAATTGTGGTTTCTTTGATTTCCAGTCTTCCAGGACCACTTGGGAAAACCCATATTGTAGAGAATCTCATTGTACTCATTACTGGAGTAAGAAAGTGTCGAAGACTGACGGAAGCCATGTGAAGTGCTAGTTGAGAAGAAACCAAAGCCCTCCTATACACATTAGACTAGTGTTTGCCAACTCCGTCGATAGATGGGTTTGGCCAATAATTTAATCTTATATCAGAGGCGGACCTACCGTGGTGCAGCTGGTTCAGCTGCACCAGGGCCCCAACCGGGAGGGGGCCCCTCAAGCACCTGTAGGGGGCCCCCGTGACCCTATGTCAAAGGAGAGGAGGTTAACTGAGGGCTTCCTGCTTCCCTTGGCTGTTCCCATCCCTCCTCTCCTCTCCAGCCTGGCTCCAGATCTACAATGCGCGGCTAAGAGCCGCACGCAATTCCCTGCTGCCAGCACCCCACGCACTTCTCACCTAAAGCTGCCAGCAAAACCCCCACCTCCTCACCTAAAGCTGCCAGCACCCCCCCCCCGCCCCGCTCCTCACCTGATGCTGCTGGCACCCCAACCCCAAAACCCACCCCAACTTCCCCCCTCCCGGTCTCACCTAAAGCTGCACCAGGGCCCGGCAGGCTGAAGGTCGCCACTGCTATAGTGGTTACATAGGTCAAAAAAAGATTTAGATCCATCAAGTTCAACCTTCCTCCAGTTATACATTTTTGTCACCAAATTACAACTGAAAATATTATGTGCACTGAGGAAATCATCCAGCCCTTTTATAAAAGATGTCATAGTGTCTGCCATTACATCTTCCACTCACTGCTCTAACTGTAAAGAACCCTTTGTATGTATTGCCGGAATAACCTTTCTTCCACCCACAGTGAGTGCCCCCTGGTCCTTAGTATGATCTTTGGAAGGAATAAGTCATGTGCCGTCCTTTGTATTGACCACACTTGAATTTATACATATTAATGAGATCTCTTCTGAGATGTTTTCTGTCTAAGTTAAACAACCCCAACTTTCCCAATTCTCATCATATGGGAGACTTTACATTTCTTGTAAAAATGTAGTTGCTCAGCTTTGAACTGACTCTAACGTCTGAATATCCATTTTAAAATATGGAGCCCAAAACTGGATCCCATATTCTAGATGTGGCCCGCACAAGAAATTTATAGAGGGGTAATATCTTGGGATCCCGGGATTTTATCTCTCTTTTTATACACCCTGAAATCTTGTTTGCTTGCAACTGCTGCTTGACATTAAGTACTGCAGCTCAGCTTACCTGTAACCAGAATACCCAAGTGCTTCTCCTATTCCATAGTCCTGAATCAACTTCCATTTAATTTATATGCAACAATAGGATTACTCCATCCTAGGTGCATTACTCTACATTTAGCAGCATTAAATCTCATTTGCCAAGTGTTGCCCATTCAAGCATTATTATTATTTATTATTATAGTGCCATTAGGGATGAGCGAGTACCGTACTATTCGGAATCGCTATACCCGTAACGAGTAGGTAGCGGTACTCGCTACTCGTTGCAAGTATAGCGATTCGAGTACTTTTGCAGTGTATCAATAGATACACTGCAAAAGTCCTGTAAAAGAGGTGAAAGGTGGTTAGAAAATAAAAAAATCGGATACTCACCTTAACCGACGGCTGTACCGGGACCGGCCGATGGACATCTATTCATGTTAAAGGACCTTTCACTCTCCCAGCCAATCAGATGGCTGGGAGAGATCTGGCCAATCAGATGCCGCCACGTCACAATCACGTGATCGCTAGCGGCCACCTGATTGGCCAGATGGAAAGGTCCTCTCAGGTACACCGAGGACCTTTCCATCTGGCCAATCAGGTGGCCGCTAGCGATTACGTCATTGTGACGGGCGGCATCTGATTGGCCAGATCCCTCCCAGCCATCTGATTGGCTGGGAGAGTGAAAGGTCCTTTAACACGAATAGATGTCCATCGGCCGGTCCGGTGCAGCCATCGGTTAAGGTGAGTATCCGATTTTTTTATTTTCTAACCACTTTTCATCTCTTTTACAGGACTTTTGCAGTGTACTATGTACTATTGGCTACTCCCGAGTAATCCTAATTTACTCGGCGAGTAGCGAGTACACGAATACCGCTACTATTCGGCGAGTTCCGAATAGTAGCGAGTATACTCGCTCATCCCTAAGTGCCATTTATTCCATAGTGCTTTATATGTGAAAGGGGGCATACACCAACAATACAATATTTATGGGCAATACAAGGCACAAACAGGTACACAGGAGAGAGGACCCTGCCCGCGAGGGCTCATAATCTACAAGGGATTGATGAGGATATACTAGGAAAGGGTTAGAGCTGGTCGTGTGGTAGTTTGGTAGATTGAGGATCACTGCAGGTTGTAGGCTTGTTGGAAGATGTGGGTCTTTAAGTTCCTTTTGAGGGTTTCCATGGTAGATGAGAATCTGATGTGTTGGGGCAGAGAGTTCCAGAGTATGGGGGATGCACAGGAGAAATCTTGTATGCAATTGTGGGAAGAAGAGATAAGAGGGGAGGAGAGAAGGAGAACTTGAGAGGATTGCAGGTTGTTTGTAGGTAGGTATCGGGAGATCATGTCAAAGATATATGGAGGGGACAGGTTATGGATGGCTTTGTATGTTGTGGTAAAGGTTTTGAACTAAAGTTTCTGGGCAAGGGAAGTCAGTGAAGAGATGAGAGGAGAGGCTGGGATATAACGGGTAGACAGGTGGATTAGTCGGGCAGCAGAGTTTAGGATAGATTGGAGGATGCAAGAGTGCTAGAGGGGAGACCAGAGAGCAGGAGGTTGTAATAATCAAGGCGGGAGATAATGAGGGCATGCACGAGTGTTTTTGAAGTTTCTTGATCGAGGACTATACTGAACCGGGAAATATTTTTGAGTTGGAGTCGGAAGGAGGTGGCGATGGCTTGGGTATGTGACTTGAAAGAAAGGGTAGGACCGAGGATTACCACAAGGCACCGAGCATGCGGGTCTGGGGAAAGTGAGCATTGACTTTGATGGATAGCTTGGTGGAGTGGTACAGTGAGATAGGGAAAAGATGAAAAATTCTGTATTGTCCTTGTTCAGTTTTAGAAAGCGAGCAGAAAAGAAACTTGAAAAAGCAGACAGACATTGTGGGAGTTGGTTAGAAAGAAGGTGATACAGGTCCAGAGAGCTAGATCTGCATGCTATCAGCGTAGAGATCATACTGAAAGCCGCGAGACTCCATGAGCGTCCCAGGCTGGAGGTATAGATGGAGAAGCATAGGGGTCATAGAACTGAGCCTTGGGGAATACCAACAGATAGGGAGCAAGATGAAGAGGTGGTGTGAGAGAGGGAGACGCTGAATGTCCGGTCTTTTAGACATGAAGAGTCAAGACAGGACACCAAGGACACCAAGACTGTGATACCAAGAGATGAGAGAATCTATCGCAAGAGGGAATGGTCCACAGTGTCAAAGGCAGAGGACAGGTCCAGGAGGAAGAGGAAGAGTAGTGTCGCTAGCTCTTGGCGGTTAGTAGATCATTGATGACTTTAGTAAGGGCAGTTTCAGTTGAGTGATGCGTTGGTAGTCAGATTCTAACCAGTCAAAGAGGGAGCAAGAGGAGAGGTGGAAGGATAGTTCAAGATGGACATGCTGTTCCAGCAGTTTTGAGGCATAAGGAAGAAGTGATATGGAGTGATAGCTAGACACAGATGATGGGTCGAGCAGGGACTTTTTGAGGATGGGTGTGATTGAGGTATGATTGAATAATGACGGGAAGACACCTGTTGTTAGTGAAAGGTTGAAGAGATGTGTTAGGGTTGGGATGAAGACAGTGGCAAGGTTGGGGATGAGGTCGGACGGGAGCTGGTCAAGTGTACAGGTGGTGAAATGTGATCTTGACAGAAGAGAAGAGATCTGATTTTCTGTCATGGAGGAGAAGATGGTTTTGGAGGAAGAGGGCTGAGCAGTGGCTGAGGAGGGCTCTGGGGGCTGCATGCCAAAGCTTTTTCTGAAGTTGTCATCCTGCTTGTAGAAAGAGGTAAAGCGAAGGGAGAGGGAGGAGGTGCTGGGGGACGGACGAGAGAATTCAAAGTGTTGTAATATTGTTCTGTCAAGGTCAATTTTTAATATCCTACATAGTTTGGTGTCATCAGCAAAGACTGACACTTTGCTTACAATCCTATATAAAGACCCTGGACAAAAGATGTTGATTGATCACTTTGTTGCCAAGAGATAAGCCGCCATTAGACATATCAGTCTACGGTTTTCTCATGGAGAACACAGGAGCGCTGAACCCCGATTTATGAAACAAACATCAAGGATGGATGCCAACCATCCACGGGAATCACAAATTATATAAAAGACATAATGGGAAGCAGAGTACCCTTTCAGGTCAACATATCATTTCAGTAGACACATTGGAAAGTGTTAATGTGTGCAGTACTAAGGTTCAGTTTGAATCCAGTAGACCTCCACATTAAGTTTTGTTCCCCGTGCCTTAATGGATTTCTTCCAGTTGCTCATGTTTCCATACACACTTGAAAAACATTTCTGATAGGTTAACTAGATTTTTTGACTACCCAAGAAATTGGCCCAGGTGTTGGCTACTAAGAGACGTGTTTCCGGTGCGTCCGGACTAGCGCATGCTCTGTGACACAGGCGCTTTCACACTTACGCTTATGGGATGCGGTGCAGTGCGCTCACCCTTACAAGGTAATGACAGCATAAGTGCAATACGATGCATCTGTGCGCCGATGCGCTTGGCTGTGCTTCCACCTGCGCTACCACCTGTGCTAGTGCAATGCAGGCAAAGGCATCGGCACACAGATGTGAAACGGCCCTATGAAAAATGTGTCTCGGTTTTGTCAATGTCTCGGTTCTCATTGGTTTCTGTCTGTACATCGCTGGTAATTTTGCCACAAAAAAAGGTGATTCCCCTTACAAATCATAATATGTGCACCCCTCTCTCCCCTCCTCGGCGTCTTCCATGCACCAAAAAGAGCATTTATAGAAATAAAATACCATATTAAATGTTTATTTTTTTTCTTTAAATTAGTGTTTCATATTCCTTTTATAGTCATTTCTAAGTGTTTCCAGTATTAACAGCTATGCTTATTGACTATAACAGGTGTTTTTTTTATGTATTTTTCAGTGTCTCGAACCAATTAAGCCCCCATCACACTAAGCGAGATCGCTAGCGAGATCGCTTCTAAGTCACAAGTTTGGTGACGCAACAGCAATCTCGCTAGCGATCCCGCTATGTTTGACACTTAGCAACGACCAGGCCCCTGCTCTGAGATCGCTGGTCATGTCAGAGTCACCTGGACCATTTTTTGATCACTGGGGTCCCGCTGGGCGGCATGCATCAGTGTGTTTGACAAGAACAACGACCAACGACCTTAATACTACAGGTCTGAGAAACAGGGTCCCAACGGCCTCCGTATCATTCCGGATCGTTGTTGCGTCTCTGGTGAGATCTGACATCTCACCAGTAACCCCGGCAGCGACGTGCCAGTGATCCCTACCATGTCGTATCGCTGTCGGGATCGCTGGTGCGTCGCCAAGTGTGATGGTACCCTTAATTGATTTTACATTGTTTCCTATGAAAATTGTTGCCTCAGTTTTCGTCAGTTTCGGTTTTCATCTGTATGAAATATACAAAGATAGAAGGAGCCATAATCTTATCACAACATTAAGTGCCAATACGGTTACCGGACAATTTGTGGGGCATTGTTTGAGCAATCTATAGACTGAATTGCAGATTCTGTCATCCGACTGCCAAACTATTGCTTTATCCCTGATTTCTTACCTTTTCGGATCCCTTATCCCGGTTTTCTGTCCCCTAGCAAGGTCAACCAGGGAGACCTCTCAACGCCACTGGAACCCCACCCTAATATAGGTTTACTTATGCAATAATGAAAGACTCGTCAGGCGGCCGTCACACGCTAAGATATCTAGAACGATATTGTAAGCGATCACGTGCAAGCGCAATCGCTTACAATATCGCTCACATCGCTGGTGAGATGTCACACAGACAGACTCACCAGCGATGTGGATCCGCGATCTCGCTGGTAACTATGGTACACATCGGGTAACTAGGCGCCGCGCGTCGCTTAGTTACCCGACGTGTACCATAGTTACCATCTCCCAGCATAGGCTCTGCCGCTGGGAGATCGTTCATCGTGGTGTTATACACCACGATGAAGCAGATCGTGGCATCGTTCATCGCTAGATCTGAGCTCCGGAGCTCAGATCAGCGATGTCACAATCAAGCGATTTCACATCGTAAATCGCTTGATTACATGCAACGATTTCTTGCCCGATATCGCTTAAGCGATCAAAAAGGAGATCGCTTAAACGATATCGGGCAAGAAATCGTTGCGTGTGACGGCCGCCTCAGAGAGAGGACTGCAAAGATCTGGATCTACCAACTGTATCTGGCAATGGCCGCCTTCTAAGTGCCAATGTCAGCTTTCTATAACATTGGCTGTGGCCCATGGGTGGTGCTGTATTTTATAAAGAAAAGAAAAACATCAGCTCACTAAATGTGGAAAACTTATCACGGATTAAACATCTGTCAATGCTTGGATCTTCGAAGCCGGTGTCCCAAGAGAATAAGCAGGGAAAAAGAGGGTGGTAATCAAGCATCGAAATCAGTACAAATGTAAGTTTTATTTAACAACTTTATAAAAAAAAAAAAAGTAAAATAACAAAAGGTCAATGAGTGTCATCTTGGGCACATTTCAGACATAGAACGTTCTTAATCATAGAGACATACAAATGGATACAACTGTGCTAGATTGCCACCCTCTTTTTTTCTACAACTAATTGGCAAACCAATGTTTTTACGGCTCAGCCCTTCACAGTGACGTAATCATCTTTATGGAGACCTTTCTGTGCGTTCCTCATGGTGGGGTTACACGTAGCGATATCATCCCGATATCGCTATACAACGGCGCGGGAGCGCGCATTTTTTAGTGCGCTTTTCACGATATCGCATCGGCGGTTTACACGTTGCGATATCGGGAAACAACGTCCCTACGATGTGTAAGCCCACCAAACCAGTAACGACCATTTAACATGGGAGTTAATGGGTAGCGTCGGCGTACACATCGGAGTTGATGTTTAACGCAACGATCCAGCTCCAACAGGCATCCGATATCGGCGGTTGAATAGCACGCTCATTCGACCCCCGAATATCGGATTACATCGTTCCTGCATCGTATTGTACCTTCAAACAGTACGATGCAGGAACGATATCGGGTCCAGCTCACGAACCACGTGACTTTTTGTCGGAGTTGGATCGGAGTTGGACGCCGATATCGCGGCGTGTAACCCACCATCAAGGTTTCCTCCTCGTTGGACTATAAGTCATATTACTATCAATCACAGAAGAATTTAATTTCAAGAAAAAGTAGGGTTAGAGGTGCAACGTAATGGTCTACTGACCCAATAGAAAATCTGTAAAAGCATAAATTATAATACCAGTCCCATCAAATAGCACAGAAACGTTCATAGCCATCTAAAACTCCTTGGTCCAGGTGTGAACACAATCTTCACCACCTATAGACTCACCTCTACATTGGGTTTCTAATTATGTAACACTGTAGACTGTAAGTGCATGAAGTTTTAGAAGGTTCATCCACGGTCTGCTCAAACTACACCACAGTTCTTTAGCTTTCACAGACACAGACATTATCCAAAGAGAGAACATAAGGATAGGAAAGCCATGTGGTATTCATAACCTTGAATGAAAATGAATTTCCATGAGAATTAACGAGAAGGAATAATACAGGATGAATCACTGACCTGAAACATTTCTGGTACGACATGTACAAATGAGTCACCACGATAGACATATAATAGTATCAAATACTAGAAAGCGTGAAGACAAACCACAAAATATAAGGGCGAAAACAGCTCATGATGGGGATAAGCAGAAGACAATATACATTCCTCTACTACTGTTCACAAAGTAGATTTATGGACATGATGGGGGTCAATAAAGGCTACAAAGAAAAGTATATTTTATGTTCTAAATTCTGCAAAAGAAAAAGTACAATATACCAAAATTATTTCAACATGTATTTACGGTATAAATCTCAAATGAATGAATGGAATTGGGCATAACAAACAACGTGCTGCCTCACAACACAAAACAACCAAATTCTAATCTTCATGGCCCCCTCCACATAGGCGACTCATTACCAGTGGTCTAACAGGAAGCTCATGGGCCTCAATGCAAAAGTTTTAACAGGACCCACAATTATTGCAAATATTTAATAGTATAGGTCTTTTTATATAGACCAAAGGAATTTTTGAGGCCCCCTAGGTTCCAGGACCAGGGTACAATTGCAACCCCTTCACTTATTGTAGTTACACCCCTTGTCATGACTAACCTGGAATTGTGTAAAGGTATTACAATGGGTTAGGCTGGTTTCACATTTGCGTTTGTGTCTGCATGCGGAGGGCAAACTCTGCCATACTGATGCGAACGCAGCGGAGAATCGTCACATGCATTCACATCAGTATGGTGCCCGGCCAGCCAATGAGTGATCTCAGCGGCGGTCGGGAGGCGGAGATCAGCGGCAGAGATCTCCACCTCCCAGCCGCCACTAATCTCCCGACGCTGTCAGCGTGGGAGATTTGAAGAAACAGCTGATCTGACAACTGTTTAAATCTCCCGCGACGACAACGAAGAGGTGATGTCAGCGCGGGAGATTAAAACAGTTGTCAGATCAGCTGTTTCTTCAAATCTCCTTCGCCGGCCACTCCCGGGAGATCAGCGGCGGCCACCGGGAGTGATTTCAGTGAGATCCGCAGCGTTCTCCTGCACTGTCATGCGGAGGACACTGCGGATCCATTCAGATCCATGCATTTTTTTGTGCGCTTGCGGGCGCTTGCTGATAAAACAAGCACCCGTGAACGCACAAAGAATGAAACAGGCTGCGTTTGGAGGGTGGAGGAGAGCGCATAAATTATGCACATCCAAACGCAGCCAAGTGCAGGTACCATGCGTTCCCATGTTAAACATAGGAACACAGTGCGCATGCCTTTGGCTGCGTTCGGTTATGCTGCGTTCCAAACGCAAATGTGAAACCAGCCTTATTTAGTATGCAGATTACGGGCATTACCACAACTGCCTAGTACATGAGTCTGGCCAGTCAACATTCATGGATCTCCAATTTGCAAGGACTATTTGTTTGTCGGGTTTGGGTTTTTTGTTTAGAAATTTTTGTCACTTTTATCTTGGGCTGTATTATTTCTACTGTCCCAGACAGCCCATAGAAAGGCATGAAAAGAAAAAAACGGTTGCCTAACATTCTTTTATATGTAACCATTTTAAGTTACAGGTAAAAGCTAAGCTTTGTTTTTTTCATTTTCTCTTAAAACTACGACAAAAAAGGTTCCCTATGTTCTTCTGGCTTCCTAAATTTTTTTTGTGTTGGTCAAAGGAGGAATGTTTCTCCTTGCAGAGGGTGCCAGGTCAGCATAAAGAGACTTATAGGCCATGCAGTGCTCCTCTGGAAATTTATATATGCAAATAGCCTCTTCATGCACCCCTCTATTGGGTGTAGCAATCCTAAAAGCCAATATTGATCCTTTAGCAAGCCTTGCCACATGACTTAGGATAAGAAGCCAAACCAGAAACTCAATTTTTAGAGAAAAATGTTTCAGGGTGTTGCCCCTTCTCAGTACAAAGCAGGAGATCCAATATGGCTAGGTGATAGGCAAAGTTTCTCCTTGTAACAGAGTCAGAGGCTGGTCACCTAGCCAAAACATATCTCCTGCTTTGCACTGAGGAAGGGCAACACCCCAAAATACATGTCTCTAAATGGAAACACAGCTTGTTACCTACTTAAAACTAGATTCAATGTCTAATAGCAATGATATGCTGAGCAGACAAATAAATTCTTTTAGTTGAAGAAAATATTTAGTTATAGCACATTATACTGATTTTGTTGTTATTTGTTGCATATTTTACTGACTTTTTTGTCTGCTTTTTTTTAACTTACAGATGAAGCGGAAAGGTGGACACAGGTGAGCCCCTAAAGTGGTGCAAAGTATTAAGCACAACCAGCCTGGGTCTTCCATCTCAAAACGTGCATCCGTCCATGTTCATTAGTTTGACGATGGTCACACTTCGCTGGAGTTGCTTCCATCGCTGCTTTTGTCCATCATCCATCCTTGCAGCCATGAGCTCACAGGCTGCCCAGCTGTCTTACCACTACAAATCTTTCTGTGGAGACTATGAAAGGGTGGAGACTGCACTCGAGAGGCTGGAGGCCAGTGGCTACTACTGGAGCACCCTCTCCGGTACTGAAGCCAAAAAGCTATTATCCGATCAGCCTGTTGGATCTTTTCTTATCCGTGACTCTTCAGATCACCACCACCTGTTCACCCTGAGCCTTCGCACATCTGCCGGCATTACCAATCTACGTATTAAACTGGAGGGCACTTCTTTCTACTTGGAGACAGTAGCAGGAGCAGAAAGTCCTCCAACATTTCCTTGTGTGGTGAAGCTGGTTGAACATTATATGCGCTTAACGGCAGCAGGAGAGTCTGACTCTAATCTATGCTACATTGAAGGGAAAGAGCATCCTGTCCCTCTAATGCTTACACAACCACTCAATTGTAAAGTGGTGTCTCTACAGTATTTATGTAAACGGACAGTAGTGGCCAACATGCCAGCAGAAGCGTCTGGATCCGGCGGGAACTTGGAGGAACTTCCTGTTTCCAAGATGCTTCGAAATGCCTTTCAAAACTAGGCAAACTGGAAGTCAGCAGAGACTATTCACATAACCTTATGGCAGTCTCTAAAATAAAATGCCTACAGGACCTTTGTTTCCATGTTTCTTACGCTTGGTAGGAGGTCTACGGAAAAGGAAAAATACAACAAAAACTTGTTCTAAAAAAACACAGAAAATATCTTTCCAAGAAGAATAATCCTGGTGCAGAGAACAGTAGAGTATTTCTTTACATAGAGAGATATGGCTTTTAACTAGCAGAAACTGTTGGCTGATATTCAAAGGCCATGTATTTTATGTTTTTCACATTTATTTCCTCACTGTATTAATTTATCAGCATCTCGCAGACTCTGTGAAATAAGGAGCATGATGTCTGTAAAGGAACAATATATGACATTAGGTAACATAACAAGTTAAAAGGCAACAGATAAACTATACCCTTGTTACGTTCAGATATTAAAGTTATTGATTCACTTGACTGTCGTCACTCATGGTCTATATAATGGGTATGTCATGTTCTTCATGCAGTTGACCTCGTTGACTTAAAATGGTGCTTTAACTAATTAAAATTGTGTTTCCAAGTGTGAAAATTGCCATATTTTTCGGACTATAAGACGCACTTTTTTCCCCACAAATTTGGGGGGAACGTGAGGGTGCGTCTTATTGTCCCGATATGTGGGGCTGTGCTGGTGGGGAGCAGCAGCTTTGGAGAGTACTGGAGGAGGCTTAGCGGGCTACAAAGACAGCCCGTGATCACGTGTCCCTGCTCATTGGGTTCAAATAATATTCACTGCATCCCTTTGTCCATCAGTGCTGAGAGGTGGACGGGGGAGCAGGGCATATTATATGAGCCTGTGTACACACACCCCCATCCTGGTTATGGCCCCCATTTTAGTGCACACACAAAAATAATAAACAATGCAACGCACCTCTCAGTCACTTCCTGATCCAAGCACTTTGCGTCCTCCGGCCTGTGCAGCGTCCTCCTGTGTGTCCTGGGCATCCAATCACGTGACTGGGAGATGCAGCAATGACATCACTGTGCTGTATCGGTCACATGATCGGATGCCCAGGACACACAGGAGGACGCCGCACACAGAAAGATGTTAAGTGTTGGGAGCAAGAAGCGACGGAGAGGTGCGTTACATCGTTTATATTTTTTGTTTTTTGTGTGTGTGCTAAGATGGGGGGGAACATGTACCAGGATGGAGGAGCTAATAAACCAGGATGGGGGGGCAAATAAACCAGGATTGAAGGGGCTGATAAACCCGGATGTAGGGGATAATAAACCAGGATGGAGGGGCTAATAAACCAGGAACGGAGGGGCTAATAAACCAGGATGGAGGGGCTAATAAACCAAGATAGAGGAGCTAATAAACCAGGATGGAGGGGCTAATAAACCAAGATAGAGGAGCTAATAAACCAGGAGGAGGGGCTAATAAACCAAGACGGAGGGGCTAATAAACCAAGATAGAGGAGCTAATAAACCAGGTTGGAGGGCAAAAAACCAAGAAAGAGGAGCTAATAAACCAGGATGGAGGGGCTAATAAACCAAGATAGAGGAGCTAATAAACCAGGACGGAGGGGCTAATAAACCAAGATAGAGGAGCTAATAAACCAGGACGGAGGGGCTAATAAAAAAAGATAGAGGAGCTAATAAACCAGGTTGGAGGGGCAAATAAACCAAGATAGAGGAGCTAATAAACCAGGACGGAGGGGCTAATAAACCAAGATAGAGGAGCTAATAAACCAGGACGGAGGGGCTAATAAAAAAAGATAGAGGAGCTAATAAACCAGGTTGGAGGGGCAAATAAACCAAGATAGAGGAGCTAATAAACCAGGACGGAGGGGCTAATAAACCAAGATAGAGGGGCTAATAAACCAGGACGGAGGGCTAATAAACCAAGATGGAGGGGCTAATAAACCAAGATAGAGGAGCTAATAAACCAGGACGGAGGGGCTAATAAACCAAGATAGAGGAGCTAATAAACCAGGACGGAGGGGCTAATAAAAAAAGATAGAGGAGCTAATAAACCAGGTTGGAGGGGCAAATAAACCAAGATAGAGGAGCTAATAAACCAGGACGGAGGGGCTAATAAACCAAGATAGAGGGGCTAATAAACCAGGACGGAGGGGCTAATAAACCAAGATGGAGGGGCTAATAAACCAAGATAGAGGAGCTAATAAACCAGGATGGAGGGGCTAATAAACCAAGATAGAGGAGCTAATAAACCAGGATGGAGGGGCTAATAGATCAGGATGGAGAAGCTAATAAACTAAAATGGAAGGGCTAATATATTACCTGGAAGGGGCCCAGGATGGGAACATTACCCCCATAAGTGTCAGCAGCAGATCCCAGCATAACAGTGCATTATAACCTAATTTGTTGCTTACATTTTTTCCTGTTTTCCTCCTCAAAAATCTGGGTATATCTTATGATCCGGTGTGTCTTACAGTCTGAAAAATACAGTACACCTTATCCAAAAAATAGTAATATTAATATGACACTATTAATTCAATAGCGCTTTATATATATTTGAAAGACTTTCCTCATTGGGGCTCATAATCTAAATATGCTATTAGTATGTCTTTGGAATGTGGGAGGAAACCCATGCAAGCACAGGGAGAACATACAAACTCCTTACAGATATTGTTCTTGGTGGGATTTGAAGCCACGACCCCAGCGCTGGAAGGCTGCAGTGCTAAAAACTGAGCCACCATTCTAGTTTACCAATCTTTGAGGATCCGACCTCAGTGGCCCTCCATAACCCCAAGAATCAGGGCTCTGAAGAGCCATGGTTGAATGGATTGGAGTTCAGTCATTAACAATGCTTGTCTATTCATTCGAATAGAAGTGCAGAAGGTCAGCCTAGCAATGTACTCAAAAATCTCTGGAGCTCCCATTTATACCAAATGGAGTGGTAGTGTGCATGATTAATCTCCATTCAGCTGGGGCTCTTCAAAGCACTGGTACTTTAGATCGGTGGGGTCCACAGTGGTTGGACACCCGGGATCTTAAAGATAATTCCTATCCTGTAGGTAGAATAATATTTAAGCTTGAAAACACCGTTTTAAACCAATTGCTGTCTACCATGGGGCATCAATCATCCCTCTATGGTGGGAAACCAATGTATCATAAATGAAATTTTTCAATTAATGAAGTTTGTAATTAGCATGTAAATTAGCCTGTAGGTGCATTGGAGACTGGCCAACTACATTGTCCACCCTCAATATTACCCACCTGCCACCTCCTTCCTCTCCCTGATTGCAAGTTCAAGACTTGGCCACATTAGTGGCTTGGCTGGCTGAAATCATGTTCCTAATAGGATTTCACCCTATAAATACAGTTTAAGTGAATGTCACCATATAGATCACCAAAATCATATTTGAAAGGGTTCACTACTTCAGGTGTCCGGCCAGCCAAATACTTCTGCATGTGCTGTTACTGCCTGGGTGACGCATCCGGAGTACAGTAACATGCAGTTAGGCATGCACATGAAAATACTTCTCATACACCGACCCAGGTAATAAGGCCACATGCACTAGTCACTGGTGAAGATACAATGTTTTAAAGGGATTTTTCCCCAAAAAAATCATTTACACTTATCCACAGGTTAAAGGACTGATAATGAGGCCTCACCACTGAGACTCTCATATATCACAAGATGGAGTCACAATCCTATAGACATGCTTGGAGCAGATGCAGTCTTGTGCAATTTCTGATCTTGTCATCACCAGGGGTTCAAGTGATCATTTATCACCAATACTGTGTATAAATGAAAAATATCTTTAGTAGAAAAACATCTTGCAAACATAACCTCATGTAGACCATGCCAATCCACTCCTTGATCTGTGTATGCCTGTTATATGTTAGGCAAGGTCATTCCCCTATAGGCCTCATCACTTTTGACATCCCGTGGAAGATCTGTACCTGGCTCAGAAAACACTTCCAAAATACTGGACATTTCTTTGTTATATATGACAATACAGGTGCAGACACCAACAGGTTGGGGCTCCTGTGCAAGAAACTTTGCCCCTACTTTTGCATGACAAATCTACAGATACATATGTATATACACTTATATATATTACATATAAATATGTACCGTACCAAAACCCCATGTGTGCCCACACTGCACTGTGGGGTACACATGGAATTTTGGAGGGCACACATGGGATTTTGGGGGGCACACATGGGGTTTTGTGAGCACACAGCACTGTACTGTGGGACACACAGCACTGTACTGTGGGACACACAGCACTGGGGGGGCACATGACGTGCCCGGCGGGGGTCATGGGGTACTCGGAGATGGACCTCCATTCCTTTTGGTGGTGTCGTCTTAGGGAGAGATAGGGATGTCAGGGTGGTGTGACCCGGTATGTGGCCCCAGAGCGATAAATAAAAAGGGGAAAAGGATTATGTTATAGGGGATTTGGTGGAGTGGTTGTCATGACTATTGGTAGACGCCGCTGCAGTCCTCTGGGGATGATGGGATGGCAGCAATGATGGTGGGGATATGAACAGTCTCACACACAGTTCTGAGTTCCAAACCCGGTTTACTTAGCCTTCTCTGCTGAGCTTCAATTGCAGTCGGAATAGTCCTTAGCAACCAGGATGGTTGGTCCAGTATACACCTTTCATGTTTCTCCCTTCTCGGGTCATTCTTCCTCAGTGCTGCTTGCTCGCCTCCTTCCTGCACATGCCTCCGCACACAGTGCCCCAATCCAGCAGCCACAGGTCTTGTTGGGCGACCGGCTGTGTCCCCTTACCCTAGTACGGCTGCCTTCTCAGCGGATGTGTTAGGAGTAGGCCACAGGTCCTCTAGATATCATGGACTCCAATTCTGGGGTTGGAGCGTGGAGTCTCCTCGCCACATTCAGGACCGGGTCCCTGGTGCTCACCCTGCCCCTCCACTTCACTTCAGATTTGGGCGTACAGGTGGATTGCTCACTGCCCGGGCCCCTAGGGCTCCCTCTGTCTCTCTGCAGTCCGTTGTCCCAGGATGAGCCTCATCACTGCTCTAGTCCTCCTGGCCCTTCCTCTCCTGCTTACTCCACCAACCTTCTCTCCAACTGAGCTCCCACTTCCTGCTGTGTTTCCCTTTTGTCTCTTTTCCGACTTCCTGACTGCTGTTCCTAACTTCCCACCCACCACCTTTCTCTCCCCACCATACCACTGACTACCTGAGCCGTCCCACTACTAGGTTCACCTGCTGACCCTGGGATGAGGTGTGTTGGGTTCCAGGTGACCAGGCCGCAGGGGCGCACACACACATGGGGTTTGGGGGCACACAGCACTGTGGGGCACACATGGGTTTTGGGGACAGACACCACTGGGGGGCACCTATCACTGGGGGGCACACATGGGTTTTGGATGCACACAGCACAGAGGGGCTCACAGCAGTGGGGGGTACACAGCAGTTGGGGGACACAAAGCAGTGGGGGTCTCACAGTATTGGGGGCTTATAGTAGTGGGGGCACAGCAGTGGGGGGCTCACAGCAGTGGGGGCTCACAGTACTGGGGGCTCGCAGCAGTGGGGGCACACAGCATTGGGGGGCACAATTGGGTTGGCATGATTATGAGGGGCACAAAGCAGTGGGTAGCACAGAGTAGTGGGGGCACACAGCACTGGGGAGCAGAGTAGTGAGGGTACAGTAATGGAGGCACACAGCACTGGGGGGCACTGCATTGGTGGGTGCACAGTAGTGGGGGTGCACAGTAGTTTGGATGTAGTAGTGGGGGGCACAGCAGTAGTGGGCACAAAGAGAAGGGGCACACAGCACTGGGGGGCTCATAGCATTGGGGGCTCATAGTAGTGGGGGCACACAGCACTGAAGGGCACAGTAGTGGGGGGCAGAGCAGTGAAGGGCTCACAGTAATGCGGGGGGCTCTCCATCTGTCCCCTTCATCCACCGTTTCCCCACAGTCTATTAAAGGGAAAAAACTTCATTGCTCATTCCCACGCTACCACTCTTCCTCTCTCCTGCTGGGTCTTTTCAAATGACACAGGCGCACATCTGTGTCACAGAGATCAGTACCCGGCAGGAAGAAGGTGACAGACTCCTGCGTTCTTCTGCAGGCTCGCTTCCTGCCTGGCACACTGCTTGTAATTAGGGCGATAAGGCCAAGGGGTGCCCGGAGCCAAATTGCTGTCATTGTTTCCTGACCAGCAGGGGCCCCCTTCACCCCTGAGGCCCCTGGCAAACCAGTGATATGTCCGCCCATGATCATGAGTTACTAGACTTTATAGCAGCCACAAATATCCTCCCAAAGCATGCTTCCACTTTCAACAAACATTAATATAGCACAAGACTCTGTGGTATAATAATTATTCTAATTCCCTTAAGCTTTTTGCCACTTACCAATAGTAGGGACCATCCAAGATCTGTGCTATGGGCTGGACTTATCTAGGCTGTGTTCAGCCCCTACTTCTGAGCTTCAATGCAGAAATGAGTGTTGCAGCAGCAAACTCTGGTGATTTTGAAAAATTGATTATACAGCAAAGTCCTACACAGTAACTATTTTTCTGTTGAAAGTGGAGGTATGCTTTAACTGAATTATAATCATGTAAATGTCAACATAATGTGCATAACTCTAATATTTTTCCCTACATCAGCATCCGGGGATGAATAAAAGGATCATAAAATATACATCCTGCAAACTGAAGAACCCCTAGAGCAGTAGTAGGAAGTTATTATCACTCTCAACCGTCCCAAATTCAGGTATACTGTTCAAATTTGAAGGGTCTATCCCCACTGTCCCGCACATCAGGCTTTTGTCCCGACTTCCTCACTGTTTTTGCTGGCTCTGTGGCTCCTCCTGTGGAGGCAGGACCAACATCTCTCTGCATGCACATACATTAAATAAACAGTTGTCTTCTTCTCCAGTCTCCCAAAGATTCAAACTCATGACCTCCATGATCACACTGAGCAAGCTATGAGCCAGGAAATAGGAGAATATGGTGTACTTGAACTGCATTGCAGACAATGAACCTAGAAGCAAATGATATAGGTACATAGAAATACATCTGTACAAAACAGGGTATCTCTATGTCCATGAATTGCAGCCTCTGACTCCACAGACAGAATGTACAGGTAAATACAGATACATTATACATAGCATTGTATTTCTATGTCACTGTATTCTATAGGAAGAATAAGACATTTTTTTCTTCCTATAAAATTACAGTAGTAAAAAAAAATAATAAAATAATTACAACAAAGATATTTTAATGTGTTTTTAAAAAGTAATACAAAAACATTTCAAAACAGCAAAGTATATAGAGAAAAACTGCACAGTCCAGCAGTATATTGAGGTCACGTGACACATTTTTTTTTTGTTACCTCAGTATATTAATCATCCACTCCTGGTTTTAGCTACAAATACTGAGGTAAAATATTGACCAAATAATGAGCATGTGAACATGGCCTTAGATGTCCTAGGGCTGAGATATCATGAAATCACATCCACTTTGCCTGGAGATTTAGGCTGTGTTCACATATAGCATAAATGCTGCCTTTTTTTCCACAGCTTTTTTTTGCCCAGAAATTCTGATGGATTTAACTGTTCAAGCAAAGTGGATGTGATTTAATGAAGCCTATCAAAGCTTTTCTGTACTGTAAAAAACAATTAAAAACGCTGCATCAAAAATGCATTCAATGATATGGATAAGGCTAGGGTCATACCAGCGCTATTGCCTGCATTCAGGGTAGTTCAGTTAAAAAGATAGAATTTGTCAGCATTAACGTAGTGTTACCGGAAAGGTAAGGTTGCGTTAACGCTCCCAATTCGTTCTTATGGGTAACGGAACCTCGAGCGCATGTAAGTGCCGGACTTTGAAATCTTGCACTATTTCCAAGCACATCACATAACGTGGAAGCTTGCGCCATGTGATGCGCTTGGAAATTGCATGAGGTTTCCAACTCCGGCACTTAGATGCTGGCGTTTGACCTGCACTCGGGGTTCTGTCACCCATAGGAACGAATTGGGAGCGTTAACGCAGCCTTACCTTTCCAGTAACACTGGGTTAATGCTGCCAAATTCTATCTTTTTAACGGTACCCCCCTGAACGCAGGCAATAGTGCTGGTGCGACCCTAGCCTAAGAGACAAGAAATGCAGCAATAAATGAGATGATTGGTATTGTGTAGTTTGGTGTGGATATCAGCAGAAAACAAAAAACACATTATTGATGCAATGTGTGAACACAACCTTAAGGCCCTGTTTCACGCTTCAATGTGTCGGCAAACCGACCAACAATCCGACTTGATCTAGATCGCATGAACGACGTTCAATGATCACTAGTGAGGTGCCACATGTATAGATATCTTTAATGACGCAGCAACGATTCCGTGACAAGTGAACAATACTTGCGGTCATTTGATCGCCTACATCCTTCAGTTCTGAATAGGCGAGGTCATTAACGACATCGTTATTAAGTTGTCACACACAACCATGCTGCAGGTTGGACGGACGATCATCGCTTGGTTTTTGGTCCGGTTCACAAACCTCCCATCAATGATCAGCCGACAGATCGTTGATCGTTTGCACTTGTCATACTGAACGACGGAAAACCCGTGACGTTTCAACAATATCGTTAATGATGTTGTGTGAGACGGGGCCTTAACAAACACAAAAAAAACAGATATCATATAGTGAAGCTCCATCAAGGTAAGAAAGTTCTGGCTGTTGCAACTATAAATGAACAAAACATAAATCCATAGGTCCAACTAGTGATGAGCAGGACACACAGATGATGTCGCATCAGTTCTGGATAATCAAAAGAGATTCTTAGCCTCCTGTCCAACCCTTATCTACTCCCAACAGTGCTGGATACAGCAGGACAGTCCTGGATTTGTGTCTTTACCAGTAGCATTGCTAATGGGGGGGCAGAGCGGGCAATCCCTCTGATTCAGAGGTTTCTGTCATTGCACAACTCAAATAACCTTGACGTCCTTTCATTTAAAAAAAGTCTCTCCTGCCAATCACATCTGTTGTTTAGTTTTTTTCTCTTACAGCATTCTTCATGCTTCCACCACCATAAAATTCTGCCACAGGACTTTCTATAGCCTTGTCCACTAGCGCCACCAATGGGCTAATTTTGAAATAGAAAAAAAGTGAGGGTTCAATATGTGAGCACACTGCAGGGGTAGAGAAGCACCAACCAGCCTCTGCTTGCTACACTAGTAGTGCAGGACCTACAATGACGTCATGCCCCTGTGAGTCTGTGCAGGAGGAACCACAGAGTTTTACCTTCTGGAAGCAACAGGAGGTAAAGTAAAAGCTGGAGGTGATGGGGGCACATATTAAATGGGTAATTGGGAGGGGGAAACAGCTCATCAGCATTGAGATGCCTGGCTCTCACGGGACAAGTTCGCACGGAACAGATCTGGTCCCGGGCTAGAAGACAATAATGATGTAGAAAATCCAGAGAACAAATCTCCATTTAGAAGGATGTGGTTTATTTTATCTTCATAAAAGCTTCAATTTTAAAGGCAGACAGTGTGCATAGTACAGACAGCGTCATATGTCCTCACCCCTAAAGGAATTAAAGGGACACTGTCAGGTCATTTTTCAGTCTGATACTAATATTACCCTTGAAGAGGGCCTGGGCAGACCTTTTAAAAACATGTAAAATTATTATTGTACCGTTTGTAGTTTCCATGTTATTACCATTGTCAGACCCTGCAGAGAGCTGCTGCGTTAGTCCTGTCCCATTATAAGCAGAAACGATTAGTCCTGTGCTGTATAAATGGTCATGTAATTATGCACTCCCTCTCAGCAGCTCTCTCCTGCCTCCTCCCTTTGCTAACAGTGCAGTGTCAGGTTTCACTTACAGGTCTGTTCAGTTGATATCACCACGGAGAGAGAGACCTATTAGGGTCTGCCTTATCTAGACTCCATTTGTTTCTGTAAGCAGATACCCTGCTGTGCTGTGACAGTTTCTGTGTTGTAGTTCACCTCTTGTAATACTGCAAACACAGCGAGCAGAAAGGAGAATTCAGCCCCCCCACTGATCTCCTGTGTTGTGATGTGACTGACTCACCGTAGCCGGGGGGTACACGGAGCGGGCGTTGTTTCTCCTCCAGTCACGGAACCGCACCTGCGGTGGTGTAGGCCCGGTGGTCCAGATCAATAGGGGAAATGGCGGAACAGTAGGGGTTAATCTTGTCTCGTGACGCCACCTGCGGGTGTTCTGGTAACTTTACCAGCGCTGCGGGTTCTCCGGGGGATGTTAAGCAGCTAGATGGGACGCTCCCCACAGGATGAGCAGGAGTCCCCGGAGACGGGAGCTGCGCAAGATGTTGTGAGACAGCTGTGGTAATGCTGCTGTTAGGCCCAGGAGTCAAACACAGACACGCCAGAGTCTTTTTAGTACCTTTACTGGTGGTTTTCAGGTACGCCAGACCGGGTTCGTGAAGTTTAGCAATCCTGGAGATTCACAGCAAGCAGTTTGTGTAGGCTTCCTTCTCTCTATACTTCTGGTGCTAAGGTCGGGTGGATGTGGAATCCAGCCGGACCGGGCAGTGTGTTCAATAGAACGGATTTCACCTGGTTGTCAGCACTAAGGGCACTGTAAAAGGGGTGATGATAATTCTACCTTCTTCCCTGGGCTCTCGTTGGTAGGTGCGACAGGTGAACAGGGGGCTAGACTCCCTGTGAAGGGTGCTGGTTCTCTGCAGTGGCTATGTAGCTTCCACAGCTTCGGTTCCAGTAACCGGTTATTAAGGGAGAGAGTTATGATCACTCTGGTGTCCCTGAGAGGTGTTCTCCTTCTTCCTCTTATCCCAGTTGCAGGGATTTCCTCACTTGCTAGCAGGCTGATTGGGCCTAGTGTGTTCCTCATAGGGTGGAGGTTTCACACAGGCTGGCAGCTCTTGTAGCGACTGCACACACTCTAAAGTTTCTCCCTCCAAGACTCTATTTATAGGGGGAACTGGCTCAAAGTCACCAGTGGAGCTCCCCCTAGAGGCTCGGGGTGAAACCAGGTGTTCTAAGTGTTGTTGTGTTGTTTTGTGAGTTTTGCGTTGCTGTTACTCCATTCATGCCCTAAGGATTTCTGTGGTGCCCAACAGGTGCCAGGGTGCCATATGACATGCATATTCATGCATGAGGAGTGGACAGCAGAGAACTAAGTGGATCATTCACTGTGATTGATAAATGAAATTAATCTCTTTATTTGAAGTTTACAGAGGATAGGAGGGGAATATGAATAAAAGAAATACATCTATAGAGAGAGTTTAGAGGGAGGAATTAGAAGATGATAGCAGTTACATGTGAATTTTTGACCTGACAGTTTTCCTTTAACCACTTTCTCTATACCCTTAAATCGTAAGGTAGATGTATTGCCCCTTTGATGGGAAGCAAAATGCCTAGATACAGCTTAGATGTTAACTGCGGTAGCACTGCTGGCATCTGAGATATGTCTTATGGCGCAGGCTACTACATAGAGAATCTTACTGGATATTTTCCTTGGAACCTGTGCCCCACTGGGTCTCAATATTAAGAAAGACATTATTTTGCAATGCTGTCATGATTTTGTACTTTTCTTCAAGTTTGTGCATTGTAATGTTTTTCTGTTATATGTTTTACTTGTGTTGTCCTGTGATCACACACAGCTGTGCACTAATCGGTGGCCAGATATATAAACTGCACCTCCAGATTGTTTAAGATACCCATGAATAAGACCTAGCGTCGAAACATCTGTCTGTACTATCAGCCTCTAAAATTGAAGCTTTTATGAAGATGAAATAAACCGCATTCTTCTACACAGAGACTTGTTCGCTGGATTTTCTGCATCACGGGGCACATGGGGCACATGTCAAAGGTAATAAAGGAAGAGGGGTCATGAGGAGTGTGGGGTGTGTGGGATATGGGGGGTGAAGACTAGGGATGGGCGAGTACCGTACTATTCGGAATCGCTATACCCGCAACGAGTAGGTCTCGGTACTCGCTACTCGTTGCGAGTATAGCGATTCCTAGTACTTTTGCAGTGTATCAATAGATACACTTCAAAAGTCCTGTAAAAGAGAGGTAAAGTGGTTAAAAAATAAAAAAATCGGATACTCACCTTTACCGACGGCTGTACCGGGACCGGCCGATGCACGTCTATTCATGTAAAAGGACCTTTCACAATGACGTGATCGCTAGCGGCCACCTGATTGGCCAGATGGAAAGGTCCTCGGTGTACCTGAGAGGACCTTTCCATCTGGCCAATCAGGTGGCTGCTAGCGATCACGTGATTGTGACGTGGCGGCATCTGATTGGCCAGATCTCTCCCAGCCATCTGATTGGCTGAGAGAGTGAAAGGTCCTGTTACATGAATAGATGTGCATCGGCCAGTCCCAGTACAGCCGTCGGTTAAGGTGAGTATCCGATTTTTTTATTTTTTAACCACTTTTCCTCCCTTTTACAGGACTTTTGCTGTGCATCTATTGATACACTGCAAAAGTACTCGGTACTTGCTACTCCCGAGTAATCCTAATTTACTCGGCGAGTAGCGAGTACACGAATACCGCTACTATTCGGCGAGTTCCGAATAGTTGCGAGTATACTCGCCCATCCCTAGTGAAAACTATGACAGAGGGGTGCGATGGGTTGCCTTCTGCAGGATAGAGTGCGTGGGGATAAAGGCTGTGTGAGGTAGAAGGGTGTGTGAGGGTACAGGCTGTGTGAGATAGAGATGTGTATGAGGAAACAGGCAGTATGAGATAGAGGGATGTGTGAGGAAACTGGTTGTGTAAGATAGAGGGGTGTGTGAGGAAACAGGCTGTGTGAGATAGAGGGGTGTGTGAGGAAACAGGTTGTGTGAGATAGAGGGGTGTGTGAGGGAACAGGCTGTATGAGATAGAGGGGTGTGTAAAGGAACAGGCTGTATGAGATAGAGGGGTGTGTAAAGGAACAGGCTGTATGAGATAGAGGGGTGTGTGAGGGAATAGGCTGCGTAAGATAGAGGAGTGTTGTGATACAGGCTGTGTGAGATAGAGGGGTGTGGAGGTACAGGCTGTGTGAGATAGCGGGGTTGTGTGAGGGTACAGTCTGTGTGAGATAGATTGGTCTGGGGATACAGGCTGTGTGAAATAAAAGGGTGTGTGAGGGAACAGTCTGTGTGAGATAGAGGGGTATGTGAGAGAATGGGGTGTGTGAGATAGAGGGGTGTGGGAGTACAGGCTGTGTTAGATAGTGGTGTGTGTGGGGGTAAAGGCTGTGTGAGATAGATGGGTGTGTGAAGGAACAGGCTGTGTGAGATAGAGGGGTGTGTGAAATAGAGGGGCACATGGGGGTACAGGTTGCGATATGTGGGGGCACATGCTGTGTGAGAGACTGTTTAGTGGGTGTGCAGACAAAGTCAGATGTTGAGGTTCAGGCTCTGTAAGAGAGCAGTGCATGGGGGTACAGACTGTGAGGTAGAGTGGTAAGTTGGACACAGATGTGAGATAGAGGGATGTATGGGAGTATAGGCTGTGAGAAGTGGGGGTACAGGCTGTGTGAGAGAGGGTTGCGTGGGTGTTCAGGCTGAGTGAGATGTTGGAGTTCAGGATTTGTGAGAGAGCAGTGCATGGGGGTACAGACTGTTACACAGAGGGTGTGTGGGGATACAGGCTGTGTGAGATAGAGGGGTGTGTGGGGGTACAGGCAGTGCAAGATGTAGGTAAAGGATGTGTGAGATAAAGAGGCACATAGGGGTGCAGACTGTGTGAGATAAAAGGGTGCATGGGGTACAGGCTATGAGATGTGGGGATATAGGCTATGTGAGATAGAGGGGTGCCTGGGGTTACAGGCTGTGAGGTTGGGAACAGACACAGAGGGGTGCGTGGGAGTACAGGCTGTGAGATGTGGGTGTACATGCTGTGAGAGAGGGGTGCATGGGGGTACAGGTTGTGAGATGTGGGGGTACAGGCAGTGTAACTCACCAAAATTTAGCCCCGTAAAAAAAATTTTGGGTGATTTTTTTTTGTAATATTATATCCTACTTCAGTGATTTTTTTGTACAGGCAGTGTAATATACAGGGATGTGTAGCGGTACAGGATGTGAGATTCGGTGGTCAAGACTTTGAGACAAAGGGGTGTACGGACATACAAGTGATTGACACAGTCGTCTATGGGAACTCGATACCCGGGCGTTGTTCTGGGGTGCTGTCTCGGTGGCTGGTGCCCAGGCCCATAGTCCTGGTGGTAAAGTGAAAATTGGGGAATAAGGGATAAATGTCTCATGAGGCCAACTGAAGTTCGGGTAATGCTCACCAGTGCCGCTGTCAGGCCGCCAGGGACGATGGTATTGCAGCTGGATGGTTCATCTACCTGCAGCTGGAGCAAGTCCCTGGGGCTACTGCACTTGTTGTGGTAGCAGTTATAGCTGAAAGAAACACTGAGGCTTGTTAGCTCTATATGGGTACTTTAATGGAAGCTGGTTATGATGGTATGCAGGTTCACAGTTACACAGTCTTTGCAGGTAGCTGGCCGGGTAGTCACGGAGGAGAATAACGCCTCTTTGAGGCTCCCAGAGAGTACCTCCTGCTTGCTTTCACTGTCCCATTACTTTCCTTGCGCCTCCTTACTTCCTTGCACTCCCTGCACAGCCCACTTGTCTACCAGGCCCGTCGGGTGCTATGAGGTACCCTTCTTCTCTTCTAAGGGGCTCAACCCTGTTTAGTGATCCTGGTGGGGCTACACGCTCTGGACGTCGGAGTCGGGGCTATTAGATTGACCCACAACCTACCGGTGTTGACGGCTCAAGGATTGACTCCTGCACCGTGACTCAGAGCCGGTTCTCCGTTGTGAACTAGGATTCCCCCGGACTGTAGAGGGTCCGGCACTCGATTTCCTCCTTCCGTCTGGGCCGCCGTTCCTTTAAGGTACCCTCCCTGGGGGTCCCTTTTAGGGCTTCCTCCCTGCTTCGCTCCTCAGACTAGCCTAGACCTGTCTGTTAGTTTCCCACTCTCACACTCTACTCTGCTCTGAACTCCTCCCACTGGGACTGGGTCTCTTAGCAAAGGATTTAACCCTGTAGTCCCCTGGTCTAGAATGTGTGAATGCTGGCTGAGAGCCTCAGGTTGATTTTACACTCCCCAATGACAGGAATACTGCACACTCAGTTATGGGTGCAGTACCCCTACTGTGACGCACTGACCAGTGGTGCACCACACAAGCTGTGAGAGAGGGGTATGTGGTGGTGATACAGGCTGTGTAAGACAGGGATGTGTGGGGGTACAGGTTTTGTGAGATAGAAGGGTGCGTGCGGTTACACGCTGGGAGATGTGGGGGGCACAGGCTGTATAATATAGATGATTGTGGGAGGGTACAGGCTGTGAGATGTGGGGTTGCAGACTATGAGATAGAGGGGTATATGGGCATACAGGCTGCGAGAGAGGGATGTGTGGGGGTACAGGCTGAGATGTGGGGGTTCACGTTGTGTGTGATAGAGGGTTGCATAGGGGTACAGGCATTTTGAGGTAGAGAGGTGCATGGGGTACAAAATGGGAGATCTGGGAGTGCAGGATTTGTGAGATGTTGAGGTACAGGTTGTGTGAAATAGAGTAGTGGATGGGGGCTACAGGTTGTGAAATATGGGATTAAAGGTTGTGTGAGAAAGGGCTGCATGGGGTTAAAGATTGTGATATGTAGGGATACTGGCTGTGTGAGAGAAGGGTGCATGGGGGTGCAGGCTGTGAGATGTGGGGTTACAGGCTGGGAGAATGAGGGGTGCATATGGGTAGAGGCTGTGAGATGTAGGGGTACAGACTGTGAGAAAGAGAAGTGCTTGGGGTTCCGGCTGTGAGATAGAGGGGAACATGGGGATACAGGCTGTGAGATAGAGGGGTGCATGAGGGTATAGATTATTTGAAATAGGAGTGTGGGGGGATAAGGCTGAGTGATATAGAGGGGTGCATGGGGCTGTGAGATGTGGGGTTCAAGCTGTGTGAGATAGATGGGTGTTTGGGTATACAGGCTGTATGAGATGGGTGCATGGGGATACAAGCTGTGTGTGATGTTGCAGTGCAGGCTGTGTGCAGTACAGGGTACACGGGGATACAGGCTCTGTGAGAGAAAGGCACATGTGGTTATAGGCTGAGTGACAGAGGGATACTTGGAGCTATACGCTATGTGAGAGAGGTGCATGGAAGTAGAGATTTAGTGAGATAGAGGGGTGTGTGGGGGTTTAGGGTGTGAGATGTAGGGGTAAAGGCTGTGTGAGATAGAGAGATTTATTGGGGTATAGGATGTGAGATGTACGGGTACAGGCTGTGTGAGATGGGTGCATGCGGGTACAGACTGTGAGATGTTGGGGTGCAGGCTGTGTGAGATACATGGGTAAATAGGGGAACAGACTGTGTGAGAGAGGGATACATGGGGGTACAGGCTGTGTGAAAGAGGAGTGCATGGGTTGCAGGTTTTGTGAGATAGAAGGCTCTGTGGGGTTACAGGCTGTGAAAAGTGGGGGTACAAGCTGTGAGATACAGGGTGTGTGGGCATACAGGCTGTATGAGATGTGGGGATACAGTCTGTGTAGGATATGGGGGTGCAGACTGTGTGAGATAGAGGGGTTGCAGGCTTTTGAGATATAAGGGTGCAGCATGTGTGAGAAACAGCACCACAAAGGAAGTGAAGATGATGGAGAAGATAAGTGCTCCACTATAGACCTGGAGATGTGATGACCTTTTACTGTAGAGTGAGGGAGGGGGAATGGAGTGTTCACTTGGTATACAAAGTGAGGGCACAGTATGTGAAGCAGTATACAAAAGTAAAAATAGTGTGATGACACACTATGGGGAGACCTGTATACGAGAGACAGTGTGAGGACACATTATGAGGGCTGTACGGTATGAAAAGGGGGCAACAAGGGGAGGGGCACAGAAGATGCGGACAAGGTGGGGGATATTGTTCATATCGCAAGTACATTGATAGTTTGGACAGTGTATAGGCTACAGTTTTTAAGAGTGGATGGTTTGAAGAATATTTGAAGAATATTTTTCATAAAGAAAGACAGTGTGATGGCCATAATTTGTGGGGAAGGATTGTTGTAGTGGTCACGGTATTTGAAGGGGACAGCATGGAGGACATGTATTGTAAGAGGGACAGTTTGGGTGTCACTTTTAGGGCAGGGAGCATAGTGGGGAAAATATTTATTCAGATGCACAATATAAGACTTATTTAGGCCACAGAATTTGTGACTATATTTTCTTTAGGTATAATTAAAATGACACTGGTATTTTTAAAGCGTAACCGCCGTTTAAATTTTTGTTCAATAATAATGTAGAGCACGTGATTAAAATAAACTTTTAAATATACTTTATTAATTAAATCTGGTTGAAAACCATTCATAAACCTTACATAAGGTGTCTCCACTAGACTGTGTGTGAAGCAGGCATATGTTCATTCTCAGTCAGATCCGTCTTTACACTGAATACGGCCACATAATCATATAAAGGGAGGGGGCGTGGCCTATACTGTGTGCAAGCTCCTGACTGCAGCTGGTGAGGAAACAATGTATCAGATTACCACAGCCTACAACACAGTGCTGAGCAATATTAGGATCCATGCAAACTCCTCTTTCCTCTGCACAGGCTTCTGATCTGTCATCTGGCTCCACACAGCTCAGTGAGGATCTCTGTTAACCTTTTTTCTACTGACACATCACACTGCTCACTATCAACCTGCTCTCAGGAGCTGTGAGTGAAGCAGACCACGGAGGTCATGGAAGGTGTGGAAATACACTCACAGTGCTGGCAGACACTGAGGAATGCTGGCTTTTAAAATGGCAGTTTTTAAAAGAGCACAGAAAAATGTGAGAAAATAAGTCATGGCACAAAAATAGTATTTTCTAAGCTGCTATGTGACCCATCCTTAACAACCAGTGCAGTGTTGTGTTTTTTTTCAATTAAATTACATTTACACTTTAAGGGCATTGTGTTGGGATGTGCTGTAGAAGACCAGAGAAGATGAAGGTCTGCGGAGATGAGCTATGGAAGTCTAAAGTCATCAAGGCATCTGGACTTGATAAAGAAGAATGGGATTAGATAATTCCAATTAGGGATGAAGTCAACCAATAAGGTACCTGGATGTAAGGGTGGTTTTATCCTAGACAATCACCATCTTTAAACGACCACCAACTGGATATATAAAGCCGATTGTCAATCGTTTTATAGCCTGTGACTGCAGACTTGTGAATCTTCATAGCTTGCGCACCGTGTGCTGTCAGGGTTTTCCATTGCAGGTGGTAAGAGCGGGCCGACTTGACCACAAGGGTGCGATATGCATATTTCAAGCCACTGAGTGCAAACCAGATGGTATGGAATGTCGCTGCAGAATGCTGTGGTAGCCATGCATGGTAAGTGTGCCTAGAATATGGAATAAATTACCAAACGGGTGGTAATGAGCGGAGGTGCAAATCAGATCCAGTGAGTCACAAACTGAGACCAAGACAGAAATAAACACTTTCTTTACTGAAAAAGGGTCGGAGTAGGATTCAGAATAGGATGCAATCCTCTCAGATTCCCCTAGGACTACTATCCCTATTATTTACACTCACTCAGCATAAGGCTGAAATCAATGTGCCTATTCCAAAAGTTCCTGATTTATATGTATGCCACAGAGTAACAGGAACAAATTTACCTAACAACTACGCAAGAAAAAGCTTCTATTTAGCTAAATACGTAAAGATGTAAATCAGGTAAGGATGTTCTATGGGAACCCCTGGAATGGCACACTGAGTATATACTTAAGAAAACTAATAATGCAGGTGCACGGAACCATAACATTGCACCCCTGGGACTTGGAACACCATGGTATCTAAAGCTACAGTACCGTTAACCTCTGGTGGAGCCCCACACAGGCCTGTGATTCGCAATGGCTGCAGCCAGTCCCAAAAAATCTTTGGCACCAAAAACAACTACAACAAAAACAAAATGAGTCTGTATCTTGTCGGCCAATGCCGAGCCCACACACCGGAGACTTACAGTTCTTGAACCTCAGAGTATGTTCAGGTGAAGTCACTACACCAGGGCTTGTCAGGATCTTCTCATAATGGATGACACAGAATCCAGTCAGTTCTCTAGCACTACTTCACAGTTCCCCTGGCAGCAGATGGCCTGCTTCTTCATGGGGAAGATGTCCTCTGTCCTATTCTGGGTGATGGCCGCTTGACCCATTCAGCACAAAGTCTTTAGTTCATCCAGCATGGATTTGGACAGAACTCCCAAAGAGACACACAGCTCTCACATGCTCTGCACTCGTCCTAATGCAGAGACACAGCTTCACCAAGGCAAGGGACTATGAACTTGTAGTGAGGTGAGCAATTCAGATTGTATCATAGAAATGGATATGGAAATTAACTGTGCACAGTCCGCTACTGCCCCTTGTGGACAAGTGCTGAAACAAACGCAGGGAAGTGGGAAATTCCCTTTTCAGCAAATGTGTTTACTCAGGAAAAGAGAGCAGCAGGAAGTCAGTGCAGATCCAGAGCTGAACCAGGGGAGACCTGCTTGTGGATGTCTGTTGAAAGAGGGCTACTTTGCTACACCTTGCCGGAAAAATCACCCCGCAGAAGCCCCCGTGACTGATCCTGGGCCACTGGACTTTGGTGCTGTGACTCTGGCCGCTCTGCAAAACCTTGCCCGCCGAGCACCCGGAGTGCATGTGCAGGGGCCGTGACCGACATAAGGGAGCCATTTGTACTGCCGTGATCTCCCTCCTTCTGCTCGGGGTGCCCCGAGACTGAGAGAGACTTCTGTGCTGCTGTGGGCCCCCTTCTGCTGCTCGGTGTGCCCTGAGACTGGGAGAGACTAACAAAGAAAGATTCCGTTACCTGCGGAAGGAGACCAAAGAAGAAGACTGAGGAGTTTCCCCCTTCAGCGCTGCACCGGGACCTGTCCTCGTGAGATCCCCAGGCCTGCGACGTGGGAGCGACATCTTCTTCTATGATAGACTGGTACGTGATTTTAGGGAAAGTTAGGGAAAGATACTTTCATTGTTGTGTTTTTTTCTTTTCTTGCGGCGTACCCAGAAGAAGTGAAGATCCAGAGACTCTAATATATACAAGTGCGCATATAGTTCGGTTGACTGTGATATAAAGATGTTTGCCAGTAAAGAAACGTTATTACCGGTTAAACCTGAGTATGGGGATTCTGTTGAGAAAGATCATACACACACACCCGCGGCCTTACCACCGGTCGCTACAAACTCTTCCTGAAAAGCTTTCAGAGAAAGCCTTCTGTCTCTCCAGCATTAGGGGTTTCCCAGGCTCCCCTGTCCTCAGCTCAGGCAGGAAAACCACGGGGTCCTAATGATCTCTTGATACTGTTACAATCCACACTCTTATGGTACCTTTACACGCCGCTACCGAAGGTTAGAAACCACCGGGAGTCGGAGACAATTGTACCTTGTACCGTCAAAACACCGCGAGGTAGCGGCGTGAATTCAGGTAACACCCTCCTGTCTCTGTCGACACCTGTCTTTCAGCCGTGCTCAAAAACAGGTAGGTATAAACCCTATGGTAGCGGCGTGTAATCGAGGAACAGGAAGGTATTTTCGACACCTAGTGAACTCCCTGGGGCGTGACACAGCCTCTGGGATACCACGCCCCATCAGCGATCATTGGTGGAAGCTCCTGCGTTACGATTGGTTGTCCGTGCATAGGGCGGCATATTTAAGGAGCTGACCAGTCACACTACACAATTGCAATAGCATCATGTATTCGCCAGCCTTCCTGCGCTGGCTGGCCAATCATGATGCTATTGCATTGTCCAATCACCGTACGAGCATCTCGTAATCCACAACTCTGGCACGCCTATGTTTTGTCCCTGCTGCCCCAGGTCCGCCCATATTCCCTTGTGGTAGCGGCATGTAGATCAAGGAAGGTGCTCTACAGAAGGTAACCTGCGGCACCCGTTGGTGCTTCCAGGGATCGAAAAAACCTACTGTGGAGCACCTTGTAGTGGCGTGTAATTGCGGTATCGGGTACCGTTAGGAACCGTTGAAACGCGCGTGCACGTGCAACACCCAGTAGTTTCTAACCTTCGGTAGCGGCGTGTAAAGGTACCATTAGGGTACCTTTACACGGGGCAACTTTTCTAGGAATTTCACTGCCAACTTACTGGTTGCAGTGAAATCATGAACACATTGTTCTAACTTGTTGCTGTTTACTAGTGATGGGCGAATCCTAAATTACTCGGAATCGCTTGACTCTAGCGAGTCCGAGCCCAGGACTCGCTACTCGTTGCGAGTCTAGCGAGTCCAATGTTAATGAATGGGGAAGCGAGTAATAGCGAGTAGTGTGAGATTTACAACTCGCAGATGTGTCTCGGAAGCTTCAGCCTGAAGCAATCCTAGTTTTGTCATTTATTTGCATTGCTCGTTTACTTTGTAAGTAATCGCTGACTCGCACAGATAAGAGTCCTGTCTCCTCTGTGTTGGCTGCCAGCTCCAGGGTCCTAGAGCCCGCCTGCTGCCTGATGTAGCAGAGCTGAAATTGTTCTCAGTCTGCTCATTCCCTGTGTACAGACATGAATGTCTGTGCACAGAGATGATGTAGCAGAGCTGAGATTGTTCTCAGTCTGCTCATTCCCTGTGCATAGAGATCTATATCTATACACAGGGGATGTAGCAGAGAGGACATCGCGTTTTGGACTGCGTCGGACGGAAGAGGATTTTTTTAATTAAAGATGGAGTCCCTAATGGCTTTTTTTTTTATTTCTAATAAAAAATTTTCTTTGTGTGTGTTTTTTTTTAAAACAATTTAATAGAAATTCATGGCGGTCATGTCTAATATTGGCGTGACCACCATAAATTTCGGGCTTAGGGCCAGCTGATAATACAAAGCTGGCCCTAACCTCTTTATTACCCAGCGTGCCACCGCTACCAGGGCCGCTGGAAGAGCGGGGTTCAGCGTCAGAGGATGGCACTTCAATGAACGCGCCATCTTCTGGGGCGGCTGCGGGCTGCAATTTGCAGCGGGGGGTGCCCAGAAAGCTTGGGCATCCCTGCGCTGCGGATTCCAGCCCCCAGCTGCTTAGCTGTACCTGGCTAGACATAGAAATTGCGCGGAGCCCCACGCATTTTTTTAAATTATTTCATGAAATTCTGAGATTCTGACTCTGAGACTCTGACTCTGAAATTCATTAAATAATTTAAAAAAAATGCGTGGGGCTCCGCGCAATTTCTATGTCTAGCCAGGTACAGCTAAGCAGCTGAGGGCTGGAATCCGCAGCGCAGGGATGCCCAAGCTTTCTGGGCACCCCCCGCTGCAAATTGCAGCCCGCAGCCGCCCCAGAAGATGGCGCGTTCATTGAAGCGCCATCCTCTGGCGCTGAACCCCGCTCTTCCAGCGGCCCTGGTGGCGGTAGCACGCTGGGTAATAAAGGGGTTAATACCAGCTTTGTTATACAAGCTGGTATTAAGCCCGAGATTCTTAATGTCAGGCCACGTTTGACCCAGCCACTAAGAATCTCCAATAAAGGGTTAAAAAAACACAGAGAAAATTTTTTATTTGAAATAAAAAAAAAAGCCATTAGGGACTCCATCTTTAATTAAAAAAATCCTCTTCCGTCCGACGTAGTCCAAAACGCGATGTCCTCTATGCTACATGCACAGGGAATGAGCAGACTGAGAATAATCTCAGCACTGCTACATCATCTCTGTGAGCAGGCAGGTTCTAGGACCCTGGAGCTGCACAGAGAAGACAGCTGGACTCGGCTCGCAAAGAAACAGCAGTTACTTTGCGAGTTTCCCTGCTATCACTGGCACAGTAGCCAGTGATGACTCGCACGAGTCCAATGCAAACAATGGCAATCCTAGTTTTGTCAGTGTTTCTGACAAAACTAGGATTGATATTGATTTGCATTGGACTCGTGCGAGTCATCACTGGGAAACTCGCCGAGTACCGAGTCCTGCGAGTCCCTTACTACTCGCCGAGTAACGAGTCCTAGCGAGTAGATTCGCCCATCCCTACTGTTTACTAATGGAACAATGTCTCCATGATTTCAATGCAACCAGTAAGTTGCCAGTGAAATTCCTTGAAAAGTTGCCCTGTGTAAGGGTACCTTTAAAGTGTCACCATTAAAACACCCTCAGACCATAACACGTACCCCCTTTAGCTTCAAGATGGGCACCACACATGCAGGAACCATCCACTAGGTTTTTTATGCATTTTACAAAGATATGGCTGTTAATACCAAAAATCTAAATTTTTTTTCTAAGAATTTTTATTATTTTAAATTTGCAATCAAAATTCACAGATAAATACAAACATATATAAGTATTAATAAACTAATTAAAAAGCGATATAAACAAAGAATGAACAATCTATTGATAGGGAAGATGGTCAATAGGAAGGGAAAGGCACAGGGAAACTTTTTATTAGGGTGTGAGAACAATGAGTAAGGATATTAGTTAAGGGGATGAAGGGCTAAGGAAGAACATTTAAGTTTGTTGCCTTAATACACAATGCGGATAAAACACGCTGAATAATAAGCATTGTTTTAGTTTTAAGTGTTTTAAGGTGTTGAAAGTGCTGAGAATTAATTATTGGCTACCAAAAAAGGGAAGAGTAAAAAAATCTCAAATTTTGGTTCATCAGACCACAGCACAAATCTAATGTCCAGTTGCTTCGGCCAAATAAGTTGATTCTTGTTTGTGGTCCTCAGTAGTGGCTTCGTTTGCAGATATTCAATCATAAAGGCCTGCTTCTTGCAATCTCTTCTGGACAGTTCATGTTGAGATGTTTCTGCTACTTGTCATCGTTTATGTGAGCTTTTATCTTGGGTGCTGTTATTTGAGTATTTTCTGGGGCTGGTAACTGTGATGAACCTATCCTCTGCAGCAGAGATAATTCTTGGATTTCCTTTTCTGGGGCAATTCTCACGTAACCAGTTTCAATAGCAATTGATGGTTTTCATCACTACACTTGAGGATACCTTCAAAGGTCTAGCGATTTTTCTTATTGGTTGATCATAACATCATTAAGTAATGACATTGGCTGTGAGATTTACCTTTAGCCATTTGGCTTCCCCCGCTTAAATGTTGCTGTTCACTTCTCTTAAGGAAAGTATCTAGCTGGCATCTGAAATGTATGGGAATGAGTCTCAGACAACTGGTGTGAGGCAGTCAAACGGAGAGAGGTAGGGAGAACTCTGCCACAGATATTTGATTTAGGCACACCCCTGAGCTTCCACACATCAGAATGCTAATATTTGGGCATGACTTTAATAAATCCCATCCTCTTTTGGTCTGTGATGCCATGAATTATCCAGGCCTGTGTCTGAAAAGTTAGGACTAGAGTTGAGCCACCACCCTAGTGTTCTAGTTCGATTCGATTCGTCGAATGGATGGTGTGTTCGGCGAATGTTCGTCGAACACCCTAGAACACACTAAAACACTATGGTGGTGGTCAATTTCAGTTCCGCAATGTATATACATACATTGCGGAACTGAAATGAAGTAAAATCAAGGGTTAAAAATAATAAAAATCGATACTCACCTCTTTAATCCATCCAGCGACGCTTCCAGCACTGCCTACCTGTCGGAGATGTGATCCCGGCAGCGTTTCCCAGTGAAATGACGAGTTCTCGCGATAACTCGTCATGTGACCGGAAACCGCTGCCGAGATTATGACGTCACCGCAGGTCCTACAGGCCCTCACTAGTAGTGAATAGTAGTGAGGATCTGTAGGACCTGCGGTGACATCATAATCTCGGCAGCAGTTTCCAGTCACATGACGAGTTATCGCGAGAACTCGTCATGTGACCGCAGGTCCTCACTACTATTCACTACTAGTGAGGGCCTGTAGGACCTGCGGTGACGTCATAATGTCGGCAGCGGTTTCCGGTCACATGACGAGTTATCGCGAGAACTCGTCATTTCACCGGGAAACGCTGCCGGGATCACATCTCCGACAGGTAGGCAGTACTGGAAGCGTTGCTGGATGGATTAGAGAGGTGAGTATCGATTTATATTATTTTTAACCCTTGATTTTACTTCATTTCAGTTCCACAAAGTATGTATATACCTTGCGGAACTGAAATCGAATTGAAATCGAACATGAACTCAAACTGCCGAATTTAGAGCAAAGTGTTCTAATTCGACGAACGACTCGAACATCGCCAAAAACAGCTCGAATTTGAGATTGGCGAACAATTCGAGTCGAACACCGCTCATCTCAAGTTAGGACGGTGCAAACATACTTGGACAAATTGGGAGGTATTAATAGGGGAGTTGCAGGACACTAAAAGGCCTGGGACTCTTTAAGACACTAGTCAAGAAAGGGAAAGGGATACTGTACCAATAAAAAATTAGGCCCCTCGATACATGGCCAGGTTCTTGGCAGGTATCCAGGGGATTGTGCATGATACAATCTTACTGCATAACGTCTATATCTTCTACTTCAAATACATAAAAAACAAGGCACTTAATATCATTTCAGACATGTTTTATGCACTCGTTTCTACAAGCTCCATAAATCCGGAACATTTATGTTATAGGAGCACTATGATTTTTGCTAACATAATAAATTATATTTAATCTACTAATGGGCTAAATTGGATAAAGAGACACACTAAAATCTGTACAAATAAATTGCTTCTTCTTTAATTTTAGATTAATGCTGTCAGTTTGTAATTTGTCTACTGCAGATTTTTCTTTAGAACCCTAGTATTATTGAATTGCACTGAGCATTCTGTCTATACAATCAGGGACCTGGAATATCAGCTCTAGTGAGGCAAATTGGATCCTGGGATCTAGTGTGCACACGGGGCACCTACCCACCATATATAGTGTCTTTCTATGTGTCGGAGGAACATTTGGGCTCTATCAGGTCATTACTCTGCACCCACTAGATCTTAACCCATCAAGAAGCTTTTTGTATAGTCTTTTAATACATTTAAAAGTTTCTTTTTATACTTTTTTGATATGAAGCATCCAGATTGTCACAACATATGAGTTGACTGCCAACGGTGGAAACCGCTAATAGTAGCCTTTACGGTACAAATATATTTGCCCAACAAGCTCACCACAAATCCCAAATGACATATAAATCTGTTTTGTTGTGCAGAGTTAGGCCTTATGTACACAACGTGGGCATTTCGGCCTACAATATGGTGTACAAATACACAAAGTACTATATAGAGTGCTGCATCACAGAAAAAGGTTTGCTTCTTCTCTGCAGTCTGTCATATGGTTGCAGTAAAATATGGGTACCTGATGCTTGCAAAAATAGGGCAATTCGGTAAATGCTTTGTCCACCAGCAAAATCTAAGAAAACAAACGGTGAGTGTGTCACGATTGTCTCTCTTACCTGGGAGACTTGTGACTGTTTTGGGACCTCTGTCTCATTCCTTTATTGAGACTCCATTTTAAACATGTTTCTTTCCTTTGGTAGTTCAGGATTTAATGTCAGTTTTCTGCTGATAGCAGATCCCTTAGTTTCTCTATCAGGTGTGGATACTTTGTGGTTACTCCCAACCCCTTTATATGGTCACATGGTTTCAACATGCTTTGCTGGTGACTGAACCCATTCCTGGACAAACTTCCTGAGGAGAAGGAAGTTCTCTGGAGAGCTGACTACTGCTAAGCCATCAGCTGTCAAGGAGGATGACAGCAGGCGTGAAGTTGCTTTTGTTCTTTCCCTGTATGTCTCCCCTTCCCTTTTGTTGTTATTATTGCAGTGGTTGGGATTAGTGATCCTGCCAGCCATTCCCTATTAAGGGCTAACATCAGGGCCAGCAAGGGACTAGGTATTGAAAGGAGTTGAAAGAACTCGTATAGCGGTGATAGGGAGATCAGTGCACAGCTGCACGTAAGTGCAGGTGGTCACCTCTTCCCCATTCCCTATAAGCAGGACCCTCCACTGAATTTTTCCCCCCCAGGTGTCTCCCCGCCTGTTGTTTTGTGTTGTGTGCTGGACATTGTTGGTTCGTGCATCACTGTTACACATTGTAGCTGGACATCCCCCTAATGGTACCTTTACACGCAGCTACAGGTAACAGGTTTTCCACAGGTAACTTACTGGTTGCAGTGAAATCATGGAGACATAGTTCCATTTGTACACAGCAACAAGATAGAACCATGTCTCCATGATTTCACTGCAGCCAGTAAGTTACCTGTGGAAAACCTGTTACCTGTAGCTGCGTGTAAAGGTACCATTAGTCCACCGAGTGCCAGCAATATTGACATTCTTTATCTTTCAGGGTCGAAAGAGACAGATTTTTCCGTATGAATATCCCTCTTCATGCGGGCAACTCGAAGAATCTGATAGTGTAGGGCAATAACTAGGCAGAGATAGGTTCAAGTTCAAGTCAAGTTCAAGGAAACACATAGGTATGGTGAGATAGCGGACTCCTTCTTGTCTAAGAGCAAGGAGACACTGAAGGTAACCTGGAAAATCCGGAAATCCAGACAATGAGGGGCATGGAGTGCGTCTTCTGAGATTTTTCCAAAAAATGTATTATGCCCTAAAGGCATGTAGGTAAAGAATAATGTTAAGAGGCCCAGCACAGTCTGTGTTTTTTAAACCAGACAATACTAAATATGTCTTCTATTACTGTCAAAAGTGACAAAAAAAGTCATTATGATAGGTTAAATAGATTGCAAGAGAGCTGTAGTCTAAAGACCCCATACATATTGGATATACATCGGCAGAACCCAACAATATCGATGGATTAGGCCAACATAACTAATGATTGTTAGGGGAGGTAGGGATCCAGCATGTTTGATTTCGAACTTCCAGTCCCTTTGTTCTCTAGGAGATAAGCCACCTCCAGAGATGCCTGACAGTGGCTTTTCCATTGAGAATACAGGACCACTAGGCCAGAACAATTCTCTTATGTATGGGAAGGTTGGGTCCGGACAACCATTGTTCAGTCGAAGTGTACAGGGGGCTTTAAATGGTGGGCATTTGGATGAAAGAACATACAAATAATAAAATGATAGCTCAAGTCTTGTAATTACTCTCAGTTATAAAAGGAGGTCTGGTAAGGTCCTAAAGGAGGGAATCCCAAAGATATATATATACCCAAGTAACATTGCCGATTGCCCTACCAAGACAACCACTCTTACTATTATCATAAGTGTACTCTTAAAAAGGAGTTGTGTATTTGAGGAAGCATTCATACTTCCCAACATTTCAATATCGTAGATTAAGACTCACTCTTGGGACCATCCTGGGACCCTCAAGATGCCTACGGTGGGACAAAGATATTGTGGAATTCGATTGCAGGATTTTCCTGGTACAACTGAGATTATAGGCAAATGTGTGCTTTATTTTATCCAAAGCCTTAGCCTCATATACATTAAACCTTTTTGGATGTGAGATAAGAAAATGAGCTTGGTAGGACTGAATCCATGCAGTGCTCCATACAAATTCATACGATTTCTGTAAAGAGGAGGAACATACCGCTGAAACGTTCACAAGTAGGTAATAAATCTCTATAAATAGATGTAGATAATAGATACCCAGGTAGAAGATGGAAAGTGATTCTGAATGTATCCACACTCTGGTAATATTGAAAGCGCCTTCAACTATGAGATGATCTAGAGTAGCTCATCACATTCCCAAGAGACACATTACTGAAATGTTAAATTTGTTTGGTATCTATCCCAGATGCCCTTTAACCTTGAGGAATATTGATGTTTAAATGGGTTCAAAGGGCACTAGGCAGGCAGCGCAAGTTATTAGTCGCAATATATTGCTAAGCATCAATGAAGACTTTACATCCTCTAAATAGCTTGCGCTCCCCTTCCCCTCACATAATAAGAGTGGCTAATCCAGTGGACAGGAAGAGGAGCCCATTGATCCAAGAATATGCAGAGTGGACATAATGGTTGATGCTTCAGTCAGTGATTTTAAACTGATGGAATTGTGTAATGTGCATTATTATTTTCTCTATACCAAGAACATTCAATACATACGGTTTTATTGCCTGACCTACATCTAATGTTCATCTCATAGATGAATTTTGAGGTTTCCTCTTGCATGTATAATGCATATACATTGAAATATTCCTTTTTTAATTGAGCTGAGCAAAGAAATTTGCAGGGCCCTTACTCACATACCAACTTGGTGTTGCATGGCTACCGGACTACAGCCCTGTGAACATCCTCTACCGGCAGTCCCAGTGGCTCCTTGGATAAGTAGGCATAACCCAACATAATCAATACAGTGTGATGAACACATGACATCATGCCAGACCTACTAATCAGAAAATGTGCCAGAGATTAGGGCAGGCAAAAGGAGCTTTCTATGCTTTGGCACCAGCTGGAACAGACTACCAAGGTGACCTGTGAATGTTTTTATTCAACTTTATCCAAGAGGTGTACACACAATGATAAGTTCTGAAAATAGTCATAGCAACAAAAACTAAAAGTTAGCAGCAAACTAGATTCAAACAGCTAAGTCATCACCAAATCAGATTCAAAGTGGGACTAAGTGGTTTTATGTAGGCTAGACAGGGTTCCTAAAGCTTTGAATACAGTCGTGGTAAGCAGATTGTTTGTCTGTTGTAACGCCGGCGTCCCTGCATGGTTCCTCTCCTTCCTCTCAGCAGGGACGCAGACATACTCATTGCCATGGCCATCATTCAGGATCTCCTCCACATTTGCCAGATACTGCTGCAGGCCCCCGCTCTCCGGGCCTGTGCACATCACGCCAATCTTCTGGAAACCCGCTTAGGGCACACCATATATGCTCCATGCCTCTCAGCCTATGGTTGAAAAACACAGGCTACTTAAGCACACTCTCCTATTGGGAGGTGCCTGAGCAACTTCAGTCTAGTGTGTTCCTTCTGGTGATTTGTTGTCAGGTCCCTGTGCCTGACCCTAACATGTCCTGCCTACATGTACTTGAACCTGTCTTACCTGCCTTAACCTGAACCAGTTCTGCCTGCTTGAACCCGAGCTCGTCTTGGCTGCCTGAAGCCCGTACCAGTCCATGTGTCTGATCCAGCCATCCTGGTTAAACCAGCTGTTTGGTCTAAAACAGCTATCCCATCTAAACCAGTAGACTGTCTGAGATTCTGATCCAGTCCTGACCCCTGCAATCAGCTGCTGCAGTCCGCGAACTGCACTTGAGTGGTACCTGCTGTCTATCCGCAGCCAAGTCCAATCTCACCATCTGATGAATACCTGGTAAGCACTTAGTCACACTTCTGCAAGGTAAGTCCAGTGTCACGGGGACTGTGGGGAAAGGGGAAATTGGGGCACCTGATCTGCCCCTCAAGCTAGGGAGCCCTGAACTATCCCTAACTCAGAGGAACTCCTGAACGTGGCAAGGTCTGAGTCTCTATCCTGGCCCTGCTCCTGTACAGCCCTGAACTGATTCACACTCTCCCTCACCCGGACCTGGAAGGTAAAGGAATCCATAGATAAACACAGACCAGGGAAAACCAAAGCACAAGCTCACAGCGCACACACAGGGAGAATACAATAAGTAATAAGGGAGAAATTTTCACCAAACCACCAAACAAGTAGAAACTGATACCAGATTACTGGAACACCACCAAAAGGACTGGTATTGCTGGTGCAACGTTGAAGTTACAGTTGGCGCGAGAGAACAGACTCCACCATATTAAATAGGTGTGGAGCAATGGTTTGAGGTCTCCAAGAACATGTGATCCTAGAGGTAATCAGGAGTCATACAGAGATTATGCTAGCACGATCACTACTGAGAACACTGCTGGTCAATGCGCAATCCGGCCTGTGGAACTCAGAAGAATCAGAGAAACCTCAGTGTAGAGTCTCAGAATCTGTCGTGTGAAGAGCGCCAGATGCCATGACACTGTGAATTTTGAGCAAAATGCTGTGTGACACCCAGAATATGTTTTATTCCTTACACAGGGATACACCTGGTAACAGCACCAGGAGGTCTAAATGCCGCAAATCCCAGACAAGAGGGGTGACCCACACAGACTGGACAGTAGAGATAGAGAGACGGTGGAACCCTGGCTCTGTCAGTTGAATGAATCCTGGGAGCTCCATACAATCCTGGAGAAGCTGATCCAGCCGGTATAGGAATCTGGACGGTTCTATGCACTTCAGGTGAGGCTTGGTCAGCCCGGGGTGAAATCCGGAGCATCCAGAAAGATCCAGGATCCAGTAGACAAATCAGTATGTGTGTTTCTGAACCTGGTCCACATGCCAAATTAAGCTTTGGTGGTTGGGTTAATAAGGCTGCTGCTACATATAAGTGTGGTTGAATTTCATTTTAGTAGGATTTGTACTGTGTGTTTATGATACCTGAAGAAAGATATATATTGTATCCAAAACGCGTTGTATCACCTCTATTTTAGCTTATCAAATAAAAAAATTCAAAATATCATCTTTGGATGTGAGTCCTGAGAAGCGCTGCCATTCATCGACTGGATACACTCTTCTTGATATATTCTTCTCTGGAGTATGGGAAACTGAATGCATGTAGCTCAGCTCTTCTTTAGGGTGTGAGACACAGGCACACTTAGGGCAGGTCTTCTCTGGAGTATGGGAGACTGGGCATATGTAGAGCTGCTCTTCTCCAGGGTGTGGAGCACTGGGCACACATAGTACTGTTTTTCTCCAGAGTGTGAGACACTGGGCACATATAGAACTGCTCTTTTCTGGTTTATGGTAGACTGGATACACATAGGGCTGCTCTTCTCTGGAGTATAGGAGACTGGGCACATGTAGGGCCACTGCTCTCTGCAGTATGGGAGACTTGACGCACGTACAGCCACTGCTCTCTAGAGTATGGGAGACTGGACACATGTAGGGCCACTCCTCTCTGGAGTATGGGAGACTGGGTATACATAGGGCCGCTGCTGTCTGGAGTATAGGAGACTGGCTATACATAGGGCCGCTCCTCTCTGGAGTATGGGAGACTGGGCAAACATAGAACCACATCTCCCTGGAGTATGGGAGACTGGGCAAACATAGAACCACATCTCCCTGGAGTATGGGAGACTGGACACAAGTAGGGCTGTTCTTCCCAGAAAAATTGAAGACTGGACGCATGTAGGGCCACTCCTCTATGGAGTATGGGAGACTGGAAACACGTAGGGTCGCTTTTTCAGACGTATGGGAGACTGGACACAGGTAGGACTGCTCCTCTCTGGAGTATGGGAGACTGGGCACACATAGGGCCACTCCTCTCTGGAATATGGGAGACTGGAGGCCCGCGCTGTGTGCTTTATCTTAGCTGGGTAACAAAATAGGAGGGACCCTATGTGTTTTTTTTTTAATTATTTAAATAAATTATTTTTTCTTTTATTTTTAAATGGCATGTGGTTCCCTCCAATTATAGTACCCAACCAATATAAAGCAGACAGCTGGGGGCTGGGGAAATCCATGAATGCACCAATTCTGGGTCAGCTGTTGGCTTCTATTTTAGGCTGGGGTGGGCCCAATAACCATGGGCCTCCTCAGCCTTTGAATACCAGACCTTAACATTCGCCTTTATCTTGGCTGGGTATCAAAATTGGGGAGGACCCCATGCCACTTTTTTTTTTATTATGTACTAAAGTACAAAAAAACCACATGAGGTCCCCATATTATGTTACACAGCCTAGATAAAGCACACAGCTGGGGCTGCGAGGGTGTCAGGGGAACAAGTGAATATTCATAGGGTGTAATGAGCGGGCCCAGAAACAGTGTCACACTCCCGTGGAAACTCAGTAAGTATAATTGTCATCCTTTAATCCCCATTTTGCTTCCTTTGGCAACCCCTAGCCCTTACTACCACCAATTTATAGCTCTTAAGTTCGAGTCCCCATAGACATATGAACTTTTATTTTAAGTCCTATCAGATTTGGCGAACCTGAACATTTGCGGGTTCACCCATATCTACTCTGGAGTATAATACAGTAGGTAACTCAGGATTAGTACAGGATCAGTAATGTAATGTATGTACACAGTGACTGCACTAGCAGAATAGTGAGTGTGTGGCGCGCCACTACGTAGGTGCCACAAAAGGGGTACTGCACCCAGAAAAGCGGTGTAGTACTCCACTGCAATTGGGACAATGGTCACAAGATGGAGCCCTAGAGTAGACACTCACACACTAGAATGGTGGGTGGGAGGAACCCCGGGAGGGTCTTAGCGACCTCTAGAGGGAACCAGAGAGCTCAGTCAGTGAGTCGGAGTCAGTGAGAGAGGAGGAGGTGAGGGAGCAGGCAGACAGCCTGCAGGAAACCAAGAGAGCCATCTCGGCTGAGAGTCCCTGAGAAAGAACAGATCCCAAACAAAAAGAGGAAGAAAGCAAGAATACTCAGAAACGCAGCGTTAACTTGAGTGGGGAGCGAGTAACAGATAGAGTTTGCCCCATAGAAAGTAAACCGGGTACCGGAGCCCGCACCTGTGAGATCCTTCAAGGCTCACAGAAAATCCTCTAAACAGGGATATTACAAATACGGCCCTGACTCCCAAAGATCCCACAAGAGGGAAGCCAGAACCGCAGAGGGCGACTGCGGCATTCAAGAGAAGGTTTACCCGACGGGTACAAAAGGAGAGGAGACAGAAGCTATAAACAGCAGGAGGCTAGATTATTTACAGGAGGTCAGGCTTCAAACACTGGGAACAGAAAAGAAGGAAAGGAAAGGAACATAAAGGAGGGTTCCATCTCAAGCCAGAAATTCCAACTGTAGCCTTAAAGCATTCGCCAGTTTACCATCTAACGAACTGTTGAACTGTAAGCTGAAAGAACTGTTCAAGTAAAGTTACCCGGCGAAGTGAAGCTTCGACTCGGCTGCATCCTTTCCATATAAACTGTTTGCTTTACAGCATCACTGCCCCGGTGGTGCAGTCCCGCCTGCGGGGACTATTCCATCTAAGCCGCAATACCACCGAACACCGGAGGACTGTGGCGGCGCTTGTGAACATCACCAGACTCAGCAGGTGGCGTCACGAAGACAACTTGTAAATAATTCCCCTGTAAATAATCCCCAATTTTCAGTTGACCGCCAGGGCCATGGCTTCAGGATGGCCACCCGTGACATCCCAGACTGAAGACAGAAGAGAGAGCCCGAGAGCCGAGTACCCCACAGCCCTGGGTGCGGTGCGTCAACTTCTGGCGTCACGAACAGGATCTCATGCCCGGTACCACCGGGTACTGTGTGCTTTGATTTGGACTTGTAATTGACTTTTATTGACTTTTCTGACTTTGCCCGGTGCCAAGATGGATTCCCGCCATTGCCGCGTGAGGACCCAAAATGGCGCCAGCGCCATGGAGTGAACAACATGTGCAGGCCTGGGGGAGTGCCTCAGCCCTTAGAAGAAGGAGGGTCTAGAGGCGCGAAAAAGTGTGGCCGCCCCGATTGCCATCAATCAATCAGGGGGCGACCCACAGGAAGTTCCGGGGGAATGCCCGCCCATTGCTGTACAAACCGGAAGAGAAGGACAGACGCCATCAGACTTCCTTGTACCCGGCAGCATGGCAGCACCCCGATGGAGAGATGTCGTCCGCGAGCTGGAATAGCAGACCCGAGCCGAGTGAGGCGATCCGGCAGCTGTGTCCCTACTCATGCTGAAGGGGGATGCAGACTACTGGCGGGAAGCTTTCACCCGGCTCCGGCAGGAGATGGAGCAGACGATAGCATGGGTGAGCTGGAGATGGAGTGCGGAGAGGACGTACAAGTTATCGGCAAGAGGGACGGCCCGCGAGGCGCGGGAAGCAGAAGTCGCCGTCAGAGCCGTGGAGAAGTACAAAGCCTCCCTTCCACCACCATAAGAGACCCGGACGAGGGGACGCAGACGGAGCCCCCAACACCAGCACCATCCCCGCCCAAAGCCAGCAGTAGTCACCGGCCGGAGACTGCATTTGTAACAGCACCAGAGAAAATCTTGCTAGACGTGGACGTAGAGGAGCTATATGAGGAGCCTGAAGAGCGCAACGACGATGATGACGACTATGAGGAACCGGCTGGAGCCTCAGGAGGAAGCACCCCATAAGTGGCCTGGTGGACGACCTGGCAGCAGTACCGCCAAGGACCCCCCCGCCATAGCAAGCGCTGCAGAGATTCCCAAATGCCATAGAATCAACCCGTCACCACCCCCATACCAACCCCTGCAAAGCACCCGGTCACTCAAAGATGAGCGGAGCCGGTAGTCAGGCACAGGGAAAGGGAGGAATGGTATGAAAGAGAGCATACCACTAAAAATTCAGAGATGAAGCCCGTGCACAGCCCCCATTACCCATAGAACTACATAAACTGGGCACAGTAATATCAGTGTACCATAAAGATGGGTGGGGTTTTATAAGAGAACCAGGACTGTTAGACGATACATTTTTCATTCGGGGTGACGTTGAATCGTTTTTAAGACAAGGACACCCCCAACGTGACCTATACAGAGGCGAACAAGTGACATATGAGCATTATCCTGCACCATTAGGATGGTTCGCCATAAGAGTGTCAAAAACAGACTGATGATTATTAAATAATGGACTCCTGATGAGAGACACTGCTTTCCCCTGTATATACCCCTTTATTTTGCTTGAAAACCCTTTTAAATGAAGAGTATGTCCCTGGAGACCTTTGAGACTTTTTATTGAACTTTTTCCCGTTGTGTGTGATGATGTGTGAAGAAGAGCGGCCCAGTGGTGATAACGCACACTGGACTGTGTAGGACTAGAGATTACCGCTGACCCCGCATGCTGAAGTCGGTCCCGTTGGGCCAGAGTGAATAATGTGTGTTTTATATATGAAACGTTTAAAGATATGTGCCTCCCCGCACGGGGAAGAAACCTTAAGTATTCATGATGTATATAGTTTACCCGTTAATGTTGATGATTGTATAAATATAAAAATGTTTTTCACTTCCCGAAGGGCGAATGTGATGCTCGGGGACAAGCATGCTCAATCAAGGGGGAGTGTGGCGCCCCACTACGTAGGTGCCACAAAAGGGGTACTCCACCCAGAAAAGCGGTGTAGTACTCCACTGCAATTGGGACTATGGTCACTAGATGGAACCCTAGAGCTGACACCCACACACTAGGATAATAGGTGGGAGGGACCCCGGGAGGATATATAGTGGCCTCTAGGGGGAACTAGTTAGGCTACTCGGAGAGTGAGGAGAGTCAGAGGAGGGAGTGTGGAAGGAGCCAGGCAGCCAACCTGAAGGAACCAAGAGGGCCACCTCGGCTGAGAGGCCCAAGAGAGCAAAGATCCCAAAGAAAGAGAAAAAAAGAGAGGGAAAGAAACTCAGAAGCAGAGTTCACTCAAAGAAGGGGATTGAGTAACAGTACAGTTTTCCCCAAAAGGAAGGAAACCGGGTACCGGAGGCCGCACCTGTGAGTTCTCCAAGTCTCACAGAAAATCCACTAAACAAGGATATTATAAATACGGCCTTGACTCCCAAAGATCCCACGAGAGGGAAGCCAGAACCGCAGTAGGCGACTGCGGCATTCAAAGAGAACGTTGACCCGATGGGTACAAGGGAGGAGAAGAGAATCAGAAGTAGCAGGAGGCCAGGTACAGGAGATCAGGCTTCATAACAATGGTAACAGGAAAGAAGGAAAAGAAAGGAACATAAAGGAGGGTTCCATCTTCAGCCAGAAATCCTGATTGCAGCCTGGAGCATTTGCCGATATACCATCTGACTAACTGTTGAACTGTAAAGCTGAAAGAAAGTGTTCAAGTAAAAGTTACCCGGTGAAGTAAAGTTTTGACTCTGCTGCATCTTTTCTATATAAACTGCTTTATTACAGCATCACTGCCCTGGTGGTCCAGTCCCGCCTGCGGGGACTATTCCATCCAAGCCGCAATACTACATACCACCGGAGGACTGTGGCGGCACTGGTAAGCATCACCAGACTCAGCAGGTGGCGTCACGAAGACAACTTGTAAATAACATTCTCAGAGTAGGCGACAGTCAGACGTGTTGGGGTGCAGAGTTCTAGAGAATGGGGGATGCTCGGGCGAAGTATGGCAGAAGGTTGGGTGAGGAACGTACAAGTTTGAAGGAAAGAATGAGGTCTTGGGATAATTGAAGATTACGAGTTGGATGAGATTGTGAGATTAGTTCAGAGATATATGGTCAGACAGATTGTAGACAGCTTTGTAAATCAATGTTAGGCCAGCTTCACACCACGATTTTTCGGATCTGAATTTGCCCCCATGCCTCCCTATGGGGCCGGATGGCTGTTATTTGGGGATTTTCCGGGAGGATCCGGTTTTGTACGATTTTTGCATCGGACAAAAAACCGGAGTCTGCAGCATTTTTTGTGTCCGATGCAAAAATCTGACAAAACCGGATCCTCCCGGATCCGGCACCCATAGCATGGAAGTCTATGGGCACCGTTTCTGGCATAAAATTGTGCCGCATCCCGGACGCCTGGTGCTGACAGTGCAGCGGCTGTTAATAGAATTTCAGCACCTGGAGAGCTCCACAGCTGAAATTTCAGCACTGCGGCCAGCTTCCCTGCAGCTGCGGTGCTGAAATTTCAGCACTGGACAGCGGCATAAATGAAGCCGGCAAAAAGCAGGATCGGAGGGTATATTTGCCCTCCGGTTCTGCTCATCCGTTGCTGTCAGGTTCTGTCTGGTGCATCTTGCAAAACACCGGACAGAACCTGACAGTCAAGAATCATGGTGTGAAGCCGGCCTTAGTCATTTGAATTGGATATGTTGGAGAATTGGGAGCCGATAAAGGTATTTGGAGAGGGCAGAAGTGGAGGAATAGTGAGGAGAGAGGTGGATTATTCAGGCAGCAGAGTTAAGGATAGATTCAGTTACAACCTAAATAGCACAAACAATAGGAGGAATCTATTTTTTTCATGGGGTGGGGATGGTTTAATACAGAATAAAAATGATTAAATATTATATGATAAATTAATGTTTATCTGATCACATGATCACAATGAAATCTAAAAATATTAATCTGTTCAACAAGTCACTAAAAGAATGGTAAAAATCTTTACTGCATGGCCATCGTGGACTCACTCTACTCCATCATGCCACTAGAAAAAAAGAAAACACGTGACATGCATTGGAGATAGGAATAAGGCAAACAAATGATAGATTTAAAGGTGTTTCCTTTTAGTTACATTGTGTTGCTAAGTACAGTTTGCTTTTAAAAAAAAATACAGTACTCACCAGGGGCGTTGCTAGGGTCAAAAAACATCCGGGGCTCAGGCCCACTGAGCTGCATTTTTCGGAATAAATTTAAATAAAACCCAAGTAAAATGTACTTAAATAAGCAGTGCCACTCTACATATATAATATTAACAGTTTTAATGCTTTAAAACATTATAGAGATTGCCAACATGCACTCAATAAATACACAAAATATAACAGTATTAGGCCAACATCCAAGTAATCCTAAGGCTTCTTTCACATGAGCGCTTTTCTGGCGTTAATACTGTGATTTTAAAGTGCATGAATTTCGCTGTCACAAAACGCCATTAAAGAACATGTTCTATAATGACGGTTTTTTAGCAGTCGCTTCTTGACCCCATTGACGTGAATGGGGCGTGCTCCCGGCGAAAATTGGGTGCTTTAAAAGCACGCGATTAGTGTTCGGGGAGAAGCGCTTATCTGAATAAGCCCTAAAGGGTTTTCTTACTACTTTGATCCATTCCTCTAGCTCTAGGATACAGTTCTATCATATTTTTAACAGGTTCCCACCTGTCCTTACCACTAGAGGTGGTTGAGGGTCCGGTGGGTCCTTCCTGTGAGCCCTTGTGGCCAGTGTGCCCCTGGCTGGCCCTCTGCACTGCTGCCTGTGCCCCTGTGGCACGTCTGTGGCCACTGGCCCCTATGTCCTGTCCCAGGTGCCCCCTGTTCTTACCTCAATAAGGCAGGTCGGCAGGTCCCAGCAGGTTGCACTGAGCGGGGAGCCCCCCTCTTCCTAACTGGCAGCCAGCCCAGAGCATAACAATTAATTCTCCAGAGTCTGACTCTGCTGACCTGGCTGCAGGACTTGCACGGTCGTGACGTCATCGGTCACGTGCAGCCAGGTCATGTGAGTGGCACTGGGCGGGACTCCAGCGGCGACGGCTCTCTGTGAGCTACGGTACTGTGTGTCTGTGTGAGAGCCGTGCCGTCGCACAGCGAGAGAGAGCAGACACGTCGGGCATGTCTGCACTTTCTCCTCTGCCCTGACCGCCGGCGAGATTCGGGGCTCTATGCGTAAGAATCGGGGCTGCAGCCCCGATTTTTAATGCATAGCGACGTCCCTGGTACTCACCTTCCCCAAGTCCACCAGTCAGCCTTCGCCACTGCTCCCAGTGCCTGGCATTGGCTGTTGCATAGACATCATGTTGACAGCTTGATAGCCAATCAGTGAGCTCAGTGGTGTGACATCAAAACAGCAGATAATCACAGAAACTCCCCGATGGTCACAGAAGAAGGTCTGCACAGCTCACAATGTAATGTATGTACACAGTGACTGCACCAGCAGAATAGTGAGTGCAGCTCTGGAGTATAACACAGGGTATAACTCAGGATTAGTACAGGATGAGTAATGTAATATATGTGCACAGTGACTGCACCAGCAGAATAGTGAGTGCAGCTCTGGAGTATAACACAGGGTATAACTCAGGATTAGTACAGGATGAGTAATGTAATATATGTGCACAGTGACTGCACCAGCAGAATAGTGAGTGCAGCTCTGGGGTATAATACAGGATGTTACTCAAGATCAGTAAAGGATAAGTAATTTAATAAATGTCCATAGTAACTGTACCAGCAGAATAGAGTTGTTGGGCAAGCCATCAGTAGTTTTGGTTTTCAGTGCCATCACTAAACTGGTAACCACCCAATTATATACATTCACTCCTTAGATCAAGTCCCCCCCCTGGCAGGGACCATGGGGTACTCGGAACCGGGCCCTCTCGTCATCGTCTGGGACTGCGGGATGTCACGGTGGTGTAACCCGGTCCGCTGATCCCCTCGTCAGGCGAGCAGTTAAAAAGGAGAGTTTGAAAAATGGAGTAAAATAAAATAAAACAAAAATAAAAGAGTGTCATGATGCCACCCGTGGGATGCGGCTGGTATAACCGCTGCTGCAGTCGGGACCTCTGGGGATGATGGGAGTTGCAGCATAGATGGTTCAGCTCTCCACAGGAAGAGCGCGTCCCCAGACTGTTCAGAGCAACTGAACAGTCTGTTTTAATGCAGGGTTCATCAGGGGTGTAGGGTGTAGGCTCATCAGGCGCAGTAATCACAGTCTCACACAGCATAACTTTAACCGGGTTTACTCTCTTTCTCAGCAGATGTTACAACACATTCATACATACATTCAGTACAGTGGCGGCTCTGGCGTGGTCTAAGCAGCCAGTATGGCTCATCATAATTACCCCCTTTCGTGTTCCTTTCATGGGCCTTTTCGGTCTGTCTGCACTCTAGCTACGGTCCAGCTTTCAGTGGGCGACCAGCCAGGTCCTCGGTACTTCGAGCACACCTTGGACTACTTCCTCCTCTCACCACGGTCTACAGCCCGGGACCCGGGCAAGCCTCAAGGTGGCACAGGACGTCGGGTCTGTGTCCTCTCAGTCCTGTATGATGGTGTTCTCGCCTCTCCTTCTGACTGAACTTGACTCTCTGGTGTCTCTTGGCTGACTGAACTTCCTGAACTTAGTGTTGTCCTTTTGCTACCTCCCCTAACAGGGTTCAGTCCTAACTTCCTACCCTCCACTTGTCTCCTCTCAACACCCCTTTGCTGGGCATAGAGTCCCTATACTTGGGATCGGATTGTGTTCGGTTTGTGTGTGGGGTGACTGACTTACCAATCCCGGCTGCTGCGCCATCTAGTGGCAACCTGTCCGCAGGGGCGCCACATTTCCCCGAGCAAAGGATAGCACATCCGCGTGCTAGGACCTGGTTCGATGGTACACAAAAGCTCAAACATTTTTTTTTATCATGCATGTAACAATAACAGTTTACAAGAATATTTCTTCTTCCCGGATCAGGAGGCTCGTAGCTTAAACGTTACTTAACAAAACACAACTTCTCTATATATACAGGTAGGGGTAGAAAAAGTAGGAAAAAGTGCAAACAGTCCGGCGATTGTCTTTTAACCTATTGTCTCTTTGTCTTCGGTAACCCACCAGAAAAAAAAACCTTAAGCAAGCCTTGGACGTGGCGACAGGGATTAAACTGGCGAGTACTTCGGCCACACCAATGGGTTTTTGAGCGATGCGGTCACAAGTGCAATTGTTCATTCAACAGCATAAACAAGTCAAGCATACATTTTTGCATCGTAAAAGCACACTATAAAACCAACAGAGAGCGCACCGAACTGAGTTTAACTATTTTACAGTATTCAGTCCTCATCACACGCAATCCATGATCAAAATGTTCATAAAACAAGGGGGACACACTCCTAGGAATTGCTGGGGGGAAACTAGGGAAACCTAATGTTCAAAACACACAAGCTGTTTTCTGTCCGGCTCCTATGGCTTCTGCCACGGTAACATGCCTTCCCTCGCTCTGGTCACAAACTGGGCCAGTGGTGAGTACTCCAGTAGTGGGGTCTGAGTTCCGTGGTTCTGTGTAGCTAGAGGCTCAAGGACGGGGGCTGATGCTGATGCATCTTCTTGCCATAACTGGTGAATATGGAGGGCATAGGGTCTTTGCTCTCCCTCCTGGCGTACATGTTACGCAATCTCCAGGGTGCAGATCCCTACTCGGGTGACCTACGGGCAGGTGGGACTCCACGTTCCGGACACAAATATGTCTCTACTGGCTCTGGGCTCCTTAATGAAGCCCCAACCTGTTCCGGCACGGAAAGCAGTGATGACCCCCTCCCGGTGTGGGTCCTAGCGGGTGGACGGGCCTTCTGGGCTTCAGCTTTGGCCCAGATTTGTCATTCCACCAATTCCTGCTTCTGGGCCCTTTTCTCCTCTTCTGCCGCCTCCCACCGGGCAATTATGGCGCTCCACTGGTCAGTGCGCCACAGTAGGGGTATTGCACCCATGACTGAGTGTGCAGTATTCCTGTCATTGGGGAGTGTAGCATCAACCTGCATCCACACACTCTAGAGCAGAGGACTACAGGGTTAAATCCCTTGCTGAGAGACCTAGTCCTGGTGGGAGGAGTTTCAGGCTAGAGCAGTGTGAGCGCGGGAATCAGAGAAGGAGAATGTCTGTGGAGAGAGACAGAGAAGGACCCTTCAGGGGACACCACAGGGAGGGTGCCCAGAAGGAGTGGTGACCCAAACAGAAGGAGGAGACCCAGTGCCAGACCTGCTACAGTCCGGGGGAATCCTAGTTCACCAACGGAGTGCCAACTCAGTGTCGTGGTGCAGGTGTTTATCCCTGAGCCGTCAACACCGGTAGGTCGTGGCTCTCTAATAGCCCAGACTCCCCCGTCCAGAATGTGCAGCCCCACCAGGAGCACCAAACAGGGTTGAGCCCCTTAGAGAGAATAAGGGTTCCTCATAGCACCCAAAGGGGCCTGGTAGACAAGCGGATTGTGCAGAGCAGGAAGTAAGGAGGTGCAAGGAAGAGAACGGGACAGAGAAAGAAAGCAGAAGGTACTATCTGGGAGCCTCAAAGAGACATTATTCTCCTCAGTGACTACCCGGCCAGCTACCCGCAAAGAACTGTGTAACTGTGAACCTGATCCATGCACTTTTAGAAGTAAAACACCCATACAGAGTCCATAAGCCTCCAGTGTCTTATTCCAGCAAGCTACCTCACAGAGCTGCTACGACGACAACCAGCACAGCAGCTACACTTCCCCAGAGATCCTGCTTCGCCTGCAGGGAGGTGAACCATCTAGCTGCAATACCATCGCCCTCGGAGGTCTAAAGTGGTGCTGGTGATCATCATCAGAATCTGCAGGTGGCATCACGAAAAAGTTTAAACTTTTATTCCCCTTCAATTATCCCCCAATTTTTAGGCTGTTCACTAGGGCCACGGGTCAGGGCAGGCCACCAGTGACATCCCTGCGACTCCACGCTCGGGTAAAGAGTCCCCATAGGCCCTTGGGTGAGTCACAATCCACCGGTGTCAGTACTCCACCCATGTTAGGATCTCTATTTGCTCCCTGCCTGCCACCACCTCCCCTGGGAATCTTATCAGAGCCCCGCCGGGGTTCTCCCAATGGCAAACCATGGGCTCCCTGTAGACCTCCTGGGACGGTGGTTCTGGGGTAAGTGGCTCGGCTAAGCCCTGAACAGGGGTTGGGATGTGCTCACAAGCCGGGCTGGTGCTTGCCGGACCAGGGCTAAGGGAGTCTATTGGGATCAGAGGATCTTCTTGTGCCACTAAGGCGTCCACCATACCTTTCCCGGGACCTGGCTCTTTCTCTTCCTCCTCAAGCTCCAGGGTCTGGGAAGCATGGGCCAGACACCTTCCAACGCGTGACCGTTCTTTCCACCGTCTGCCGCCATTTCTCCATGACGACAAGGTGGGCCTGTTCTAGTTGGCGACCCAGCTAATCAACCACCTCCGCCAACAAGACAAGACCCCCTTGAGTATTTGGCTGGCCTCTGGGGACCAGAGGAGTCCGCACCATCCACCCCACTCTCCACCATCTCTGGGGTCTCGCTCTCTCTTGATCTCCTACCACCTTCTCCTAGGCTCCTCGTGTTCTCTTTCTCTCTCTCCTCTCCCTCCCTTCGGTCTTTGGCAGCGGCGGCAGTCACACCCCTGGGCAGGATTATACTGTCATTTGGCTTGCCCTCCTAATCTTTGACTTGAGAAAGACGCATACTGCGTTTGACTCACCGCGGCCGGCTGACTCCGGTTGATACAGGCGATTCTTCTTCCCTCCTTGTCACGGGTGGACCGCGCCTGCCGGTAGTGGGGCCCGGTGTAGTGCAGATCAAAAGTGAAGACGTCTTGCGGGAACAGATTAAAGGGGTTTTTAATTTATTCGTGACGCCACCTATGAGAAGATTCGGTAAGGGCTACCGACGCTGCGGAACCTCCGGGGGATGGACAGCAGCAAGATGTTACGCTCCCCACAGGCTGAGCGGTGATCCCCGGAGGCTGGAGCTGCTCAAGATGTTGTGCGGCAGCTGCGGTTACCTTGTTGTGCGGACGGACAGTTCCTAAGGAAGCATGGACACAGAAAGTCTCTATAACGGGTCTTTACTGTAACCAGTAGGCAGTACATGGCATACAGTGGTTGAGTAGTAGACCGGGTGGACTCAGCAGTGATGGTGTCCCTTAGAAATCCGTAGTGTTCCTCCATTCTAACTAAGTGGTTGCCAATGTTGCCCAGGAATACCAGATCGGGTACGGGGAGGCTGCTTCAATGCCCTATCCATGATGTGCGTTCTGGATGTTTTGGGGAGCCTTGGATCCCTCAGTGGGTACACCGCTGGTTAGACGACTGGAAGTTGGCTGGTGGTGGGGTGCTCCTGTGAAGCTGCTCCTCCACGCTTCTGGTTCGCGTGGCAGAGGTGAACTGCTGCCAGCTTCGGTACCAGTGAACCGGCTGTGAGTTGTGGGCACGGGAGTCTTTTGGGAACCCGTGTAGAAATGCCCAATCCCGGTGGTTAAGGCCTCAGGTGCTGACACCCGACCGGTGACGGCCCAGACTCTTTTTCCTCTCAGACTATGTGTCTGTTCTCCTTCACTACCCTAGCACTCCGCCCACCAGGACCTAGGATTGGCCCTCTGTTCTAGGTGATGCATGCTGGGTTGGATTTCTAAATTAACCAGGTCACTGCTGTGTCAGAGAATATTGCGGCTGCTTTTATGGCTGCAATACCCTCTTGTGACGCACTCGTTGCGGGGCGCCACACGTTGAAATGCATCGTGGTTAATAGACCCGCGTGTTGTACACATTTTGATTAAAGCCTAAAGGTAATTTACTACTGGCCGTGGAGCTGTAATTATTCCCTAGCACTTACCACATACTCTATCCTTTCTTCATTACCTCCTAATCTTTGGAGAATGGAAGGGGTGTTGGCAGTTTTTCGTGCCTGGTGCTGGCCTTGCCCATGATGAGGGGCCATGGCAGGCCCCCTGCCAGCACATGTTTCAGTCTTGCAGGGCCACCATTGCTGAAGCCCAAAAAATACAGTCTGTAAGGAGCACAAGACACAGTTTTACAGGGTTGGTAGATTCTGTTCATAACACCAGAAAGCTGTCCCACCCCCGGCGGGGACTATGGGCTCCTAGGAACTGGGCCATCTCGTTGTTGTCTGGGACTGCGAGATGTCACAGTGGCGTGACCCGGTCCATGATCCCATCGTCAGGCACATTAATCTTAGTCTCAAACAACATAGAGCTTTAACCGAGTTTACTCACTTTCTCAGCAGATGTTACAACACAGTCAGTACAGTGGCAGCTCCAGTGTGGTCTAAGCAGCCGGGATGGCTCATCATAATCACCCCCTTTCATGTTCCTTTCATGGGCCTTTTCGGTCTGTCCGCACGCTAGCTAAGGTCCTGCGGCCAAGGGCTATTAGTGGGTAACCTGCCAGGTCCCCTAGGTCACCTAGTCCTAATATAGCGGCCTTTTTTTCGCTGCACCCGCCGGGGTTTGTGGTTGGAGCATAGAGCTTCCTGGCCACTTCAGCAGAGCCGGCACTCTGGTTCCGGCCTAGTCCCTCTGTTTCCCCGCTACTTCGAGCACACCTTGGATTCCTTCCTCCTTTCACCACAGTCTACAGCCCGGGACCCGGGCAAGCCTCAAGGTGGCACAGGCTGCCGGGTCCTTGTCCTCTCAGTCTTGTATAGTGTTGTTCTTGCCTCTCCTTCTGACTGAACTTGACTCTCTGGTCTCGCTCAGCTGACTGAACTTCCTGAACTTGGTGTTGTGTCCTTTTGTTACTTCCCCTAACCGGGTTCTGTTCTAACTTTCCAACCTCCACTTGCCTCCGCCCGACATCCCATTGCTGGGCATAGATTCCCTAGACTTGGGATCGGATTGTGTTGGGTGTGTGCATGGAGTGACCGACTTACCATTCCTGGATGCTGCGCCATCTAGTGGCGACCGCTCCACAGGGGCGCCACAATCACACCTACTGTATTTTTCAGACCATAAGACGCACTTTTTTTCCTCCAAATTCTAGAGGAAAGCGTGTCTTATGGTGCGAATGTACTGTGGCTGGCTGCGGGGAGGGGGCAGCGGGCGAGTGTGAGCATTGGAGAGGCAGGAGAATGTCCCCACTGCTGTATCCAGCGTGGGGGAAACCACATGGTGCCGATACTTAGAGTGGAGGAATATTCATTAGCCACATCCCCGCCCTCCTGTCCTAATGACTAGTCCTCCACTCGAAGGAACCATGTGGTTTTCGCAGCGCTGGATCAAGAAGTGCTGAGGAGATCATGCTGGAGAGAGCAGGCAGAGCTGCAGAGTTGACAGCATACTTCAGGAGCACAGTGTGTTCTCACATGAACTGCAGTCACTGTCATCTTGCAGTTGATCTATATCACTTCTATCTCAAATTGCAGAACCTGGAATGTAATGAAGTGGGTGGGCTGGAGCATCACATGTAATGAAGGAGTGCTGTCATGTGATGCTCCAGCCCACCCTCTTCATTACCTCATCCCAGGTCCTACAATGTGAGATAGAAGTGCTATAGATCAACTGCAAGATGACAGTGACAGCAGTTCATGTAAGTGTAAAAGCTAAGAATGAATTGTAATTGTTAATAAAGAACTGTACATACAGGCTTTCTACCAGTCCTGTGGTGAACTATAACTCCCATCATGAAAATGGATCTGCAGGACATGCTGGGAGTTATAGTTTTCCCATAATATGAATTGCACCTATGAGATCTTAAAGCAGCACTCCAATGTTTTCTCTTCAGCACTGGAGTGCTGCTTTAAATGTAAGTATAAGAACCGGGGGAGGAGGGTTACATATAAAGCGCCACTCCAGTGCTGAAGAGAAAACACTGGAGTGCTGCTTTAAGATCTCATAGGTTCAATTCATATGAAGGGAGAACTATAACTCCCAGCATGTCCTGCAGATCCTTTGGCATGCTGGGAGTTATAGTTCTCCCTTCATATGAATGGCAGTATGAGACCATAAAGCAGCACTCCAGTGTTTTTTCTTCAGCACTGGAGTGGCGCTTTAATTATAAGCCCCTTCCCCTTGTTCTTATACTCACCTTCTGGCATTTTTATACTGTACTTTTCCGACACCGCTCAGTCCCGTGGCACCATCTCCCCCTTTTACCACATTTTTTGCTTAAAATCTTTTATTCCCTAATTTTTACTTCTAAAACCTTGATGCGTCTTATGGTCTGGTGCGTCTTATAGTCCGAAAAATACGGTGTATTACTAGAATATATCAGTGATTGTCTGCTGTTTCTAACATCATGTCCTTCATAAACCCAATATTGCCATTTCTGTGTGTGGTTCTACCATTAGTCTCCAGCAGCACGCCCGCTGTCTTGGGGTTATATTTGACTCACATCTCTCCTTCACTCCCTATATGTGATCACTCGCTCTCTCATGTCACCTACACTTAAATAACATCTCTAAAATGTGATGTTTTCTTTCCTTTGACTCTGCAAAATATCTAACTGTGGCCCTTATTCATTCTCATCTGGATTATTGCAATACTCTACTAATCGGCCTCCCACTTAATAAACTCTCCCCTCTCAAATCCATCCTGAATGCAGCAGCCAGGATCATATTCTTCTCCAATCCATCTTACTTTGATGGTTCTACCTTGTGCCAGTCATTGCACTGATCATAGTACACTGCAGAACACAATATAAACTTATCACTTTCCCCACAAAGTCCTCCACAGTTCTGCTCCGCCCTACATCTCCTCCCTCATCTCTGTCTATCACCCTACACATGCCTCCATTCCGCTAATGACATAAAACTGAGATCCTCAATAGTCTCATCCTCCCACTCCCAACTCCAAGACTTCTCGTGAGCTGCACCAATTCTCTGCAACATACTACCAAGAACAATTTGATTTAGGGTATGTGCACACTGGGCGGGTTTTCGGCGGTTTACCTGTGTAAACCGCCGTTTTGCATACATTAGTTTTATGTTAATTTATGTTAATCCAAACCGGCGTTTGGATTAACATTAAAACTAATGTAGCCCGCCCAAGGCTGTGCACATACCGGCGGTTCCCCAGCGTCATCCGTTGCTAACCCGCAGGTTTCCAGCGGGTTAGCAAAGAATGAACATGTTGTAAAAACCGGCGGTTCTGCAGCGGCTGCAAGCAGAAACATGTGCTGCTTCCAGCCGCTGCAGAATCGCCGCCGAGAACCCGCTGGGCAGCCGCCGGTTACCGCCCGGCTCCCGCAGCTCATAACCGCCAGGAAGCCGGTGCACGGCGCCGGAGCTTCCTGGCGGGTCCCGCCCAGCCGCCGAGGCAAACACGCCGGGTAGTGTGCACTTACCCTTATTCACAATACCCATCATTTTTTGCAGACCCTAAAACACATTGCTTTAGACAAGCCTATTACCTCACATCACTTACCTAACTTTTTCCGTTTTTCCCTTATAATACATTTTTCCAAATCTGGTCCTTGTATCATTCGGCTACCCCTATATGCACTTAATAGCACTTTATCTGTACTTGTACAGATCCTGGCTGGTGATCCCCTATTTATTATATTGATGGCTGGACCATATATGACTGCACTTTTTACCATTCACTTTTTTGCCCCCTATTTCCTCATAATTGTAGCTTGTGATCAGGGCCCTTCACTCCTCCTGGTATCTGATGAATTGTATTAGGCTCCCTTCACATCACAATTTTTTGGGATCTGATTGTGTCAGATTTTTCGATGTATCCAGAATCAGAGACTGCTCCAATTTTGAGCGCAGCAGACCAAATCAGACAGAATCGGATCCGATGCGGTTCATGGCAAATAACATGGGGACCTATGGTGCGCGGATCCGGGAAAAAACAGGATCGTTTCCCGGATCCGATTTTAGAGTACTGGGCATGCTCAGTACACTAAAACTGCTCTGTTCCCGTGTAATTTCACTGTAGCAGTGTATCTACATACACTATCTACATACACTGCTAAACTAAAATTAAAGTAAGCAAAGTGTTAAAAATAAAAAAAATGCTCACCTCTCCGCCAAGTGTTCCGCGATGCGCGGCATCCACTTCCAATGGCTGCAGGACCTTAATCAGCCAAAACCGATTGGTGGGCAGGGGGTTTAAACTGCTCAGCTGATGCTGTCATGTGACACATCAACTGATCTATTGACACTTGTGAGCTGATTAAAGTCCTTCAACCATCAGATGTGTATGCCGCGCATCGTGGAACACTTGGCGAAGAGGTGAGCATTTTCTTTTTCATTACTGACCATTGCTTTCCCTTTCGCAATGTATGCAGATACATTGTGAAAGTGAAAGTCAGCCCTGACACGACTTGCCTGCGCTTTGCAGACTCGGGCTCCTCCCAGCTCTTTCTGTGTCCGGATCCGTCAAAATCACAGATACGGATGTAGAAATGGCATCTGGAGTTCACATCGGGGCCTTTCGTTCCTGTCCGTGTGGTCTTCCAAAAAAACAGGATCCCCAGAGACAGAAAAAAAACGTGATGTGAAGGGGCCTAACTCTGTATTGTCTCATATTGTCTGTACATGTCCCCTCTGAATTGTATAGTGCTGTGGAAGATGTTGATGCTATAGAAATAAAAATTATTATAATAACTAATTAATATTGTATTCCTTAATCAAATCATACATGTCTTTTTCATGTCACTGCTAGATATTTTTAATTTATTTTTGTATGATTTTATACTGTTTACTTACTAGTTGTAATAAAAATAACTATGGTCTTGCAATTCTGAATGCTTTTCAATCATATTGCATTGATAAACTAATTATCTATTAAATAGCTCAGAAACTAAAGTCAATCTGTCAAAACCAAAACCATTTTCTTAGGGTGCCTTCACACTGCGGCGGCGTCCGGTCCGGGGCTGTCAGGAGTGACAGCCTGGACCGGACGCCGCCGCAGTGTGAAGCCAGCCTTAAGCAGAGCACATAAATTTAACATAAACCATTCAGCCATCATTGGCACAAAAATCACTGTCTACCAATGTTATCACTCACATTGAACTATTCTCAGTTACACTTTTCTTTTTCCAAATATAATTAATTTTACATTAGATACCTGTACATACAGTATTACAAACCAAACTGGAAGAGATTACATTGTGGGGTGAATTACCATATTTTTTGCTTTATAAAATGTCCTGAATTATAAGACACACCTCAAATTTGGTGAAGGAAAAGAGGAAAAAAAATGTCCCTCATCCTTGTACATTATATACCCCATCCTGGAATATATATTCCCTCATATACTTTAGTACGTAGGCCTCCCCATGCTGGATATGACCCCTAGTGATGGTACATAGCCCCTCATCCTGCATATGGCCCACAGTGATGATATGTAGCCCCCCATCCTGGATATGGCCCCAGTGATGGTACATAGCCCCCCATCCTGCATATGGCCCCCAGTGATGATACATTGCCCCTCATCCTGCATATGGCTCCCAGTGATGGTACATAGTCCCCCCATAATGGCTATGGCCTCCAGCAATGGTACATAGCCCACACATCCTGTCTATGGCCCCCAGTGATGGTACATAGCCCCCCATCCTGGCTATGGGCCCAGTGATGGTACATAGCCCTCCATCCTGGCTATCGCCCCCAGTGACAGTACATAGCTGCCCATCCTGGCATTGGCCCCTAGTGATAGTACATAGCCCCCCCATCCTGCATATGCCCCCTATTGAAGGTACATACCCCTCATCCTGACTATCACCCCCCATCCTGCACTCACCCCCCGTCCTGCACTCACCCCCTACATTTTGCATATGCCCCCCCCCCCCATCCTGCACTTGCCCACTACATTTTGCATATGCCACCCCCCGTCCTGCACTCACCCTTCCATTGTGCATATGACCCTCCGTTCTGCACTCACCGCCTCCAATGTGCATATGGACCCCGTCCTGCACTCACCGCCTCCATTGTGCATAAGGCCCCTCTGTTCTTCACTCACTCCGTCACTCTTATATGTCTATACGCTGGTGCGCAGCAAGTGAAATAAAAAAGCTGATTACTTACCCTCCACACCTCCGTGCTGGCAGTGTAACCGCCAATTCCCCATCTTTGTGCTGCTCGGTATCCGATAATGTGACCGGGGCACACAGCCACAGCGATGACATCATCGCTGTGTGCCCTGGTCACATGATGGGAAGATGCCAGACAGCACAGAGACAGGGAGATGGAGGTGACGTTGCAAGCATGGAGCTGTAGAGGGTAAGTAATCAGCTTTTTTTTATTTTACTTACTGTGTGCCAGCATGGGGAGATATATGAGTGACGGGGTGAGTGCAGGATTGGGGCCATATGCACCATGGAGGTGTGAGTGCAGGACAGGGGGCCATATGCAGAATGGAGGGGGTGAGTGCAGAAGGGGGGGTGAGTGCAGGAAGGAGGGTGACAGCAGGTTCACACAATATGCACCGCTCCCCCGTCCCTCTCCCTGTGCAACTTCAGTACTGAGAGGTGGACAGCGGCGGGTGCAGTGCATATTAAATGAGCATAATGAGTAGAGTCTGTGACTTCCTACTGTCTCTCCAGCCCGCAGCCAGTCTCCTCCAGCTCCCGCACACTGCTCCAGACCCGCCCCCCCACCCCCTACAGTAGATTTGGATTATAAAATGCACCCCCCACTTCCCTCAAAATTTGGCGGAACAAGAGTATATAATACGAAATATATGGTAATTATTCTGTAGGTCATTATGTACACAGGGGCCAAAGGTGATTGCACAGCGGGCAGACCTTCCTATTTGGCAAGTGGAACATCAAGAACCAGGACAACAAGATAAGCTAGACTGCAAGCAGACAAATGGAGTAGGAACCATGAGAAGACAAAGAGTCGGGACTGAAGAAGAACATAGGAACTGAAGATGTATGGTCAGTCCAGCAGTAACATTTGTAATATGAACTAATCAAGAGGTAAGTTGTTTATGATTACTTCATAAGAAAGGGCAATTCAGCAGCAGAGATGAAGAAGTAAACTTTTTACATTGTTGATCCACTGCGATGAAGGAGCGTTTGAAGTATAAACAACTGCATATAATTTCAATATGCTTACAGCAGTCAAAGGGTTAATAAGTAGTTCTGAGCAAGGAGGCAAGTCACAGCATGGTGATCTTTGTGTGGCACCCCAGAGTCTTAGTGCCACTGTGTCATCACTGCCCCTAGGTGGTGGCGTCATGCTGAGAGCATCAAAAAGGTCTTCTCATCAGGCAGGAAAACCTTGCACAACACCTTCTGCCTCCAGGCCAGAAGGGGGAGACCAAGCCCGGGCTCAGATTGAGCTCCCTTATGAATTCTGGTCTGGGGTCGGGAGCCAGTTAGTTCAGTTTCTAGGACTGAGGAAGACATTCTGGTGGACTGAGGCTGTAGAGCTCGTCCCAGGATCGCTGACTCAGTGCCAGGCCTAAGGGTCTGAGGAGAGTCGTGGGAACACCTGGGGAGCTGAGCGACACCGTGCTCATCACAGTGGAAAGCGCAGAGAACGGACACCAGAGTCCGAGACTGTGCAGGGTATAATGTCCCAGCAGTCAATACCGGAAGGTGGTGAATTCCAAGTTCCTTACCCACACCGTTCTGCAGACACAGCAACAGAGAGAGTTCAGGAACTGACACCCGAGAAGAGGGTTAGAAAGGACTCGAGTTGCTTATCATACCGGCACTTTGCAGGATGAGACAAGGCCGGCAACTTAGCTGATGAGCAGCAGGAGCCAACACACAGAGCACAGCAGGGAGCCAAAGACCCAACTGGGTGGTCTCTTGGCTGAGAGATCAGCTGGATCCGGACTACAGATACATACCGGGGAGACAAGGCATCTCACCCTGACCAAATAGGTCGATATACTACGTTGCAAGCTACATCAAAGGTGAGCAATATAAGCCACAAAAATTAGTTGAACCAAATAATCTGCACTTAGTCTGTACCTGTTTTCTCGTTTTCCACTCCATAAACCTGAGCCTGGTCTAAAATTCCTGATCACGGTGAGAAGGAACCTGAGTTGCTCTCGCAAGGACTCCACGAACAACTGCTGAAGTCAGCTTCTAGTAAAAGACTGATTGACTAACAAACAGTGAGTCCTGCTTATTGCTTGAGCCGTCGTCCAGCGCCCACACCTAAATTACTCACTGCCCGGAATGCTCTGCCTGTGCCTGTGGAGAGCCATTCCATCCCAGCTGCTATCCACCATCCCTGGAGGTTCTGCAGCAGCAGTGGCCACCTATAGCCACATACCATATGGCATCAAGAACAATCTCCCTATTCACCATGTCCCTTTCCCTACCAAGCCAGAAAAACCCCTTTTACAGCTGAACCCAGGGCCAAGGAACCAGGTCTCGACCCCTGTGACACCCCGGAGACAGAATAGCCCGTTCCGAGTACTCCACGGCCCTGGGGCACATCATTTGCTTCAAGTGACATGCTTTGCTTGATTTGTTCCAAAATGGATTTGTCTGTTCTTCTTGCCATCCATGGTATCATCCTTCTCCAGCATCACCTTGCGAAAGCGTTTCTATACTACTTGTGTAATATTACTTGTGTAATCCCTTAACAATAAAGAATCTAATAAATAGGTTGCACTGACAATTTAGTTTTTTTCCATTCATTTATACTTTAGCAAATGTAAAACCGATCATGATTGTAGAGTGTTGGATTTCATGACACATCCAGCATTTCCATAACCCGTGCTGTGTGCTTCCAAACAAAATTAACATTTTAGCTAGTAAGAGTTCCAGCTGGATCAGGCACCCGACATACTAGCAGAAACAGCTTATAGGTAGTTCACAAATTCCAACAGATACAGTCATGGCCGAAACTGTTGGCACCGTTGATATTGTTCTAGAAATGTATTGCAGTTAAACATGTTTTGTTATACAAATGTTTATTTCCTTTGTGTGATTTGGAGCAGCACAAAAAAAAAAAGAATTGGACATAATTTTAAACAAAACCCGAAAATTGGGCCGGACACAATTGTTGGCTCCCTCAACTTAAAGGGGAACTCCAGTGAGAGAAAATTTTAGTACAGTTCCTGCCCTGCTACATGATGAAGCAGAGCCGTACGCTAAAGTTCTAGGATCTATAGATCTCTTATAATTCAATAAAATTATACCTGCAACTCTGTTCTGGCCCCCACCTTAGGGAACTTAAATCTCTGCACGCCCCCCCTGCCACGCCCCCTCGCTAATCAGAATTGTGAGGGGGTGTGAATGTAGGCTGATCCTGCAGCTCCCAGCATCCACGCCCCTGACACACCTCCTGCTTTTTGTTCTTACATGAAGATCTCAGGCTGAACATTCTGGGTTCCCGGAGGTGGAGGCCAGAGTGGAGAAGCAGGTATGATTTTATTGAATTGGTTTCACCCTTTGAAATTAATGACTGCAATCACTTCCTATAACCTCCACAAGATTCTTAGACCTCGCAACTGGAATTCTGGAGTCTTCTTTATAATCTGCTCCAGGTCTCTCATATTTAAAGGCGTATTTCTCCTAACAGCACTTTTAAAGGCCCAGTTACACACACAGATAATTGTGCAGATCTTGTTCGCAGATCTCTGGTTGCAGTGAAATCATGGACACATAGTTCCATTTTGTGGCTGTGTACAAATGTAACAATGTGTCCATGATTTCACTGCAACCAGAGATCTGCGAACAAGATCTGCACAATTATCTGTGTGTGTAACTGGGCCTTTAGATCTCTCCACAATTGATCAATGGATTTAGATCCGGACTCATTGCTGTCTCCATCACTTTGATTCCATCTATTTATCGGGGCTTCTTGAAGCATGTTTGGGGTCATTGCCCTGCAGGAAGACCCATGACCTAGGACGCACACCCAGCTTTCTGACCCTGGGCATTACATTGCCACCCAAACTTCTTTTGTAATCTTCAGATTTCATGATGCTTTGCACACAGGCAAGACACCCAGTGCCAGAGGCAGCAAATCAATGCCAAAACGTCTTTGTACCTCCACCATATTTGACTGTAGGTACTGTTTTCTTTCCTTTATAGGCCGTATTCTGTTTTCGGTAAACCGTAGTATGATGTGCTTTACCAAAACGCTCTATCTTGGTCTCATCTGTCCACAAGACACTTTACCAGAAGGATTTTGGCTTACTAATGTTTATTTTAGCAAACTACGATCTAGGCTTTTTAATGTCTCTGTGTCAGCAGTAGAGATGAGCGAACTTTGCTCAAGCATGTGCTCCAATTTTTAAATGAGCCAAGAATATGGCTGATTCGGTTCAGTCCTTGGAAACCCGTAAACTTTCACCAAAAGTCAGCAAATCCAGCAAAGTTCAGGATAAAGCCCAAAAGTTAAAACGGCCCTAAAACTTTACCTGCTTATTTGGAGCCAAAACACTTGCCAGAAGACCTATTGGCTGGGGACTAAACCTAACCTTTGGTTTGGAGAGTCCCAAGCCATCAGGCTACTAGTTTGTGTTAAGCTGTAGAATTTTGGGGATTTATTTTAAGCTTTCTGGAGTTTGCAGGTGTTTTGACACCTGCGGGCTCTGAATTTTGGAAACAGTGCCAGATGAGGCAGCAGCTGGGAAGTCCAGGAATCTTACAATGTCCTTAAAACATCGAGATTAAGAGATCTTTATATTTTAAGGGAATTTATTGTGAATTTTATTATTATTATTATTATTATTATACATTTTATTTATTGAAGAACAAACCTTTATTATTGCAGAGGGTCATCAGCATGCAAGGCCATCTGTTCTACACTTATGTAAAAGCAATATATAAGAAAACAGCATCTGGCCATTATATACTTCAAATCCATGATCTTATAGATCTGTTCACACTGATGAAACCCCATAGTATGGCTATTGCTTAGTAAAAATGTGCAATCACTATTTAATGTCATAATAATTATAATACTAATAATAATAATATGAATTAATTTATATAGCGCTATTAATTCTATAGCACTTTACATACATTTGCAGCACCGTCCCCATTGGGGCTCACATTTCATGTATAATGCATATTACAGATGTCCTGGCATTCCTTCAGTGCCCAGTAGGCTTATTTAGCATTCCAGATGAATTGGTGGTAAATGGTGACCTAAATAAAAGTATTAATTTTCATCATTATCTTTCATACTAACATGTCACGCTTCAATAATGATTGCAACTAAGTATCCACAACCCAGCTTATATACATAGTGGCCTGACATACAGTTGTTAATTAGCAGCTAGGCATTAAACAACAACAGTGTGCAAACATTCAACTCCAGTATTGATTGCTTGGGTCTGAATCGTGGCACTTAATGCAGGAGACCGGCCCCTTAGAGAAAGCATACAAACTCACTCAAACCCACAGAACTATAACAGCATCTCCTGCCATCTTACCTCTTTCTGCACCCTCAATGGCATGCGCGTACGCTGTCTGAATTTCAAACTCGTTCAAAGTCGTTTCTTCATATATCTCCTGCAAGGCATGCCTGACCTCGACTCAGAGGATAATATAATCTAACTAACCACCCCAGGGGATGCAGAAAGTGGGTTGGCAAACCAGACTTAGAGTGGCATCATGGAGAGCAGATGGAGAGTGAGATCTATGTCACCTGGAACTCCGCCACACTTCCCAATTTGGGCATCATTTGTAATAAGGTGCAGATTCAGTCCTGTGTTCCAATGCAAGCCGCGGATCTGAGGAGCGAGTCCCAGCAGTCAGATCACTCTTTCCATATATCATCCGGGACCGGGACCACTACATGTCAGGCTGCAGATGATCTGGCAGCATGTTGGCTAGATTCCAGCTTCAGCCGATGTCGCAGCCACAGCTACTGGATCCCATTCCCCAAGACTGCCAGGACCAGGACCTTTATGTGGAGCCTGAAGAAGAAGCGTACATAAAAGGCAATGTTTCCCAGCTGTGAGGATCACCCTCATCACCTCTGAAAGCATTCAACTAAGGCAATGCCATGTGGGGATCCCTACCCACTCCTTGCACCTATCCAAGAAGGCATCAACCACCCCATTCTTCTATGTCATTTGTTGAGGAGATTCAGCATGGAAATACCATCGCCCAGGACTGGCAGCATGGGCCTAAGGCTAATGACTTCTTCAACCAATGCACAAAACACAAGGTGGTGTAATTCAAACGAGATAAGGGGTATGGGTTAATACTGGAACAAGGCAAAAAAGATAGGTGCAACGTCAACTGTGCCACCCTGCAGTGTGACGATCTACCCCAAAGACTACGTACCATCTTTGTTGGGGATGAGGTCACATTCATGAAGGTGCGGGGCATGAAGGGGTGGTTTGCAGTTGGCGTATGCCGGGTTGGCACCACCGCCCAATTTCAGAAGTAGCAGGAGGCGACTGACCTGGAGAGGAGTTGGCATCAGGTGCAGCCAAAGTGTCTCTTGGTTGGCCAGCCAGATGCACCCAAACCCACAGGGCATGGATATGTTCCCAAAAATGGTCCTGGTCCTATCTATCCTAGAGGGAGTGGTCATCCTCTACTTCCTCCTTCATCCTTTCCAACTGTAGCAATGATGGAGTGTGCAGGGGGGCAGATGGTTACAGAGAATGCGCTTAGAGGAGTAGCCCCTGCCACCGCCTCCTCAAAACCATCTGACAGCAGACTATCATCCAAAATTGTGTCAAACATTCAGGGCATACATAAAAATGAAGATAAACATGCCCAGTGGACCTTTCTAATGGCATGTTGGTGGGACTGTGAGACAGTGACCTGTCCCATTCTTGGCATTTTGGACAAAGAATGACTTTTGGAACTTATTTTCAGTTTTTTGTTGTTCTTGACCAAGGCATGTGTTTTTGCTTGAACAAGACACTACACCCACTCCAGTAGAACAGGGCTGGGCAAGTGCAGTTGTCAAGGGCCGAAAACAGTGCATGTTTTCAGGATTTCCCTAGCATTGCACAAGGTGCTGGAGTCATGCATCACCTCTGCAGGTGATGAAATTAGTATTTGTACAATGCTTAGGAAATTCTGAAAACTTGCACTATTTTCAGACTTTGAGGAATGTAGTTGGCCACCCCTGCCTTTGAGGTCTCTGTGGGAGTAGCCAGGGGGCATGAGGAATCCTTGAGCCCTTTCACCACAACTGCAGCTCTCCCTGGGCTCTCTTAGGCCCTGTGCCCATGGTGTGTTTGATAGTTTTTTACGCAGATTGAAAATCTGCATCAAAATCTGTATGTTTATCCCGAGGCCAGCAAAGTATTGGACAGGGCAGAAGTGCTGTGCCCACATTGTTTTTTTTTTTGTTTCTTTGCACATGTAGTTCAGATTTCTTTTTTCTGCCACAAAATCTGCAGCAAATCTCTAATAAAAAAAAATACGTTGGCACAGCCAAGATAGACACGCAAATTCTCAAAATATGTTTCCAAAAAGGCATCAAACAACATGGTGGGACCACAGGGGGATTCCCTGCTGTGTGATAATGGTTGTGTAACCTGACATAAAATAAATAAATCATGGAAAAAAAGCGTTGGGCTCCACACTATTTTTAATTGCCAACCAAGGTTAAAGTGGGCAGCTGAGGGCTGGTATTCTCAGTGGGGTAAGGGCCGATTGTTATTGGGTCCCCCAAGCTATAGAATAGCATCCGGCAGCTGCCCCATAAATTGTCGCATTAATAAGAAACTCCAATTCCTGGTGCTTTACCCACCTTTTCCAGTTGCCATCTAGCAGTGGCAAACTGGGTAATAAGGGGTTAATGGCAGCTTTGTATTGCCAGCTGGCATTAAGCCCGAAATTCTAAAAGTGGGCTCAATGTTACACCCAGCCATTAAGAATTTTAAGTAAATAGTAAAGCATTACACTGTGTGTGGGGGTATTACGGTGATGCATCATACATCATACTGTGTAGGAAAGGCTGTTGGGGTATCATACTGTGTGGGAGGCCCTGGGCCATCATAAAGTGTGAGAGTCTGTGGGGTCATTATACTGTGTGGGGGTTGTGGTGGGCTGTGGGATCACCATATCATGTAAGAGATGGCTGTTGGGGCTATGATACAGCATGTAGTAGGGCTGTCAGGGCCTTCATACTGTGTTGGGGGTTGTGGAGGCATTATACTGTGTGATGAACTGTGGTGGCCCCTATATTGTATGTAGGTTTTGCAGAAGTATTAAATTGTATGGGCAACTGTGGGGCTATCAATACTGTGGAGATCATACTGTAATGCTGGTGTGTTTGTACCTTGCTTCCCAGCATTACTGTGCATGTTTGTGCTCTTACCCAATGCTCCTTCCCCCCTAACCAGCTGGAGTACTGTTATCTGTGACCTGTATGGATTCTGCTCAGTTCCCTGCTCTGCTGCGTAGCCGTACATGTGTTGCAGATTCATTATTCCACTATATGACCGTGTGTCCAGTCCCTGGCTGCCGCTGTTGGAGCTATCCACAGGTTGCGAGGTCCTCTGCAGCTTGTGCATGACCTTCCATGTGTGTGCAGGCTTGCAGCTGCTGCCAGGTGCCCTAGGCCTCAGTTCCTGTGCTGGCTCTGCTGTACTGGTTTCCGTCTGTGCTTAGGGTGTGCACAGGCACACCTTCCCTGCTTTTATTAGGTGAAGTGTGCGCTTGAATTGCTGTCCCCAGCCTACAGCAAATTTGCCCTTCTTGGTGTCTTCAATACAGATTAGTTATTCATCATGAATACCATCAAGGAGACGTCTGATTGACTCCAAATTTATTCTGGAAGTCCTGGAGGGGATAATATGGATCTCGCAATGCCCTGATGTCAACATCGGTTGTGGAATTTGCATAGTTTTTTTTTTGTTGTTTTTGTGAGCTTCTGGTATAAGGTCCCATCTAAAAGAGATCATTTCTTTACCGCTAGCAGATGATTCTTACCATTTTACGTATATAGTAATCGTGAAATTCAATATTTGCAGAGTGCCGCTGTATAAGTGTTTGTGTAAATACATTTATATTGCATCCACAGGCAACATTCAGCTGTAAATTCGTTTTATAATATTAGCAGAAGGCAAAGATGTCACAATGTCGCTTATTATGAAATCCGTGACAAAAAAATATTGTATGTCTCCTTCAAAAATCATGGGCACATCAAATTCTATGAGTGCTTTATTACAGATCAGTACAGCACTTTTCTGTGATTTGGCTATGGACATGATCACTTAAAGTGAACCTGTCAGCAGTTTTGGGGGTATAAACCCTGCCCACCACCTTTAACATGATGTAATTTGGGTTCCTGAAATCCCTCTATATCCCTAGACGTCCCCTTGAACCTCAGAAAACGACTTTTAAGCTGTCCTGCACCATATGCTTATTTCTTTTATGGATCATATGGGAGTCTGCAGATTGTGGTCAGCGCTGCCCCGCTCCATGCAAACACCGCCCCTCCTGATTGTATGCAACTAGATGACATAGGGATATCATCCACACAATTCTCTAGTCTCGCGTCTGTGCAGTGGCGCCTCACTGAGTGAATTGTGTGGATGATGTCACTGGCTATGTTCACACACAATTTGCGTTTTTTTTAGCACTCATAAAAGCACTTGCGTTTTTTTAAGAGTGCTAAAAAATGTCCCTTGTGTGTCTGAAAGGATTTGCCACGTTTTTGGACTTAGTCATTTTTTCACCAAAAACGCAGGCAAAAACGCAAGCGTTAACGCAGGGTGCATAAATGTGCCTTTTAAAAACGCATGTGTTTCCCATAGGGCCCCCATGTTAAAAAAACGCATGTGCGTTTTTTCAAAAACGCATGCGTTTTTTTAACATGGGCCCCTATGGGAAACGCATGCGTTTTTGAATGGCACTAAAAGGTACTAATGTACCATGCGTTTTTGCATGCGTTTCCAATAGGGCCCCATGTTAAAAAAACGCATGCGTTTTTGGAAAAACGCACATGCGTTTTTTTACAGCACCCAAAAACGCTGCATGCAGCGTTTTTTGGACTAGGGGTAAAAAACGCAACTGGAGCTGAAAAACGCAGCTACACTCAAATGTACCCTGCGTTAACGCACCTGCGCTTTTTTTAACAGCCCAAAAACGCAGAGATGGTCAAAAAAACGCATGTGTGTGAACATGGCCACTATGTCATCCAGTTGCACATAATCAGGAGGGTCTGGATCGCAATCTACAGGCCCCACATGACCCATAAAAGAAATTAGCATATGGTGCAAGACAGATTAAAAGTCATTTTCTGAGGTGCAGGAGAACGTCTGGGGATGTAAAGGGGTTTCAGGAACCCCAATTACTTCATGTTAAAGATGGTGGGCAGGGTTTAGAGCCCCCAAAACTGGTGACAGGTGCACTTTACAGGGGCAATTATTGCAAATCTTTAATAGCATTAGTCTTTTTCTATAGGCCAAAGTGAATTTTGAGGCCCCCTAGGCTCCAGGGCCCAGGTGCGACTGCAACCCCTGCACCTGTTGTAGTTACGCCCTTGCTTTTATTATTTGTGCACATTTTTTTATTTTTCTTTTAAATGCAGATAAACCCTTTATATATGAAGCGGTGGCATCTTTTTTTTGTCCACTTTTTCCACTTGTTCACTTTACTTTTTCTGAAGAAGAAAAAAATAGTTTTCAAGTGCATGTAGACATATGTAAAAAAAACATTCCAGACCGGTCTGGTGATTCTCATCATGCTAATATTTGATCTCTAGTGTAATATTTTCTTTGCAATGGCAACAAACAAAAGTTGAATTGAAGCAAGGGTTAGAACACTACTCCGTCTATACAAGTTGGTTTTTGGATTTCTGCCACGCTGCATGTATGTGTTGTGCCTCAGCTCCACATACCGTATTCCATGCCAGTTCTCCCACTGGGAAGTTAGTGCTGGATTCCTCACTGGAGGGGTCATTTATTTTTATACTCATTAAATTCCGCTCAGCAAAGACATTCATGAAAATCCATTAGAATAGAATTCACATCCATCTTACTGATGAAATAATGTTTTGTCCCAATCCTTGGTTTTACCACTGAGGATGTAAATCTTCTTGCACTAAGGTAGAAGTGTAAGATGGGCTTTATTGACTTTGGACCCCAAAACCTACAACTCCCATGACTCTACCACTCACACCCCTGTCATATACTACCTCCACTGCAACATATTATCATAAGTCTTTGTGCATGTTGCAGTATTTGAAGACTAGATCACTATGGGTACCTTTACACGCCGCTACAACATGGTGGAAACAACCGGGTAGATGAGAGAAATGTATCTTGCACCGCCAAATCAACCCGAGGTAGCGGCGGGTAAAGGCGGCTGTTTCCACCCGTCACTTGCGGCACCTATTTCAGAGCCGAGCTCTAAAACAGGTTGATTTCAACCTGGTGGTAACGGCGTGTAAATACGGTAGGGTAAGGTTTATTCGTCACCTAGATAACTCCCCGGGGCGTGACACAGCCTCCGGGAAACCACCCCCCTTCAGCGATCATTGGAGGAAGCTCCTGCGTTACGATTGGTAGTCGCTGCATAGGGCGGAATGTTTAAGGAGCTGACCAGTCACACTACACAATTGCTCGAGTGTCATGTATTAGCCAGCCTCCTGCGCTGCCTGCCCAATCATGATGTTCTTGCTTTGTCCTATCAGCGTACGGACGTCTCGTAATCCACAATTGTGGCACGCCTATGTGTTGTCCCTGCTGCACCAGGTCCTCCCATATTACCTTCTGTTATGGCGTGTAAATGAGGTAAGGTGCTTTTCAGAAGGTAACTTGAGGCACCCAGCGGTGCATCCAGGGATAGATTAAACCTTCTGTAAAGCACCTTATAGCGGCGTGTAAAGGCGGTGCGGGTACCGTTTGTAACTGTTGGTGCGTGCTCGTGCACGTGAAGCACCCGGTTGTTTCCACCATGTTGTAGCGGCGTGTAAAGGTACCCTATGAGATATACACTATGGGATCAGCAAAACATTTCTAAATGCTGGTTTTGGGAAATTGTTTAACAGCCCTTTGCACACAATTTAATCTGGTCCTCGGCTTTAAATATATTGTTCAACCACCGTGTTGTAGTATGGGCGGGTATATGGGCCAAAATGTATTCTAAATGGTTTGAAATTAGTAAGGAATAGACAATTGTTGCCTCCAATTGTTCAATTTGCCCAAACATTTAAGGCTGGCTTCACATAGCGGGTCTGATCCGATCCGTGGCTGTCCGTGTAAACCGGACAGCCCTGGACCTGATTTTGGCCCCATAATGTCCTATGGGGCCGGATGGAGCCAGATGTCAGCTCTCTGCCATCCGGTTTCCATCTCTCCGGGATAATCCAGGAGAATTCAGAATTCTCTCACGGGAACAAAAACATTGCTTGCAACGTTTTTGTGTCCGAGAGGAGAATATCTCCTCTAATTGCCTTCTCCCTGATTCGCCCGGATCCTCCCGTCCAGAACCGGACACCTTGCGAGCCGCCTAGCTCCTTGCGAGCCGCGGTCCTGATTCAACAGCAGCGGCAGCTGCATCCGGGTGCACACCGGACCGGAGGGCATATTAGCCCTCTGGTTCTGTGTGCTAATTCGGTCCGGGGCTGTCAGGTTCACCCTGACAGCCACGGATCGGATCAGACCCGCTATGTGAAGCCAGCCTAACAGAAAACACAACAATTTCAGGAGGATTGGCAAACTACATTTTGTGCATGAGGTCTTCCCAACTTTCCCTCGACGAATGATGTCTGGACAAATAAGGATTAGGCATCTTGAAGCTTCAATTATATCCACAAGGAAGATAATCTCCCAACAGAGATGCCGGTATACAGTTCACAACCTTATCCAAAAATTGAGGATATTGCTGTTCATAAGCACGGTGAGGTGACAGTGCGGGTGATCAACGAGTGGAACACGCGGCCAAGAGAGGTGATGAATTCTCCTTCAATGAAGTCTTCACTCAGAGGATGGACAGACATCTGTCTGGGATGAGTTAGTGAATCCTGCTTTGAGCAGGGGTTGGACCAGATGACCTTTCAACTCTATCATTCTATGATATTCTACTGGCTAACACAGTACAAACATATTTTACCTTATGATTCTATAGGAATATAGTATCTGTTGGTCAAATAGAGAGACAGGAAAGCAGGAGGAGGAAAACAGAGCCCAATTTCAAAGTCTCTGCTGCTGGACTTGACAATCGACAGTGGCCGGTAGATGGCAGGTCACAACATGTAGGTTTCTGGACATATAAAACTGGTATGTTCCCCAAAAGCGGCTTTAACTAGGTTGTGGAGGATAAGGCTGCAAGACTGTACATTTCTACACTTTTATGTGAAAGCACAATGTTGTGTACCCTAGTGATGGGCGAATCCTAAATTACTCGGAATCGCTTGACTCTAGCGAGTCCGAGCCCAGGACTCGCTACTCGTTGCGAGTCTAGCGAGTCCAATGTTAATGAATGGGGAAGCGAGTAATAGCGAGTAGTGTGAGATTTACAACTCGCAGATGTGTCTCGGAAGCTTCAGCCTGAAGCAATCCTAGTTTTGTCATTTATTTGCATTGCTCGTTTACTTTGTAAGTAATCGCTGACTCGCACAGATAAGAGTCCTGTCTCCTCTGTGTTGGCTGCCAGCTCCAGGGTCCTAGAGCCTGCCTGCTGCCTGATGTAGCAGAGCTGAAATTGTTCTCAGTCTGCTCATTCCCTGTGTACAGACATGAATGTCTGTGCACAGAGATGATGTAGCAGAGCTGAGATTGTTCTCAGTCTGCTCATTCCCTGTGCATAGAGATCTATATCTATACACAGGGGATGTAGCAGAGAGGACATCGCGTTTTGGACTGCGTCGGACGGAAGAGGATTTTTTTAATTAAAGATGGAGTCCCTAATGGCTTTTTTTTTTATTTCTAATAAAAAATTTTCTTTGTGTTGTGTTTTTTTTAAAACAATTTAATAGAAATTCATGGCGGTCATGTCTAATATTGGCGTGACCACCATAAATTTCGGGCTTAGGGCCAGCTGATAATACAAAGCTGGCCCTAACCTCTTTATTACCCAGCGTGCCACCGCTACCAGGGCCGCTGGAAGAGCGGGGTTCAGCGTCAGAGGATGGCACTTCAATGAACGCGCCATCTTCTGGGGCGGCTGCGGGCTGCAATTTGCAGCGGGGGGTGCCCAGAAAGCTTGGGCATCCCTGCGCTGCGGATTCCAGCCCCCAGCTGCTTAGCTGTACCTGGCTAGACATAGAAATTGCGCGGAGCCCCACGCATTTTTTTTAAATTATTTCATGAAATTCTGAGATTCTGACTCTGAGACTCTGACTCTGAAATTCATTAAATAATTTAAAAAAAATGCGTGGGGCTCCGCGCAATTTCTATGTCTAGCCAGGTACAGCTAAGCAGCTGAGGGCTGGAATCCGCAGCGCAGGGATGCCCAAGCTTTCTGGGCACCCCCCGCTGCAAATTGCAGCCCGCAGCCGCCCCAGAAGATGGCGCGTTCATTGAAGCGCCATCCTCTGGCGCTGAACCCCGCTCTTCCAGCGGCCCTGGTGGCGGTAGCACGCTGGGTAATAAAGGGGTTAATACCAGCTTTGTTATACAAGCTGGTATTAAGCCCGAGATTCTTAATGTCAGGCCACGTTTGACCCAGCCACTAAGAATCTCCAATAAAGGGTTAAAAAAACACAGAGAAAATTTTTTATTTGAAATAAAAAAAAAAGCCATTAGGGACTCCATCTTTAATAAAAAAATCCTCTTCCGTCCGACGTAGTCCAAAACGCGATGTCCTCTCTGCTACATGCACAGGGAATGAGCACACTGAGAATAATCTCAGCACTGCTACATCATCTCTGTGAGCAGGCAGGTTCTAGGACCCTGGAGCTGCACAGAGAAGACAGCTGGACTCGGCTCGCAAAGAAACAGCAGTTACTTTGCGAGTTTCCCTGCTATCACTGGCACAGTAGCCAGTGATGACTCGCACGAGTCCAATGCAAACAATGGCAATCCTAGTTTTGTCAGCGTTTCTGACAAAACTAGGATTGATATTGATTTGCATTGGACTCGTGCGAGTCATCACTGGGAAACTCGCCGAGTACCGAGTCCTGCGAGTCCCTTACTACTCGCCGAGTAACGAGTCCTAGCGAGTAGATTCGCCCATCCCTAGTGTACCCTATTGCGTGTACATATGTGTATAAATTAGGAAAATTAGGTTGTGTGTCCATTTAGGAAAGGGCCTGGTGTGAATGAATAGAATCTCTGTTATATTCAGATTAGGTTATAGTGTACATGAGTCTTGTTTCAGGTTTATCACCCTTCATCAGGTGCTGCAGCAAGAGGTAAAAAGATGCTGGATAAAGGGTTCACTTTGCTGGATATAATTCTGGAATAGGCAACAGAGGTTAAATTAGTAATGGGAAATAAATATAAACTCTTTACAGCATTGCACTTGTAACTGTATTTATAGTCAATGATCACACTGTCTGTGTGCCACAGGACCATTGATGTAGCTGGTATAATACTACCAGGATGATGCAGATGGCATAGTGATGTTACTGAATCCCATACTCCATCTGGCTATGTAGAGTCATGAGTTCTATTTCAAGTTCCATTTGTGAATAACACAGGTTTGATGTCATGAATCAGCTTTCCTATTTGTTTTCTTCTGGGAAGTATACGTGAGGCAGAGGCATTAAAATAGAAAGGGAATTTTGTTGTAGCAACTGAAATCAGAATGCGTTATACACTTCAGCATTCTCCGCCATATGATTCCATTTGATACATTTAATATTTAAAAAAGAATTAAAATTACCTTAAAGAGGAACCATCACCTCCAGTGAAACCTCATATAGTAAAAGAAGACGAAATATAAGCCTTTCTAAAATATATGCAGTTCAGAAAATTAAAACATGTCACTAATTTAGGGATGCAAGGTTTGCTCTTTATAAAGAGACTGAAGTTGGCTCAAGATAGGTCTCTCCACTGTCTCACTGTTTGGGAGCTCTGTGAGACTTCCTGCTTCTGCAATGGGAGATACCACTTTTTGGTGAGGATATTGTAGCATGTAAAGATGAGTCTTTTTCTGCATGTTGAATATAGCTTTATATGTGGCAATGTAAAATGCATTCCTGTATATCATAAAGCCAGGGGAGGCAAATGATAGAAGCCACATTTAGGTAAATCCTACAGCCTTCTCTGTGTGGTTCTGCTGCTACTGGTATACAGTATACAGTAAGACAGTGTACCCCAACTCCAGTCCTCTGGAGCCACTAACAGTGCATGTTTTCAGGATTTCCTTAGCAAAGCACAGGTGTTAAAATCATCACATCTGCAGGTGGTTAAATGATCATTTGTGCAATACTGAGGAAATCCTGAAAACATGATGTGTTGGTGGCTCCTGAGGACTGGAATTGAGGAACACTGCTGTAAAATACTCAGACTAACCCCTTTACAAACAGTGCTGTCCCCTTTTAACAGATGAATCCTTTAGCAACAATTATGCTTTCCTCCTTCAGATTAATGATTTGGAAGCAGCTATGTCCTCTTACTTTAGCTGGTATGCAGAATACACAATAACATCTTCTTACATTTCTAATATATAGCTGTATTCAATATGAAGCAGAGATGAGCAAATTAATTCAAAATTACAACATACATTTATAAATGATCAATTTCCCCAAATTTGTAGATTTAGTGAACCCAGTTTCTTTTTCTTGGGAAATAGATTTACACAAATTCAGCAATATGGCAGTCACTCAGATGACATTTTGCTTTATTCTTATGGATTAAGAAGGTGTTAATAAAATATCTTAATTGTCTTCCCTTGCTTTTTCATCTATTTTGGCTTTGTGTCGCAATACACTGTATGCCTTAAAATTAATCAGAAAATGAGAAACGGAGAGCATGTGAAAGAATCTGATGTTATTAACCCCTTCCCGACCCTTGACGTAATACAACGTCAAGGGTCTGGTCCCGGTGTTTGATGTGAGCTACGGTGCGGCGCTCACATCAAACACCCGACATCTCAGGTGATCTTCCAGCACCGATGCTTCCAGCACTAATTGGATCCGGGATCTGATCAGTGCTGATAACCTCTTGGATCCCGCTGTGATTCACTGACAGCGGGATCCAAAATGGCCGCGGCGAGGAAAGCGCTGTTCTCCGCCTGCACCAGAGATTCTGCGATGATATCGCGAGATCTCCGGCGCTCACGTGATAGCCCGTGGTCCTGCCGAGACCCCGGAAGCTATCAGAGACCGCTTCCTGTGAGTGCTTGGCAAGCGCTGCCAACTACTCACAGTATGGATTTGTGACAGGTCCTAATGTGCTGCAGCTCATCGGGACCTGTCACAAGGGATTGGATTGTGCAGCAGTGTGCCTCCCTATGGGGCATTGTAAAATAAAGAATGAATTAGTAAATAAAGTTTTTACAAACATGAAAAAAAACAAAAACATAAAAGTTCAAATCACCCCTTTTTTCCCCCATTCAAAATAAAAGTATCAAAAAAATTAAAAATGACAGATATTTGGTATAGTCACGTTCAGAATCGCCCGATCTATAAAGATATAAAATCAATTAACTGCGTAACGGCAAAATTCTGTTTTTCTGGTCACCACAACATTTATAAAATGCAATAACGGGCGATTAAAACAGTGTATCCACTCAAAAATGGCATCATTAGAAATGTCAGCTCAAGACACAAAAAATAAGCCGTCACACAGCCCCAGAGCCCAAAAAATGAGGATGCTGCGGGGCGCAGAACATGGCGCACAAAGTGCAATTGTATTTATTTTTTCAAACTTCTGAATTTTTTTTTCACCACTTAGATACCAGTAAAAGTATACATGTTTGGTATCTACGAACTCGTACTGACCTGAGGCATCACACTGTCATGTCAGTTTTACCATATAGTGAACATGTCGACTAAAAAACCCCAAAAACAAACGTGTGATTGCACTTTTTTTGCAATTCCACTGCACTTTGAATTTTTTCCTCATTTCTCTGTACACTATATAGTAAAATAAATGGTTGCATCTAAAAGTACAACTCGTCCTGCAAAAAACAAGCCGTCATATGTCTATATTGATGGAAAAACAAAAATGTTATGGCTCTTGGAAGCAGGGGAGGAAAAAACGAAAATGAAAAACGAAACCTGGAGATCCCTGATGAAGATAGCTCTCTTGCTATCGAAATGCGATGTGGCCTTATACATGGGATTAATAAAGGTTTGGAGAATCTAATAAGCCTCCTCTCTCCCATCACCTCAGATCTCCTAATAGACCGATCTTATGCCTTTCTATAGAAAATTAATCAAGGCTTAATTGGGGCCAGGAGCGTCAGGGAAGAGTGAAGTGAAGGTCTGTGCTGGAGTAGAGCAATCTGTGAAAGCAGATGACTAGTAAAAAAGTAAGGGCAGGGTCACACTGGCGTAAACAAAATCGGTCTGTTTCTCATCCAGGAGAGTTAGACGAGTGTCATCCATTTTTTCATCCGTGTGGCATACAACTGCTGTGCGTGTGTGCATTTTTTCTCAGATAACATCAATTGACTTGCATTGGCTAGACTCACACACTGTCGCAGCATGTTGCAACTTTTTCTCATCCAGAATCTGGATGAGAAAAAAGCGTCTGACACACATCTGTTCTGACTCATTCTGTAACACTGGTCCGACAGCAATGCGATATTTTGTTGCAGTGCAGCCGTCCATGTTTCAGCCAGTGTGGTCATGCCCTAAGGCTGGAAACACACTGTCTGTGTGACATATGAGTCACTCAGACGAGTGTCGGATCATTAACCCTGAACAACCTCTCCCTGTCAGCAACTCCGCACTCCCGTCCTGACAGGGAGAGGTCGTTCAGGGTTAATGATCCGACACTTGTCCGAGTGACTCATATATCACACGGACAGTACGTTTCCAGCCTAACAAGGGAAATATTTTCACCTTTCTTCTGATTTATTAACATGGACTTTTTTTTTATTTTTTGATTGGAAAACCTATTTAATTGCTTTATTATAAGTAGCATTGAAAGAGGTTTTCCAGTTTTTCTAACTCTCTAAGATTCATAGTATATTAATTATTCACCATTTTCACGATATCAGTTTGAAATCAGCGAATGAGAATACACTGGCGTATAACATGGCTGAGTGCTATCCAATGTGTTATCGGATAACTCTCGGCCCAATGTGAGAGATACTATGGGACAGTGCCCATCAGCTTTTTTAACTCATGCCAAATCAGGAGAAAAAAAAACCCACAGTGTGCTGCAATTAGTAGCATATATCAGATGGCACACACCCATTCAGGTAAATATCGGACTGCACTCAGATTTGATCTGAGGTCATTCCCATATACTGTATGTCAACACAGGCAATGGAGGAGATGGAGAAATGATGTTCTCCACATCTGTGCTCTGCTTCTCACATATGAGTACAGTATTGGGGCATAGTGAATGACACTTAGCTGAGTGTCATTTGCATTAAAAAAAATCGCATTCTCTCCTATGAATCATTAACAGTGTGAGCAAACCTTAAAGCCAACCTGTCACCCCCCCCGGGCATCAAAAGCTAAAATAGCCACCTTCTGCAGCACTAAGGCTGCATTCAGAGAAGATGTCTATAGCCTTTTGATGCCCTTTATACTATGAAATATGCACTTAGATAAATGCTTACACTTAAGAAGACCGGTGACTGGGAGGTGGAGTTTCGCGCTCCTCTGACCAGCCCCCTCTTGTCCATCATGGTGCTCGCCTGCTGCTGCCTGCCCTGACTGTGTAAAATGAACGCGCGCCTCCATTCTCCTGCACGGCGCCGCGCATGCGCTGTGCGCCCGGTGTCCAGGAAGTCGTCGGGCAGCGCGCACAGCGCATGCGTGGCTCCATACAGGAGAACGGAGACGCGCGTTAATTTTACACAGTCAGGGGAGGCAGCAGCAGGCGCGCACAATGACTGACAAGAGGGGGCGGATCAGAGGAGCGTGAAACCCTGCCTCCCGGTCTTTGGTCTTCAGAAGTGTGAGCATTTACCTAACTGCATATCTCATAGTATAAAGGGCATCAAAAGCCTATAGCCACCTTCTCAGAATGCAGCCTTAGTGCTGCAGAAGGTGGCTATTTTGGCTTTTGATGTCCGGGGGGGTTGACAGGTTCGCTTTAAGGTTTAATTCAGACATCCATGTTTCACAGTCTGTATGTAGGACATATAATGTGTTTGTTTCTGCAGAATAGTTGGTCAACAGGTATAATTAGCTCCTAGCACCACACCTTATTTAAACTCCCAGCACCTTGATCAGAGTTGACAGGTACAAGTGTATACTCATCCTGGTTTGAACTGTCTCTTTTTCTTGCTATCTAACCCTGTTTGTTTGTTACTGTTCGTTGACATTGGATTGATTTAGCCTTGACTGATTTAGTCCACCTGCCAGACCATTCTTGCCAATGAATTCAACCTTCTGGTTCTGAACTTCTCTTTCTCCTGATTTATTTCTGACTCCTGGTTTTGACTTGTTCTTGCTCAGTGTGGTTTTGAACTAACTAGTCAGCTGTCCTTTCCTAGATTGCGCCATTGACCGGTAGCTACTCAACAGACACAACCCAGGATCCCTGTTGTAAGTTTAGGTCAGAGTACCTCTGGGGCATGCCAAAACGGAGTGGCTTTCGCAAAGTCTGTCCATGAAAGCTCTGTTGAAAGCTGCTACAAATGCTATTATAAAGCTCATGAACTATACATTTTTTTCTTTTATTAAGCAACTCGGCTTATTGAGATGACAAAAAAATGTTCAAAATTCATTAATCAGTACATTGTACGGGTGCATCTCAATGAATTAGAAGATCATCAAAAAGTATTTTTTTTTTCAATAATTCAATACAAAAAGTGAAACACATATATTATATAGAGTAATTACAGACAGAGGGATCAATAGATTAAGTGTTTATTTCAGTTAATGTTGATGATTATGGCTTACAACCAATGAAAATCCAAAGGACATTATCTCAGAAAATTGAAGAAGGGAGGATGAAGGGTTACAAACTGCGCTGCCATATTCCACAAGACATCAAAGGGTGAATATAATATTGATTTATTAGTCAACGTGTTTCAGGGCTCCCTGATATGCCCTGAAACATGGAGATACGATATTGATTTGTCCTGAAGAAGGAGCCAAGAAGCCCTGAAACATGTTGACTAACAAATCAATATTATATTCCCCCTTTGATGTCTGGTGGAATATGGCAGTGCAGTGTTTAACCCTTCATCCTCCCTAATCTATATGCACCATCCTGGGGACTGCAGCAGCAGTGATCTGCTTTTATAGTGGTTGTGTCTCTCACAACCACACAAGGTGAAGCCTCTGATACATATTTAGGTCATATTTTATCTCTCAGACCCTTCATCCTCCCTACTTTAATTTTCTGAGAAAAACCTTTGGGTTTTCATTGGCTGTAAGCCATCATCATCAACATTAACAGAAATAAACACTTGAAATAGATCACTCTGTGTGTAATGCCTCTAATATATGGGTTTCACTTTATGTATTGAATTACTGGAATAAATTAACTTTTTGATGATATTCTAATTCATTGAGATGCAGCTGTATATGACAAAAACAACTGCAATAAAGTTCTTTTGTTGAAAATAATTATTCACATTCATGCTTTGATTGACAAACTGTTATACAGTATATGAGTATTTTACATTAAAGCTATATCTCACAGCAACTACATTAAGCCAAAACAATTGTTAAATCATTTGATCTTGTCAAATGTACTGTTATATAAACAGAAATAATGAGCCATAGACCGAGGTGGGCTAACGGAGGAAAGAGATTGGGTCCACCTGTTCCAGATCTTGTAAAATTTGGTTAAATTAAATAGGTCACAGTCAAGCTATGTGCGTAAAGAAATAAACATTTAACCCTTTATCCAATTACACAAAATCTGTCTACTAATCCTTCTCAATGTTCATGTAGGTCATAGAAAATTGAAAAAGAAAATTGAAATTAATGATACCTTGATATCTGTGATCCGATATTTTATTCCAGAGAAATCCACAAATTACACATTCTTTATCTATATATTTATATTTTATTTTGTATGAATATTTTACACTTTCATGTTATATTTATATGTTAGATTTACACTTTTATAGTTTATATTTATAATTCAGATTCAATTGATATCATTTTTTTTTTTTTTTATCATTAATATTTTTATTAAAGGTTTTGTATTTGACATTCAATTAAAACATAGATGATAACAATCAAATGAATAATATTGGACTAAACAATAAATAATAAAGGTACCGGCACACTTAAACTTTTAGTTTACACGGTCATGTCATTAAATCATTCCGGAGGAGGCCGCTTCTCTCTGGATAATTCTCCAAAGAAAATGCGAATCTCTTTTCATTGAATAGTCTCTGTTATCATATAGTGCGTATAGTCCTTTGCGTCGATAAGTAGAGATTCGTGTCGTTTTTATAATATTCTGGCGGCCTCTTGTACCATTTGTGATGGCCAGGTATATGTCCTCACAGTTATGTTATTGTGTGCCGGTAGTGAAGGATAGAGCGAGAAGATAAAGAGAGAAAAAAAAAAAAAAAAGTAAGAAAGGGATAGGTTATGTATTCAGGGCTATAAATTAAATCAGAAAGGTACATTACAGAAGGAACCCAGGACTGTTGGGGTAGAGAAGGAAAAGTATGGGGAAGAGGAGAGAGAGATCACTAGGGTAAATTCTTGACTTCGGTTAATCCGGCACTCATTCAGAGGTCGAGCCGGAGGGAAAGAAGATCCCGAGGGAGGGAGAATACCCCAACCATTGATGTCTGGTTATGCGGTAATGCGATAATGCGATTCCCCCAGTTATCTTCTCAGTGACAGATCTCAATTCTTATTAAAAGGGGATCTGCATAGCCAAAGGATGTTTCACCCACATTTCCCACGCTTCCGCAACGTATCTTCTAGCGCCCCTATCCATGGCCAGATAATACTCACTGCAAAAAATGGAGTTGAGCTTATCCGCCATGTCGCTCATACCTGGGGGAGCCACACTTTTCCATTTAGCTGTTATACAGCTCCTCGCTGCCGTGTATATACATGTCATGATCTGTCGCATCACAGGCGGAAACGTCATTAGACCTACGTTCAGTATAGCCAGCTGTGGGCTTAGTGGGATTTCAGTGTCCGTAACAGACACTATCAGTCGTTCCACCAGATACCAGAAGGGTGTTATTTTGGGACACGTCCACCACATATGTGCCAGATCTCCCTCCTGTCCACAGCCTCTCCAACACTGCGCCGAGGTGCCTTTTCCGAATTTGGCGAGTTTGGCTGGCGAAATGTGCCAGCGTAAGTGGATCTTCTTTAGGAGTTCTATGTGGTTTATGCATCTGGTTGCTGCTAAGACACAGTGGATTGCATCCTCCCAATCATCTATGTCTGCTCGGAATCCCAGATCTTTCTCCCATTTGTCCATGTAATCTAATTTCAAAAGGGGGTCGTGGTCCCCTATTTCTGTGTATAATAGGGAGAGACCCCTTGGGTGGACCTCCTCAGATAGCAGCCATCTCCTCAGGGCCGAGGGCTCGACCGGACGGCCAAATGCCGGACATCTTAATCTGGAGTTGAGAAAGTGCGATACTTGGAGGAACTGCAGGTACGAGCTGGACACCGCAGGATATTTGGAGAGGAATTCTCTCAAGGAAAGAACTTTCCCCTGCCAAAACAAATCTTTCAAAACGGTTGGGCCTGTCTCTCTCCATACAGAGAGATTCAACGATGGGATATGCCATCGTAACGCTTCTAGACTAATTTCTTCTATCGGAAGAATGGGTTTTTTCGTTATCGTTAGGTCCCACTCCGTTAGCAGCGCTCTAGCTGTCGCCAGCAGACCCCCTCTTCGCACCACTCCAAAGGTTTCAGCAGTCAGGAGGGTTCGGAGTGAACCCCCTCGTGCTTCCTCTCTCTCAATTTGTAGCCAGCCGATCGCTCCCTCGTCCCTCCACCAATGTTTTGCTGATTCCAGGACTACTGCCCTGTGGTATGTTACCACGTCAGGTACGCCCATGCCGTTTCTGTTAAATCGTCTGTACATTATTTTGCCTTTTACTCTTGAGGGTTTCCCTGCCCACACACATTTGTTAATCATGGACTGCAATCGTTTCAATTGACCTTGCGTGTACAATAGTGGCAAGCATCGAAATAGATATAATATTTTCGGTTGCCACATCATGCGTACTGTCTGTATTCTCGCAATCCACGATAATGAGGTCAATGGAAATTCTCTCATTGCAGCTCCCAGGGCAGTGAGGAGATGCTCGATGTTCCGAGCAGCTATCTCTTTTGTCCCGCACAGCAGAATCCCCAAATAAGGGATCCCAGCTGCACACCATTTGAAAGGGAGTATGCTCCGCATGTAGGCTGTGTTCTCTCCAGACATTCCCACCGGGAGGATCATGGACTTGGACGCATTTAGTTTGTAATATGAGATTTGTGAGAAGAGGTCAAGCACTTCCACCACTCTGGGGAGAGAAGATAGTGGATCGGTCGTGGCTATTATCACATCGTCGGCATACAGGCCCACTACATGCTCTCTCTCCCCTACTAGTATACCCCGAATCACAGGGTCCGCTCTTAGGCAAGTCGCCAAAGGTTCCATTACCAGAGCAAATACTAGAGGGGAGAGAGGGCATCCCTGACGGGTACCGTTTGTTATCCTAAAGGATCTAGAGATGTAGCCCGCCGAGAATACTCTAGCACACGGATTGGAATATAAGCTGAGGATGGCTGAAACAATTGGGCCTGAAAATCCAAAGGCGGAGAGGACTCCCCTGAGGTAACCCCAGTGCACCCTATCAAACGCTTTTTCAGCGTCTAGTGACAGGAACGCACTGGGGCCCCCCCTCCTCTCCGCCACCTCAATCAGATTCAGCATTCTCCTAGTTCCATCTTTTGCTTGCCTCCCCTTCACAAATCCCACTTGATCGGGGTCCACTACCAAGGGGACCACCTCTCCCAGCCGATCCCCCAGGATTTTGGAGAAAATCTTAAGGTCGACATTGAGTAAAGATATCGGCCTATAGTTCTCGGGACGGTCCCGTTCCTTCCCGGGTTTAGGAATTGTTATTATCGTGGCTTCAAGAGAAGAGGCCGGAATGAAACCCCTGTCCTGCCACATTTTAAACACCCTGAGAAGGTACGGGGCCAAGTCCTCTGAGAACATTCTATAATACTCTCCCACAAAACCATCCGGTCCAGGGGCCGAGTTAGTTTTCAGCCCACTAATCACCTTGTTCACTTCGCACAAAGTAATAGGGCTGTTTAATTTCTCCAACCATTCCAACGGGATCTTCGGGAGATTAAGTTGTTCCAAAAAATTCCTGATCCCCTCCTCGGTGGGTTGTGGGGTGTGACTGTCGTTCTTTAAGTTATACAGCCCTTCGTAGCAGTGGCGTAACTAGAGTCTGGTGGGCCCCGGTGCGAAATTCAAACCTGGGCCCCCCCCCCCACGGACACACGTTGGTCGGATGCTTGGGCCCCGTGTAACGTTCAAAGTTCTATAAAGACTCACAAATTGACCCCTCTATTTATTAATGTCCCTCACCCTGCTATGTATGGTCCTCCTGCTGGAATATGGCCCTTATCCTGGTATATATGTTCCCCTTTCTGGTATATACGGTCTTCCTCCTCCCACCACGATAGGCGTCCAATTATTATAACGCATCCCATATTCCTCCATATATTACAATATATCCCCATAGTCCTCCATGTTTTATAATGCATCCCATAGTCCCCCATTCATAAGGTAGCCCCAATAGTCATCCAGTTATTATAATGCACCCCCACTATCCTACATATAGTAGCCTCATAGACCTCTATATAGTATAATACAGCCTCACAGCCCTCTATACAGTATAATGCAGGCTCCGTCCTCCATGTAGTGCAGCCCCTATAGTGCAGCCTTATATATGCAGCCTCATAGCTCTCCATTAGTGCAGCCTTATATCTCTCTATATAGTGTGTTATATATGCAGCCCCACCGAGATCTGAAAAATAGGATTAGTGACAACTGCACAAAACAGTAGACTCACTCCAAAACCCAGTGTCACCCCACATGTTAGCCTATTCCAGTAGTGGAGTCTTCTGCTCTCCTCTGTGCCCCACTCTCCACCTCCTCCTGTGTCCTCCTCTGTCCCACATTCTCCTGTGTCCCACGCTCTCCTCCTCCTGTGTCCTCCATTCTCCTGTGTCCCCCACTCTCCTTCTCCTCTGTCCCCAGTTCTCCTGTGATCCCCACTCTCTTCCCCCTGTGTCCCCGCTCTCCTGTGACCCTCGCTCTCCTCCTCCGTCCCCTGTCCTCCTGTGTCCCCCGCTCTCTTCCTCTGCCCCTGTTCTCCTCCTCCTCCTCTATCCCCCGTCCTCCTGTGTTCCCCGCTCTCCTCCTCTGCCCCCGTTCACCTCTGTCCCCCACTTCCTCCTCCTCTGTCCCCTGCTCTCCTCCTCCTCTGTCCTCCATTCTCCTATGACCCACGCTCTCCTCCTCCTCTGTCCCCCGTTCTTCTGTATCTCCCGCTCTCTTCCTCCTGTGTCCCCCGCTCTCCTCCTCCTGTGTCCTCCATTCTCCTGTGTCCCCCACTCTCCTTATCCTCTGTCCCCAGTTCTCCTGTGATCCCCACTCTCTTCCCTCTGTGTCCCCGCTCTCCTGTGTCCCTCGCTCTCCTCCTCCGTCCCCTGTCCTCTTGTGTCCCCCGTTCTCCTCCTCCTCCTCTATCCCCCGTCCTCCTGTGTTCCCCGCTCTCCTCCTCTGCCCCCGTTCTCCTCTGTCCCCCACTCTCCTCCTCCTCTGTCCCCTGCTCTTCTCCTCCTCTGTCCCCCATTCTCCTGTGTCTCCCACTCTCCTCCTCCTCTGTCCCCCGCTCTCCTGTGTCCCCCGCTCTCCTCCTCCTCCTCTGTCCCCCACTCTCCTCCTCATGTGTCGCCCGCCTCCTCCTCCAGTGTCCTCCATTCTCCTGTGTTCCCAACTCTCCTCCTCATCTGTCCCCAGTTCTCCTGTGATCCCCACTCTTCCTCCTGTGTCCCTCGCTCTCCTCCTCCGTCTCACATCGTCCTGTGTCCCCGTTTTCCTCCTGCTCTATCCTCCATTCTCTTCTATCCCTGCAATCCTCCTCCTCCTGTGTCCCCCGCTCTCCTCCTCCTCTGTCCCCAGTTCCCCTGTGATCCCCACTCTCTTCCTCCTGTGTCCCCGCTCTCCTGTGTTCCTCACTCTCCTGAGTCTCCTCCTCTGTCTCCCTGTGTCCCCCGCTCTCCTCCTCTGTCCCCCGTTCTCCTATGTCTCCCCTCTCCTCCTCTGTCCCCCGTTCTCCTGTGTCCCCTGCTCTCCTCCTCCTCTATCCTCCTGTGTCCCCCACTCTCCTCCTCCTCTGTCCCCAGTTCCCCTGTGATCCCCACTCTCTTCCTCCTGTGTCCCCGCTCTCCTGTGTTCCTCACTCTCCTGAGTCTCCTCCTCTGTCTCCCTGTGTCCCCCGCTCTCCTCCTCTGTCCCCCGTTCTCCTGTGTCCCCTGCTCTCCTCCTCCTCTATCCTCCTGTGTCCCCCACTCTCCTCCTCCTCTGTCCCCAGTTCTCCTGTGATCCCTACTCTCTTCCTCCTGTGCCCCCGCTCTCCTGTGTCCCTCACTCTCCTCCTCTGTCTCCCTGCATCCCTCGTTTTGCTCCTCCTCTATCCCCCGTCCTCCTGTATCCCCCGCTCTCTTTCTCCTCTGTCCCCTTTTTCTGTCTCCCCCGCTTTCCTCCACACAGCGGCGGCCGGCGTGACAGAGAGCGAGTACCAGCCGGGCAAGGAGCGGGGGAGGGAGACGGATCCCCACCACTGACGCAAGCGGCCCGGGCAAAGCAAGAGAGGGGCCAGACCACATGCAGGCAGGCAGGGGAGGCGGCCTAAAACACACATCTGCCAGCGCCGTGAGTACCTGCTCTGCTCTGCCTCCCGGCTTGTGGAGCAGTGGGGGCGGGCGGGCATTGCTGCTCGGCTGCAGGAAGTGTCTTCTGTCACTTCCAGTCCTCCCTCCGCTCCTCTTCCGGCGCTACCGCAGTCGCGGCGGGCGGCTGGAGGCACGGGCATCGGGGCCCCCCGGGGAGCTCGGGGCCCCCCCAGGGGGCGGGCCCGGTCGCGCCCGCGACCCCTGCGACCGCGGTAGTTACGCCACTGCTTCGTAGTATGAGGCAAATGCCTCCACTATCTCGGACGGTTTCCGTACTACATTACCTCCCATTGTTCGCATTTCAGTGATCATGGATTTGGCCACTTTCTTTTTGATCCTTCGTGCAAGTATTTTCCCGGCCCGGTCTCCCGCTTCATAATATTTAATTTTGAGCTTTCTGAGACTATTTTCATGTTGTCTCAGCAATAAGGATCTCAGTTTATTTCGCAGCGTCAGTATTTGCGAAAGCAGGAGCGGGGAGGGAGAATCCTTGTTTGACGCCTCCAGCTTAGCTATTTCAGAAGTCCAGTTCTCTAGTAGTTTACCTCTCTGTTTTTTTAGTTGCGCTGATTTTTGCAACAATAGGCCTCTCATGACCACCTTTTTCACCTCCCACAAAGTCTCATCCGAGACTTCCCCATTGTCGTTTAGGACAAAGTAGTTTTTCAGAGAAGCTCTCATCATGTCTTCAACTCTTCTCTCTAGCAGTAGGCCCGGACTAAGTCTCCAGCTTCTGGCAGCACCCCCTCCACTGTCTAGAGCCACTTTGAGAGTGATCGGGGCATGGTCCGACCAAGTGATCACCCCAAGCCCCGGTGACTCAGACCTCTCCAGAGCCAGGTCATTGACTAGAAAATAATCTATCCTGGAGTAGGTTTTGTGTACATGAGAGAAGAAGGAATAGTCCCTCTCCTCTGCATGGTGGTATCTCCAGACGTCGTGGAGGTGGTGCTGCCGGCATAACAGACCCAGAGAACTTCCCCTTCCCCTGGTTGGAGCAGAGGAGTCCAGTCGCGGGTCCATGAGAGAGTTGAGATCCCCCCCAACTATTAGTTTACCTTGAGAGTGTTCCCCTAGAATTTTGAACACTTTTTTCAAGAATTTCTGTTGTCCCCTATTTGGGGCGTATACACTTGCTAAGGTAAATGGGGAGTTTCCAATGTCACCCATGACTATCACAAAGCGGCCCTCCGGATCCGCTATCACTTCCCCCAGTTTGAACTGGACCGAGTGCCGCCACATGATGCACACTCCCGCCTTTTTTTGTTGTGCATTAGCGTGGAAAACATGGGGAAAGTTGTCGTTTTTCAGTCTATCTTTGTCAATGGCTAGAAGGTGGGTTTCTTGTAGAAACACTATCTCCGCCTGGGAGGATCGCATTTCTCTCCATGTAAAGGAGCGCTTGGCTGGGGAGTTAAGACCCTTCACGTTTAGTGAAAATAGTCTTAGTGCCATAATTGTTAACGTAACTTCCCACCTACCCTCCTCCTCTCCCCCCCAGCTCAACCCCTACTATCCGGAAAGGACAGACCAGCCGGCGCGGTCTATATGATCTCTCAAGGGGGAACTTACAGTAAATTAAAAGGGGAAGGGAAGGAACAAAGTAAGGAAATTAAGAAGGGTTATAGAGGGAGAAAGAAAGAAGGTGAAATGAAGAAAAAAGAAAAGTGCATTGAAAGAAAATTGTAAAACTTTAAAACGTAAACATGTATGTAAACCAACAGAGGTATCCTCTCAATATTAGAGGAACAAATCGGGGGGTGGCAGTCAGCTCTCACGTTTGTCCCTCCACTTTAGCAAAAGAGAGACAGCTGACCGCGCTCCCAGTTCAATAGAAACGTAAACCGGGTAATTCTCCTAATAAAAGGATATCTGAAGCAGGTCGGCTTAGACCTGTGTAGTTGTTAATGTCTGTTCATGCGACTGTTGCATTTTGCAGGCTGGGGATCTCAGCGTCGTCTGTAGTGTGAGGAGAGCGTCTGGGCGATGGTGTAGCAAGGTTCCATCCTCTCAGGGTTTTGCGCATCAGCGTCGGAGAGGAGAACGAATGCCGTTTGCCCTGGAACCTGAAATTCAGGGATACTGGGGAGCCCCATGCATATAGTATTCCCTTGTCTCGCAAAATTTTACAGCTGGACGCGAATTCACGTCTCTTCGCCAATGTCCCGGGCGATAAGTCTGGGTAAGTGGCTAGGCCTTTATATGGATCCGGCAGTGCAGGACCTCGTCTCATCCTTCTCAAGATTTGATCCACTGCTTCTGGGCAGTTCATGTGGACCAAAATATCTCTAGGGATTGTGTCAGGGAGGTGTCTGGGTTTAGGGATTCTGAAAGCCCGAATGATCCCCTTCTTTAATGCTGGGGCATCTGGGAGCGCCGCCGCCAGGAATTCCCTTATCAGAGCAGGGACATCACTTTCTGTGTCGGATTCAGGAAGCCCACGCAGTTTAAAGTTATTGCTACGTAGTTTATCTTCAAGGTGGTGTAATGTAGCTTGCATCGCTCCCACCTCTCTGTCAAGAGCATCATGATTGTCAGCAAGGTCGTTATGGGCTTTGGCAATGTCAGTCATTTGTTCCTCCATACGGTCTGTACGTTCTCCCAGCACCCCCATCTCCTCCCTGATGGATCCCACCAGGTCTCTCATGTCCTCCATTATGGAATGCCGCAATGAGCCCAGGAGGGAGCGCAGCATGCCCAGAGTCACTAGAGCCTCATCTCCAGTCCCCTCACCTTCCCTTGGCGAGTGTCCGCTCCTCTCCTTTCTATCCAGTGTCGGCGCATGTGGCGAGGCTGAGGCTCGAGGTGAGGAAGAAGGGGCTTCCCTTTCCCGCTCTGGCGCCATCTTAGGGGGAGAAACTCTCCGGGCTCCCGCTGCATAATAATCCGTCACTTTGTTGTCTGTTTGACGGCGTTTAGGGGCTGTGCGGGGCATTTCTCTGATGTCCGTATCTTCCCCCACCTGCGGTGTCAATTCTGCAGCTTTAGCTGGTCGTTTTGGTGCCGTTGTCCAGATCTAAGCCGAGGAGCTTCTTTAGACTGTGATCGGCGCCATTAGCAGCAGGACACGCCCCCGATATCATTTTTATGTTTCAGATTTACACTTTATATATATATAGTGTATTATATATGTGTATACTGTGTATATATATATTATGACTTACATTTCATACTTGTATTTTTATATATTAATATTTTAGATTTATATTTGTGATTTACATATTTAGATTTTATACTGAGTATTTTACAAAAATTTTTTATTTCAGATTTACCGTACATTTTTATTTACATATATATATGAATTATGATTTATATTTCATACTTATATTTTTATATATTAATATTTTAGATTTATATTTGAGATTTACATATTTATATTTTATACTGAGTATTATACTCAATTATTATATTTCAGATTTACATTCTTATATATATAGGTATATATATATAGATATATGTATTATGATTTATATTTCATACTTATATTTTTATATATCAATATTTTTAATTTATATTTGAGATTTACATATTTATATTTTATACTGAGCATTATACTCAATTTTTATATTTGAAATGTATACTTATATTTTATCTTGATATTTTTAGATTTATATATATTTATTTTTACTGAATACAATTGTATCCTATTCCCAGCTGAGAGCAGGAGTACCTATACATTGGTTTGCAATCGCAGAATGTAAATGAGAGAACTCTGATTCACATACATCAGACAAATAACTTAAGTATAGCCAGGAATTGAAAGACAGTGTCACACGTGTAGCAGACGAGGCGAATGGAGAAAGAAGGGATAACTGGCAAGGGCGATTGGGAGCCTAATCTCGCCCTGGGGTCCCTGGCTAGCCCTGTTCCTGAAGGTACCTCTGAAGGTGAGGATGTTCAGGCCACCACACTATCACTCAACTCCTCAACCTGCCCTCAGCTAAGCAGCCCCTACCTCCACCCACAGACCAGGAGAAGGACACCTCTCCAAGTTAAAGAAATAGCAGCTGCTTTGGCAGCATGTCTGCACAGCACGGGTCCCAGATGAGAAATGAACTCAATCAGCGACATCTGGTGGAGGGAAGCAGAACTATTAAAGGCTGAGGGGGTGGAGAGCAGAAAGCTCACACCTTCAGCGCCTTCAGCGCCACCTGAATGACTCATTCCCCACCTGCCGAACCGCCCACCAAACATTCAGCAACTGCAGCTTCAAGATCAACCCAGACTGAGTCAAAGGAAAAATAACTCCGGTTTAAACAGCAGCAGAACTCCAGGACTGCAGTCAATACGTGACAGACAACATATTAGAAAGTTGCCAAACTATTTAGTTAGGAATTAAATATCAGTGATGTAAAACCAGAAAAACTTTGCTAGTCATACTTTGACCTAAATTATACCCTTCCATAAAGTAAAAAAATATATTTACTATAATAGAGGGCCAAAATTATAATTTGCCTGTATCTCTACATATATATTTGTGAATGTTATATGCATCTCTTTATATAAAGTGACTAATGCTGGTGACAGGAGTGGTTGTTCAGACGTTATTGTTTCGGCAAGTGGTAATAATAACTCTCCCTATTACAGGCCAGCGTCCACACTCTGCCAGCAGCGTTCCTTATGGAATGTTGGACTGGAGTTTATAGACATCACACATATAAAATCCCGTCAGATGAGGTGTCTGGTAGGTGGGTGGGCAACACTTTTATAGCGAGTACAAGTGTGATTTTAAGTGAGTTGCTTTACTGTTGGTAATAAAAGATGTAATGTCTTCTACAGGTGACTCTGTTATGTTGACCAATATCAATAAGACTTTGTACTTTGTTATTTTCCACATTTTTTTTTACATTTCAGCAAATTTTATGTGGGCTGTATCTCAATTATATATCTCCTACAATAAAGAAAAGACACTTTCAAAAATGTAAATGCTCAGTCTACTTTCAGACAACTTCATCTGTTTTTATAGCTAATTTATAATAGTTTATGAATGTTAATAACGTACTCCCTAAAAATCATCCCAAAATCCTGACCATAGGTGCCTCCCTTCTGTCTTGTTTTTTCCCACTGCTTGTTGTCATGAAGAAGCGGCTCATTATCTCTCTGCTCTTGCTCTCCTGTCTGTTAAGGCTGCTTTCACATAACGATTTTCGGTCATCCGATTGTATCCGTTCCAAAACGGATACAATCGGATCCGAAATCGGACCCCATGTTCCCCTATGGGAATCGGATGGTATCGGATGTGCCACTATTAGCATCCGATTTTGGCACCATCCGATCCCATCCGATGTAATCACGGGCACAAAATCGTAGCCTGCTACTCACTGCTGATCCGAGGCTGATCCTAGTGCCCACAGCATGGGAGCCTATGGACATCGGGTCCGAGCTCACCTCGGATCCGATGTTGGCTCCGTATCCCCTGTCTTTCCCTGCTGCTTCCTCCTCCATCTTCTGCCCTCTACTATTCTATATGCTGTGCCCCCGCTATTCTATTTTGTGTCCACCGCTATTCTATCCTCCTCTATCCCTATCCTGTCCCCTGTCCTCTCCCTGTGTGTAAAAAAATAAAAAAACCTTCTCCCGGAGGATGCATCACTTGTCACCGCTCCAACGCTGCACACGATCAGGACTGAAGAACCTGTGATGATGTAAGAGACCCGGTCAGCTGACCGGGTCATGTGACTCTGACATCATCACAGGCTCTTCAGTCCTAATCGTGTGCAACGTTGGAGCCGGTGACAGGTGATGTATCCTCCGGGAGGAGTTTTTTTTATTTTTTTACACACAGGGAGAGGACAGGGGACAGGATAGGGATAGAGGAGGATAGAATAGCGGGGGCACAGCAAAGAATAGCGGGGGGACAGAGTAGCATAGGAGAGGGCATCCGTATGGATCCGTGCCTGTCCGTGGGGTCCCCCTTCAAAGTCGGATCCCACGGACAGGCACAAAATTGTTATGTGAAACCAGCCTAAGCCGTCTATTGTCATGAAGAGGAGGCAGGTCATTATCTCTCTTCCCTTGTTCTCCTGTCTGTTAAACTGCCTGTTATCATGGAGAGGAGGTGGGTCATTATATCTCTGCTCTAGTTCTCCTGTTTGTTACACTGACTGTTGTCATGAAGAAGAAACGGTTTATTATCTCTCTCCTCTTGTTCTCCTGTCTGTTACACTGCCTATTGTCATGAAGAGGAGGTGGGTCATTATATTTGTGCTCTTCCTCTTCTGCCTGTTAAACTGTCTGTTGTCATGAAGAGGATGCAGGACTTTGCCTCTCTGCTCTTGCTCTCCTGTCTGTTAAACTGCATGGAAGCATAAAAAAGATGCCAACTTTAAGTTCAAGGCAGTGGACAATGGCAGGTGCAATGTAGTCTGTTAAGTGAGAGAAAGGAATTTACAGCACCAAGAGTACTGGCAGAATGCTAATGAAGAGAAAAAAGTGAATGGCAAGTTACAAAGAAAAAGAATGCGGATAGCACCTAAACATGAGAAGTGCTAAGTGTGCCAAAAGTAGTTTTAACCCATAATGGGATATGAAGACAACAATAGAATTCCAGCTAACAGCTATTGACATTTTTTTGTCTCTAGATCACAATCTATTGACCACGTTTTACCAAAATTGGGCAAGTGTGCTTACATATGTAGAGTCAGAATCTGTAGAAACATAGCAAGTCCAACTTTAGCTTCACAATAAAAATATAAAATGTTTTCAAGACACAACAGTGATGTGAAGTCTGATGTTACCGTGTTACAGCAGTGCACTTATTATAACTATGTACTATATATGAGCAACTTATAAAGAATCAGTTTCATCATTGTCTTTGACCAGTTTCATCATATTTTCATTAATTTTGTTAGAATTGTATTTGTATTTCTCTAGTGAGTTAAACAGACATATAAATAGGTTATCATAGTAAATAACACAGATAGCTCTCATTCATAAAAAACATGATATGTGAATGAGCCATAAGGTGTGTTGCTTTTTTTTGCATCAATTTTCATAATAATAGAGAATACAGGTATATTTTGTTAAAAAATACCTTGCTTTTTCCTTGAACATGGATAGAAATGGCTCATAAACATGGACCCTGATGGTATGTTCACACTGCATATTTTTATGGCAGCCAAAAAAGTCTGTTTTGGACCAAAAGATGTTTCTGAGGGCTTGTTTTCTTGCATGGCGAGCTGACATTTTTCTTGATACCATTTTGGGGTATATATGGCGTTTTGTTTTTCATTGCATTTTCCTTTTAAATGCAACTGTTACTGATTAACAGTGGCATCTAAATAGCTAAATCACAACAATTAGGTCAAAGATGATTTGTCAGCAGGTTTTTGCTACCCCGTCTGAGAAGAGCATGATGTAGCTGATCCCAGTGACGTGTGTCACTTACTGAGTTGCTTGCTGCAGTTTTGATAAAATCATAGTTTTTTCTGCTGAAGTCCTCTAGTCCTCCTAATGCTGAGTTCTGTATAACCTCGTCCACTGCCTTGATTGATTGGCAGCTTACTCTGTATCCTGTGCATAGGCAAAAATCTGCCAATTGGTGATAGGGATGAGGTTATACAGAGCTCATAAATATGGAGGAATACATGGCAGTAGGTTTACTAGTCCTGTAATAAACCAGTAAGTTTGTCAAAACTACAGCAATCAGCCCAGTAAGTGACACACGCAGGAATCAGCGTCTCATATCCAGTAGATGAAGGTGCAACCGCTTCCTTCTGTCTGTCCATATCCAGCTAGGTGAACGCGACGAGGTGAAGGGTAGACACTTCCTTCTGTCTGTTCATATCTGGCAGGTGAAGGTGTAGCCACTTCCTTCTGCCTGTCCATATCCGGTAAGTGAAGGTATAAACACTTCCTTCTGTCTGTCCATATACGGCAGGTGAAGGTGTAGACACTTCCTTCTGTCCGTCCATATCCGGCAGGTGAAGGTGTAGACACTTCCTTCTGTCTGTTTATATCCGGTAGGTGAAGGTGTAGACACTTCCTTCTGTCTGTCCACATCCGGTAGGTGAAGGTGTTGACACTTTCTTCTGTCTGTCCATATCTGGCAGGTGAAGGTGTAGCCACTTCCTTCTGCCTGTCCATATCCTGTAAGTGAAGGTATAGACACTTCCTTCTGTCTGTCCATATCCGGTAGGTGAAGGTGTAGACACTTTCTTCTGTCTGTCCATATCTGGTAGGTGAAGTTGTAGCTACTTCCTTCTGTCTGTCCATATCCAGTAGGTGCAGATGTAGACACTTCCTTCTGTCTGTCCATATCCAGCAGATGAACGTGTAGCCACTTCCTTCTGTCTGTCCATATCTGGAAGGTGAGGGTGTAGACACTTTCTTCTGTCTGTCCATATCCGGTAGGTGAAGAACTTCCTTCTGTCTGTCCATATTCAGTAGCTGAAGGTGTAGCCACTTCCTTCTGTCTCTTCATATCTGGAAGGTGAAGGTGTAGCCCTCTTTCTTCTGTCTCTCCATATCCGGCCAATGAAGGTGTCGCCACTTTCTTCTGTCTATCCATATCCGGCCAGTGAAGGTGTAGCCACTTCCTTCTGTCTGTTGATATCCAATAGATGATAGAGCAGCTGCTTCCTTCTGTCAGTCCATCCCAGGTAGGTGAAGAAGCAGCCATTTTCTTTTGTCTATTTATGTCCGGCAGGTGAAGGTGCAGCCGCTTCCTTCCGTCCATCTATATTATCTGAGTGCAGAGAGATCCATTCTTGGATGTGAAGTAGGTCTGAATTACTCCTCTAATAATACAAAAATATATGAGTGAGAATTAGCATTTCAAATGTATAAGATATAACTGTGATGAAGGAAAGGGAACATCGTAAAAGTAATAATGATGTTTTATAGTATGTGTATCGGTGTTACTGAGCAGTGATATCACTATAGATGCCCGTATGTGCTATACTTATAAAGTAAAATTGGAACGGTGTGGAGATCCTACTGGACTCCACATCACCACAGTCTACTGAATGGAAGACAGGTAATATCTGATAGAAGACCTACAGAAGAAGAAATAACATTAGCTGATAGAAACTATCGATAAAATAGGTAAGGGCCTTTTGTAGTGACTGGTAATATTCCTCCACATGGTCATAGCCATTTAAAAGCTGGTCACCCACACTCATCATATATAGGATGATGCTGAAAGAGAATAAGTCCATCAGATTTCCACATGCAATAGTTTAAGACTGCCTTCACACTTGCGTTTGTGTCTGCATGCAGAGGGCATGCAGACGCAAACGCAGGCAAACGCAGCTCATAATAATGTGAATGGCTCCTCTGCCCCCTCTGTAGTGTTCCTCACCTCTGCCTTCAGTCCTCACTCTCTGGACCCTCACACTGGCTCTGGTGTGCACTGGTTTCAGGCCTAGCACGGCTCCGGCAACCAGTTTTAGCTCACTAGCTCTGAGCTGATCTTCACAGTTCTTCTAGTGACTGCACACGCTGGATAACTTTGCCCCCAGCACCTGTATTTATAGGGAATCTGGCTTAACAGCAACCAGTGGTGCTCCCCCTACAGGCCTGGAGTGGAAGGTGTTGGGTGTATGTGAGGTACCAGATGTGGAAATCCCTTAGTGAACTAGTTGGTTCTGTGGCTTACCTGCACAGGGTGTCCCAATTGCACCTTTACTAGGATGATCATCCTACTACTTACCCCTTCATACACCCAGGCTGGCCGCCAGCTTACTACATACTTTGAGGCTCATCCCTTCCCCTTTCTTGTTTTGCACTACACTATTAAATGTAATTCCCATTCATTGACCCAACCTCTTACTCCATTGTTACATTACCATTCAATTTCCCTCACTTTTTTTTTTTGATCCAGGTCGCCACAATACAGACCTTGAGCCTCTTTTACATGATTGATTGTCTTCTACTTAGCCTACAGGTAAGCTTCCTCCCTTTCTCCTTACCCTTCCCCCCCCCCCCCTTTTTATTCCTCTTCCTTTCCAATTACCTTTGGTTTCTTTCTTTCTTGTCCTCCACCTTTATCCTGTTGTCCATAACTAAACATTAATTTTTCCTATCTTATGAGCAGTGTAACCAGTAGAGCCTACAAAGTAATCCATTGTGTCCCCCCCATCACATTCATTTTAGATAAGCCAATATCAGTGATTTTGATGTGTCTGATATCATCTAGGAGAATATTTGCAGTCATGAGTAAGGATGCATGCAGCAATGTGTCAATCTGGATCACGCTGACCATGAACATTTTCCTCTGTATGCACTTTATTTGAAATAAAAAAGAAAAAAATCCTTCATGTTTGAGATCCAGATCCAATTCATTTTACTGTTGGATTTCCAGGTCGGGGCAGGACCAGTCTTCCTTGCTCCATGAGGACAAGGTCAAGGCGTTGTGGTGAGCTGGAACTTATATAGAACCAGTAAAGCTTGTGTGCCGCCCAGCTTAGGGGACCAGGACACCCGGCGCAGGGTCCCTTTCCTTGGGGGAGTCACTGGTGGCTGGACCCAGGCCGTGGCCCCAGGCTGGCACACTCCTAAAAGGGGGTATTTACAGGGGATTTAGAAGTTTATATAATTTATAAAGTTTGTAGATGTTATTGTCGTGACGCCACCTGGAATAATGTGGCTATATATGGCCACCGCTGCCTTGTACTGGCCAGGGGATGATGGTGAGAGGCAGCTGAGATGGTATAGCCCTTTTCCGGGTAGGGCTATAGGGTCCCCTGGACAGGTGATGTTAAAGTTAATGATGGATGAAGATGGAAGTCTGGTGAGGAGATGTTAAGGGCACAGACACTTACTTGATTCACAGCAAATTCTCTCAGCGGTGATGGTCCCAATCCTGGATAGATGGTAGCTGTTAAATCAGAGGCTGAGGCACAGATGAAGTTTAACTGGTTTACTTTCAACCAAACTATAATACAACAAGTCCCGTCTGCGGAGTCTGCAATAGGGGTTCAGTTGCTCAGGCCCCACCGGGTCCTTTACCTCCTGCTTGCGCTGTCTATGTGGCCCTGCTGCCGTGTGTGAACTGGCTGCCGGCCCAAATCTGTCCTCTCTGGGTCCCACTCAACAGGCAACTTGAGTCCTTTGTCTCTCTCTGCTTACCCCCTCCGGGAGTACTGCTGAACTCTTAGTATGTTGCTGTGTCTGGCCCTGTGAAGCTTGTTGTTACCTCACGTTTTCCGGTTGCTGTATTGTATATAACTAATGCAGCCACGGATCCGGTATCCGTATCTGCGCTTTTTATCTAGGGTAGATAATGATGCTACCCGATTCTGAAAGTGTTCCTCTTATCAGTTTTCTCCTCCTCAGACCGATGCCTTGGCCCTGGAAATTGTCAGTCAGTCCTCAGGAACTCAATGGTGGTAGTGCAGTGGCATGGCTTTCTAAGTGAGTGCAACTATTATGATCTTATACTGTGGCTAATACCCGCAGGGGCGCCACATTTGCAAAGTAATCCATTGTGTCCCCCCAAGACACATTAATTTTATATAAGCCACAATCGGCGATTTTGATGTGTCTGATGTCATCTAGGAGAATATTTGCAGGTTTTCAGTGTCTGCAGAAAGAAAAAATTGTTAGTTTCAAGGATAATTCATCAAAAGAACTTTACACAATAGATCACTAACAAGACAAAAGAATGTATAATGTGTGACGCCATGGACATGGAGGTATTGGGGTCTGCATCTCTGCAGCAAAGAAGTGAAGTGGAAAGTAGAAGCTTGGTTCTTCTGTAGTTTTATTTTTTGCTTGTGTACTTATCCCTATTGGTAGAATGAGGGGGTATGTGATGCGCCCCCAGGCTATGAGGTACTCAGGAGCTGTGCCGGTGCTGTCTCACTGGGGTATCACGGTACTCATGACCTGGTCCCGTGGTCACACCTAATAATGGTGACACTGTGGCACTATGACTCTGGGGTGCCACATATGTGCTATCCATTAAAGTTGCATGGGTATTCCAGCTCCTCTAGGACATCACATCGATACAAGCCATCAGAAGACGGTTTATTGTTTCTCTCAGCACAATCTCAAAAGTATATAGCAGATGCCATTACACAAAAAGGGTCATAAAGGGCCATAGGGAACCATCAACCCAGCAGCAAGACCGGTATATTTTCCTTTGTGCAAGCTTTAACAGGATGCATACTGTCTGAGCCCTACAAAATGAAATCCAGCATGCCACTGTTGAACTCCCAGGGGCGAGCATTGGGGGAATGAAACCACTGGACCACAGAGGGAACTGTGGCAGCTGATCCCCAGGCCCAGACAGAATCTGGCCGGGTCTCTGGCATAGCAGGCAAAGTTTTAATATATTGGGCTTGTGAGCCAGGAATGGACATGGGCACAGTCACTGGTGTAGGCAGGTGAAGTTAGGACAGCTGTAGCAGACAAGTAGCAGAAGCAGGTAGGAACTGGGAGCACGACAGGACAGACAGGTATGGGGAGGCAGGACACATTGACAGGATCTGACAACTAGCTAGCCAGACAGGGAACTAAGTAACTAAAGACATTGATGAGGCACCTCCCCTAGAGGAAGGATGCCTAATATTTCTAGTGCCTCTCAGAAAAAGGCTGAGGGGCAATTCCTGATACTGGCATGCTGGCCCTTTTGGAGCAAGGCAGGAGCATGGCCACCCATTTGACATGCACTCTCTGGAGATCTATGCAGCATACACAGGGCCCAAGAGCGAGAGGAGACAGAGGACCACATGGACGGCCGTGAGGGGGAACAGAGGCTAGCAGCAGGGCTGTGACAGTGAGAAAGTGGTTTTGGTGCAAGACAGCCTGAAGTGGGACCTGTGCTCACAGTCCAGCACCATACAGTTCAACAAAATTGAAATGTCCATAATTGTTCTATTCACAGATGAGCATAGGTTCATTCATTCTGAGCAGCAAGGGACAGACATGAAAGAATCTGGAAATGCTATGATGAACCTGACGCTGCCTGTAACATCATACATTATGACCGATTGGCGGTGGATCAGTTAGGGTTTGGGTAAATTTTACCTTGGAGGGTCACACAAACCTTCACAGGATAGCCGACAGTATCATGACGGCTTTTAAGTGCTGGAATGAAATTCTCAGTCACTGTCAGACCTTGCACTGGCGCCTTAGGTTATTCCTGGTGGGGAACAATTCCTGGCTTCATGTAGTCAGAGTGTGTAGTCATCTCCAGGATGATGAAGGGATTGATGCATTGATGTTGTCTTCCAACATGAGTCCAAATGACAAACTAGGACATTATGTATCAATGCACCCAACGAGGCCCAGGAGCTCACTGATGCCCTGATCGAGGTTTGGAATATCACTGTCTCATGTGCTGTACCATAAGAGGCATGACCATACGTTGTCAGGAGTGCATACAGGCACTTGGGAGTCATACACACTACTAAGTCACAATAAGAGTTGATGAAGTTGCATCTGCCAGTAATTTATATTTTTACTTTGATTTTTGGGTTGATTTGGAAACCAGCCCTTGGATTGTTGATAATTTAGATCTTCATTTCCCGTTGTCAATAGATACTACCTCTATTGTCCATTGATACATCATTTTGTTCTCAATTAATCACACAATTCACATCAGTAAAGATTTTCAACATGAATCTATTTTTTGATATTCAGTGAGTAGATTAAATTTTCACATTAATTTTGTTGAGCACTTTATTAATCTGTTCATCTTCCCCTACTTCGAACCATGAAAAATCAGACATCTTGGTCAACATCACAGTGGCTTTCGATGTAAATACTTAAGTCCCAAATTATGAGAAAAATATTCTAGGAGTGATACCTATATCCATACCACATTGGGGGTGTACTGTATTTTTCACTTTATAAAATGCACTGGATTATAAAATGCACCCCAAATTTGGTGAAGGAAAAGAGGAAAAAATCATTTTTAATGTTAAATGGGGTCCGCCTTATAATGCCAGTGTCCGTCTTAAAATCAGTATATATGTCCCTCATCCTGGTACATACCCCCCATCCTGGATATGGCCCCCTTGTCCTGGTACACAGCCCCTTGTCCTGGAACATATAGCCTCTATACCCTGGGACATATAGCCCCCCTGTCCTGGGATACATGGCCCCCCTGTCCTGGGATACATAGTCCCCCATGTCCTGGGACACCCATCCCCCCTTGTCCTGGGACACATAGCCCCCTTGTCCTGGGACACATGGCCCCCCTTGTCCTGGTTCACATGGCCCCCCTTGTCCTTGAAGACATGCCCCCCCCCCTTGTCCTTGGACACATGGCCCCCATCACACTACATGCCCTTCTCCTGGTACACACATTGAAATAATAAATGAGATTACTCACCCTCTGCTCTTCCTGCCTGCATGCAGCATCACCATTTTCCTGCTTGTGGCTAAGCTGTTCTGCACCGATCACATGCCCAGGACACACAGGAAAACGGTGATGCTTCAGGCAGGGAGTGAGGAAGGTGAGTGACCTTGCTTATTATCTTAGTGTGCCATCAGGGGGGCATATAGCATTACGGGGGGAGCCATATCCAGGATGGGGGGCACTCTGAGTACGGGCTCATATAATATGCACCGTCCCCCCCCCCCCCCGCCTACATGTCAGCGCTGACTTTAGTACTGAGGTGATGGACAGCGGGATGCAGGGCATATTACATGAGCATAATGAGTGGGGGCACATGTCCTCACGCTGCCTCTGCAGTCCACAGCAGAGCTAGTAGTTTTGGATTTTAAGACGCACCCCCCACTTTCCCCTAAAATATGGGTGAACAAAAGTGCGCTTTATGATCCGAAAAATACGGTACATGAAAAGCAATCCTTGATCTTATAGTCCTGATTTATCTTAGGTATGGGCACTGTAGAATACACTCCAAGAACACTTTTTCTCATTTTTGGGGACATAAGTATTTACATCGATTTTTCAGGCTAACACGGTACAATATTATTTGGTTTTGTACACCATAAGAATGGAAGATACCCCAATGTACTGAACACACATGGATCTGAAAAACCTACTGAAGAAAGTGGTTTCCAATAAAAGTCACTATGCAGGTCATTTACATTTAGTATCCATGGGAGGACTGTTGCTCAATTTCTTCTAAAGCAGTTGTTCAAATAGCTGATTTGCAAAGCAAAGGAGAACTCAAACCAAATCCCTAAAGGCTGTGCACAACATTACACTGAATGCTTTTTATTGTTCATTTGTATCCTAAATTCAAAGTTAAGCATTAGAAACTTCTAAATAGTCTCCATTTAAAGAAAACAGTCAGGTCAAAAATCCATATGTAACTGCTATCATTTTCTAATTCCTCCCACTAAGCTCGCTCTATTGATGTATTTCTTTTATTTATATTTCCCTCCTATCTTCTGTAAACTTCAAATAAAGAGATTCATTCCATCTGTCAATCACAGTGAGTGATCCACTTAGTTCTCTGCTGTCCACTCCCCATAGCATGAATATGCATGTCACATATTCATGCCACATCACTGCACAGGAGATCACTAGGGGGGGTGAAGGCTGTATTCTCCTTTCTGCTCTCTGTGTCTGTGACCCACCCCAGGGCCGTGAGGTACTCACAACCCGGGCTTTGATTATGGTTGCAGTCATTGGTGGCTGGTGCCCGGTCCCAGAGACCTGGTGGTGGCTGAAAAATGTGTAAAATAAAATAAAATGTTTGGCAGTGATGGATGAATGGATCCTTCACTGGAAGGTGGCTCTGCAGGTGTAGGTTTGATGTAGACTCTGCTGTTAAGACTGGAATGCAGTTTACCCGATGTGATGGAAATGAGACACCATATGTTGATTAGGCTCTGAACAGGTTTTACTGGTAACCTTCAGGCAGCTTACAGGTATACAGGCACAAGTAGCTGGCCTGCGTAGTCACCAGAGGATGAAATGTCTCTTTGATGCCCTCAGTGGTGTTCCTTCAGGATTCTCCATCTGTCCTTACTTTCTCTGTCTTTTTACTCCTTCTCTTCCAGTACTGCCCTGCACAGAGCCCGGCGCCCGTTCACAGGCATCCCCTTAACTAAGGGCCTCCTTCCTCCACAGACCTTATGGGGTATGCAGGACTGGGCCGCGGCTTCTTGAAGGAGCCCGCGTCCCTATGGTTCTGCGGCTCGGGGGTAAGCACCCGCACTGCCTCAGAGCCGTTCCTCCGGTGTTGCACTGGGTCCTTTAGGCCGGGTGCCATTCCGGTCTGGATTAGGGTGTTAGCTGACACCTGAGGATCCCCCTCAGTCCGGATCACCCTCTTTTAGGTGCCCTCCCTCTGAGCCACTTGCAGGGTCCCTCTTCTCTCTCCCCTGACAAATTGACTCACTAACTTCTTCCCGCTCTTCACTACCCACCTAACTCCACCCACCGGGATCTGTCCCCTTAGCAACGGGTTAACCAATTGATCCCCTGGCTCAAGGTGTGTGAATGCATGTGGTGAGGGCCTCAGATTAGCATCCCCATCCCCTGGTCACAGGAATATTACACACGCTAGTCTGAGTGCAGTACCCCTCCATGGCGCACCGACCAGTGGGGTGCCACATCTCCAGCCAGGAAAGGGGTGAAATACAACACAGAAACTATCACAGCAGGATGCCTGCTTAGGCTGGCTTCACACTGCAGTTTTTCACTGATCAGTGTCCATCAGTGTTTGGGTGCCAAAACCAGGAGAGGAACCAGGAAAGGAACTTGAAGAGAAAAACTATAATTGAAAGATTGACACCTGTTCTGAGTTTTGGAGACACTCCTGGTTTTGGCACCCAAACACTGATGGACACTGATCAGTGAATAACTGCAGTGTGAAGCCAGCCTTACAGAAACAAACGGAATTTAGATAAGATAAGGAAGACCTACAATCACTCTCTCCCTGTGTCCTCAACAGAATAGACCTCCTGAAAGTGAAACCACAGTGCCCGGAGAGCAGAGGGAGGAGGCAGGAAAGAGCTGCTGAGGGGGGAGTGCATAATTACATGACAGTTTAACACAGCCAGGACTAATCGTCTTTGCTTATAATGGACAGGACTAATGCAGCAGCTCTCTGCAGGTTCTCACAATGCTGATAACATGGAAACTACAAAGGGTAGGATAATGATTTTACATGTTTTCAAAAGGCCTGCCTAGGCACTATTCAAGGGTAATATTAGTATCATTCTGAAAAGTGACCTGACAGTGTCCCTTTAAGAAAAAAAATCTCCATTTTGCTGTGTTTTATCTACTTAGTAACAAAGTGTTTGAAATCTCTGCGCCTAGTTTTGATGGCTTTCTCTGCTCCCTTCCTTGCTTGCAGTGCAGAAAACAGTAAAGGGAGTTGAATACAGATCTCCAGTGTAGACAGAACGTAATATGAACAGACTACATATAAGAAGGAAAGCAGATAAAGAGGAAATAAGAGCAGGATGGAAGCTGTGCTGGCACATGAACACTTGTTTCATGGATCTCCCTCCCCTCCCCCATCCCTTCCTTCTTTCCCCATGTTAACATGTCTGTCATGTATCGTCTGGCATTTTAAAGAATGAAGAATAAAATTAAGTTTTAACTGCTTAATGACCATTGAGGATTCTGGTACTGAGTTTTTTCATTTTCCTCGATGTTCAAAAGAACAGCATACTTTGATTAAAGAGTTGATTGGAGAGGGTAAAATGTATAAAGAAGTGTGGACAATGAAAAGCTGTCCAGGTAAGATGATCTCCAATGCAAATGGAAAGCAAAACCAGAGAGATGTGGAAGAAAATGGAAGACTACCATCCAAATGGATGGAAGAATAGCCAGAATGGCAAAGGCTCAACCAATGATCAGCTCCAGGATGACCAAAGATGTCTCAGGTTACCTGTGAGGACTGTGACAGAAGACACCTGTGTGAAGATCCTCTATTAGCATGAAGTCCCCACAAAGTCCCACATGTTAAAAAAAGGCATACTGAAGCGGATACAATTTGCCAAAGAACACATCAACTGGTCTAAAGAAGAATGGAGGAACCTTTTGTGGACTGATGAAAGTAAACTTGTTCTTTTTGGGTCCAAGGACTACAGACAGTTCATCAGACGCCCCCCAAACTCTGAATTCAGCCACAGTACGCTCGGATGACAGTGAAGCATGGTGGTGAAGCATCATGATAAGGGCATGTTTCTCTTACTATGGTGCCGGGCCTATTTACCACATACCAGGGATCATAGACCAGTTTGCATATATCAAATCACTTGAAGAGGTCATGTTGTCTTATGCTGAAGAGGAAATGCCCTTGAAATGGGTGTTTCAACAAGACAACAACTCTAAACATAGCAGTAAATGAGCAAAATCTTGGTTTCAGTCAAACAAAATAAAGGTTATGGAATGGCCAGCCCAATCACTGGACCTTAAACTAATAGAAAACGTATGGGGTGACATCACAAATGCCATTTCTGAGGCAAAGCCAACAAATGCAAATAAATTGTGAGATGTAGTCAAAGCATCCTGGGCTGGAATAACAATTGACAAGTGCCAGAAGTTGGTTGACTTTATGCAACATAGATGTGAAGCAGTTCTAAAAAACTGTGCTTACACAACTATATATTAGGTTAGTGATTCACAGGAATGCTGAATCCTAAAAAAAAAAGGTACATATTTTGAGTTTTTAAAGACAAATGCAGACACTGCTATTTTTTTAAACAGCCCAATTGTTCAATGTTTGTTATTTTCTGCAAAGTTGTTAAAATATATACATTTTTCTTCATGTTTTGATTTAAAAAACAGTGTGCAATGTTCCCAATTCTGGAAATAAAAACTAATATAAAGATTTTGGGTTTACCTCATGTTTTTGACCACACTGCTATTATGTTGAGAACAACTTTATAAGAAGGCAATATAAGAGGAAATAAGAGCAGGATAGAAGATGTGCTGGCACATGAAAACAACTGAGAGGAGCACTCCCTCAAGAGGTTATTCTGAGATGTCGATCAAGCTGCAAACTGCATGTAAGAGGATTTGTAAATAAATGAAGGATTCAAGATTATGAACTGAAGTTTAGACCAATGTTATCAACTAAAGGGATCCACTACCAGAGCTACTTCATCTGAGAGCAGCAATTATGTATGCAACAAAACCCTGAATCCAACAATGTATTATTTAGTTTACTTCATGCAGCAGTTCTGATTCAATAAGTTTTTAGATTTAGCATGTTGTAGAGCTGAGAAAACTACCGTGTTTGCCCAAAAATAAGACAGCGTCTTATATCAATTTTTGGTCCGAAAGATGCGCCAAATCTTATTTTCGGGGGGTGTCTTACTTTATCATCCCCTTGCAGCCTCCAATAGAGAGACCGCATCATCCCCAAATATGGTATCAGGGACACACACACAGGGTCACATAAACACAGGGGCACACACACACACAGGGGCACACGCAGAGGCACACACACAGCGGCACACACACACAGGGGCACACACAAACATACAGGGGAACATAAACACAGGGGCACATAAACACACAGGGACTCACACAGGGGTGCATACACATAGACAGGGACACTTCTCACCGGTCCCTGCTGCATTCCGGCGACGCTCTGAGCTGCCCGCTGCTGTCCTGGTGCCCGCCGCTGTCTCGGTGCTCACCGCTGCAAGGAGGACGGCACCGCTCTCATTTCCTTGGTGCTGTAGGTGTATGGTGCCACTGTCCCAACCAATCACAGGCTAGGAGCCGCCCAGGCAGCCAATCACAGGCCAGAAGCTGACGTCATGCAGCGACTGGCCTGTGGTTGGCCGCTGGTCAGTTCCTGGCCTGTGATTGGCCAGTACAGTGGCGGGGGGCTTGAAAAATAGAGCGGTGCCGGTCTACATGCATCTACGGCATCGCTCACAGCGACGGGCACCGGGACACGGGAGGGCTGGGGCCGGGGGCTGGCTGGAGGAGTTGCAGCTGTATGCCCCAATCTTCAGATCGGTGGCATACTGATTATAATAAAATAGTGGTATGTCTTATTTTCAGGGAGTGCCTTATATTTGCAGGCACATTAAACCCCCTGGCATGCCTTACTTTCGGGGGGCACCCTATTTTCAGGGAAACACGGTAACCACACACTCACCAGACTCTGTATGTACAATGTCTATATAAAGTGAGTTACTTATCAGAAGAAGGAGGGGTTTGTTGAACCACCAGGTAAGAGGCAATGTAGTACGATCAATGATAAGGTACTGGTGCTAAAACAATCATGTGAAGTAAAGAGCACAGAGTTTGATAAGAGAAGCATTGCTGACATTTGTGTTTTAACACGGTCTTCTATTACATAGCAAAAACCTGCTGACAGATTCCCTTTAAGATGTAATAACAATTGAATGTGATAGCTGTTCTAGGAGCTGCACGTTAGCCCTGCTTGGCTCCCTGCTTTATATTCTATGTGATTCAGGTGGTGCGATTATGTTAGAGCTTGGCCAGGGAATGTTGGCATAACTAGATAACAGTGCAGGAACAGGGTCAGGTGAGTATCTTTTACTGGTCTGAGTACATAATAATAGTACTATAATATCAGTGGGTACAGTGTGTACAATAATATTAAAAGGACACAGTGTGTATCATTATATTATTTAGCAAGTATGCAGCACAATACTTACAGGGGTTACCCGGGAGTGTTACATTGATTGCCTATCCTTAGTATAGGTTATCAATATATGATCAGTATGGGTGCAGCACCCTATCAATTGTTCCCGATGTCAACTGTCAACTGTTTAGTAGCTGAGCAAGGCATTGCCCATTCAACACCTATTCTAATCAATGGAGTGGGTCAACCTACCTACCCACAGATTCACTATTATAAATGCGTGAAATTGGCTCTTAAAGTGCATGAAGAGCCCAATAATACACCACATTTATTAAGTGGCATGCACATGAAGCACTAGTATTGGTAACTCCATAGTGTCCTCCATGTGTAATGTCTTCAACTCACATGCTATCACCTAATCTTGCTTTTTCTGCCTTAAGCCCCCGTCACACATAGCGAGATCACTAGCGAGATCGATGTTGCGTCACAGGTTTTGTGACGAAGCAGCGACCTTGCCAACTATCTCGCCATGTTTGACACATAGCAGCGACCGGGCCCCCGCTGTGACATCGCCGATCGTGTTGGAATGTCCTGGACCATTTTTTGATCGTCGGGTTCCCGCTCGGCAGCATGCATCGGTGTGTTTGACGCCTTAACTACAACCTCGTTGGCGACTCAGAACTTAGCCACGTAGGTCTGAGTCGTCAGACTAGCTGCTGTGTAACAGGGTCCCAACGACCGCCGAGGTTGTTATACGGGTCGCCGTATCGTTGCTGCGTCGTTGAGTAGATCTGACTGTTTGACATCTCACCAGCGACCACGTAGTGATGTTCAAGCGATCCTTACAGGTCGTATAGTTGTCGGGATTGCTGGAACGTCGCCAAGTGTGACGGGACCCTAAATGCTCTGGTCTGGGATCCCTATGTTCTCTGTGTACACTTTTGATCTGTTGATCTGGGATAGCTTTTGCTAATTGTTTTTGTTTTCTTTCAGTCTCTTTTATTTAGTATAGATAGGATGTAGCCCCCCTTCATTGAGCTGGGCAGTTCAGGTACAATACTTCCCATGGCTGTGTGTCCATAATCAGGACATTCCCCCCTTATTAATCAGTCACTCTTTCCCCTTATTCATATTGAGGTCTGTTCTAACATATGGTAAAGTTTTATCATTGAGTGTTAGGTACTGCCCCATTATGGACACCTTGTTGCGGTGGGATGCCTTTATGCTTATTTTATCAAAAATAGTGCTTACTAAGTACCTTAAGTCACTGTATGCACTTGGTTTTTACTTATTTAATTACAGTAGAGTATTTATATAATCATCATATAATTTTTATCTTATGTTTTGTTTGTTAATGGCCAATAGGAACATGTTCTTATACTCTGCATGCATACCATCTCATGCTCCATCTCATTTTTTGCTTTCTGTCATTCTCTTGTACTTAGTAAGTCAGACAGGGTTTGCCCAACCCCCTCCCCCCCCCCCCACCGCATTGAGTCGGGCATTTTATTTACTGTTTCTTAAGGCTTTGTATCCATTATCAGGACCTGGTCACTACACACATGCCTATATATATTGAGATATTGAGGACTATTCTGACAAATGGTAAGGTATTAATTCCAGGGAGGGTTAGGTATTGTCCCAATTTGGCTACACCTTGTTGCGGTGGGATGAGTTTACACTTTTTTTTATCAAACATAGTGTTTCCTAAGTACCCTATGTTATTTGTATGCACTTGCTTTTTTTTTTTATGAGTCACCCGGAGCAGTGGGGACTCGGGTATCCGGGCCCCTTTCAGCTGTGGTTGGGGGGATGTCACTGGTAGCCTGCCCGGACCCGTGGCCCCAGAGACCGAACTTAAAAAGGGGGATATATGTACAGGGGAAATAAAGTTTATAATATAGTTCTCGTGACACCACCCGCAGCTTTTGGTGATTGAGTACCAGCACCGCTTCAGTCCTCCAGAGGGTGGTGGTGTAGCGGCCTTAATAGTACAGCTCCCTGCAGGTGGAGCCAACCCCCCGGGGCAGGGATGCACCGGTGAGGATAGGGGTGCTGGTGATGGATGGATGAGCAGGGACCTGGCCGGATGGTTGGATAACGGAACAGTCTCTGAGGATGGCAGGGGCGCGGGGAAGGAACTGACACACACACCGCTGGTTGCTCTTTACCTTTTTACTAATGTTGAAGCAGGTAAATCGTCCAGAGTACCACCGGGTGTTCAGGATGCACTTCTGGGTCTCCACAGCGAGTGGGTATAAGGCCTCCTTGTTGCTTTCCCTGTGTGTGTGAATCCCCCGCCTGTGTAGAACTTGGCTGGCCTCCTCTGCTCTCTTGTTCTCCTCCTGTGCTGTCATCGGGATACCCTCTGTTGACTACTGCTGATTATCTCCCCGTGGTGCCTGGCTCCCTGGTATGTGACTGCGCAGGAATCCGGGAGAATGAAGTCTCCATGGTTTTCCGGTGTTCTCCATTGGGCTTGTTGCACTGCAGTGGACGCGGACTCCGGTGTTCGGTGGTTGGGGGTGAACCTAAAGCTGGCTCCACGGTTCCCTCACTGTTCTACCTCTTCTCCTTGCCTCTCGACCCCACTCTTGGGCCTTGCAGGGCTACCGGAGACTGGTCAGGGTGACTGGCTCGGGCCTAACACGACACCGAACACCAGCACTTCTTTGCAGCTCTTGCAGTGTCTGCACACACTCTGTCTAACTCCGCCCCCAGCACCAGTATTTATAGGGGATCCTGCCTAATAGCAGCAGGTTGAGCTCCCCCTACTGTGCTGGGGTGGAAGGTGTGGCGTGTAGCTGTGTACCCACTGTGGAAACCCATCCATGCTGCGGGTGAGTCTGTGGGTACCTGTGGTTAGCAGGGCGCCACATTTACAGCAAGATATTTATTCATATCATTGTTATCTTAGGTTTTGTTTGTTTAATGGCCAGTGTGAATATTCTCTTATACTTTGCATGTATACTACTTCATGCTCTGACTCATTATTTTGTTACATTAATAGCAGATCGGTGTAGGTCTGACACCAGGAACCTTCCAGCTGTAATTTGCTCCAGATGTAACACTGTGAACGCACATGTTGAATGCAGCACTGTTCAGAATGGAGCAATTGCTTTTTGCAATTACTGGCTGTTGTAACTTAGTTTCTGTTCAAAAGAATATCCTGAATATAGGTCATCAATGCTAATGCCTGAACAACCCCTTTAAGGAATTGCATGGTTTTCTAAAACTTGAAAGAGATGGGGGCACACAGCTAAGATCAATCACAATAAGGTGCAAAGAGGTGCTGCATGCCAACAAAACAATGTGAACAAGGTTTTCTTAAACTTAACATGGAGAAAATTGAATTACCGTAATCTTTTCCCCACCTCACTCACCCCTCTAACAAGACCTATCAATTACAGTTACCGTAAGTGCTCCAAACCTTCCCAGTTCTCAAAACACCCATGTCTCCAGATAGCCTTTGCTTCTGTCCTGTCCTGCACATCCAAGCCCTGACCCCCTCCTGCCATTTCTCAAATCCAGTCTTTCTTTAACATTGTAGCAACACAAATGCTGGTACTTTCATTTATTATCTCCCTTCTAGACTACTGCAACATCCTATTCGTACAACATCCTTCTTCAAATCCCCCTCAACTCTGCTGCCCAGTAATCTACTAGTGTATCTCAATGAATTAGAAAATCATCAAAAAGTTCATTTACTTCAGTAATTCAATACATAACGTGAAACACATATATTATATAGAGTCATTACACACAGAGGGATCTATTTCAAGTGTTTATTTCTGTAAATGTTGATGATTATGGCTTACAGCCAATGAACACCCAAAGGTCATTATGGCTAGAGTCACATTAATGTTATTGGCTGCACTAGTGGAGTTGTGTTAAAAACATAGGTTTTGGCAACCTAAACGCAATGCTACTGTGTTAACGCTGTCAATGCTTACGCGGCCCCTAGCGTGGCTCAAACGTTGGCATCTGAATGAAATCTCACGCTTTTTCCTAACGTGAGAAAAGACGCTTTCTGCAACGTCTTTTGTCGCATTAGGAAATACCGAGAGATTTGCATCAGATGCCGACGTTGAAGTCGCATTATCGGCGGGACCTCCATAGGGTAGAATGGGCAGCGTTAATGTGGCGCTACCATGGCGGTAGTACCGCGATTATGCTGCCCCCATGAGCAACACTAAAACATGAGTCTGACCCTAGCCCAAGTGTTTTTGTCAGTAATTTTAGGTTGTTTTCAGCATTGCTTTGTCAATGTTTTTTTACCTGTCAAATGTTTTTTAGTATCAATATATTGGAATTTTCCCAATGTTTTTTTAAATCTATTAAGCAATTAATAAAACAAAGCAATTTTTTTGGTGATATTATAATGTTTACAAAATGCTCAGCAAGTCACCCAGGCGTCTTTTTAGTCTTGCCATGTACTCCTATGGAACAGTATTGAGCACCGTCCTAGCAGATAACGCCTGAAAAATAGACAGGTCACTTCTTCAATGTGCCTGGTGTCTTTGAAACAAGAGGCTTAAAAGTCATATGAACAGGAAGTCGTTTGTCCATTGAAAGAAATAGGGGGGGGGTTAGCATTTTTTAGCACTTTTATGGCCTTTTTAAAACCACAGCTGCTTAAAAATGCAAGAAAAACCTAATGTGAACACAACTGGCAACTGCCTGGTATGTAATGGGCTCAAATCCTGAGCCTGCCCCATACACCAATACAAGATATGTGCTGTACATATACCAGGAGAGGACATACTACAACCCCAGGCAAAAATGATGGAATCCCCGGGCTCGGAGGATGTTCATTCAGTTGTTTAATGTTGTAGAACAAAAGCAGATCACAGACATGGCACAAAACTAAAGTCATTTCAAATGGCAACTTTATGGCTTTAAGAAACACTAAAATATATCAAGATAAAAAATGTGGTAGTCAGTAAGGGTACCTTTTTTCACACCAAGCAGAGGGAAAAAATTGTGGAATCACTCAATTCTGAGGAAAAAATTATGGAGTCACTCAATTCTGAGGAAAAAATTATGGAATCATCCTGTAAATTTTCATTCCCAAAACTAACACCTGCATCAAATAAGATCTGCTCGTTAGTCTGCATCTAAAAAGGAGTGATCACACCTTGGAGAGCTGTTGCACCAAGTGGACTGACATGAATCATGTCTCCAACACGAGAGATGTCAATTGAAACAAAGGAGAGGATCATCAAACTCTTAAAAGAGGGTAAATCATCATGCAATGTTGCAAAAGATGTTGGTTGTTTACAGTCAACTGTGTCTAAAAGCTGGTCCAAATACAAACAACATGGGAAGGTTGTTAAAAGGAAAAATACTGGTAGACCAAGGAAGACATCAAAGCGTCAAGACCAAAAACTTAAAGCAATATGTCTCCAAAATAGGAAATGCACAACAAAACAAATGAGGAACAAATAGGAGGAAACTGGAGTCCATGTCTGTGACCGAACTGTAAGAAACCGCCTAAAGGAAATGGGATTTACATACAGAAAAGCTAAACAAAAGCCATCATTAACACCTAAACAGAAAAAAAAGAGGTTACAAAGGAAAAGCAATCGTGGACTGTGGATGACTGATGAAAGTCATATTCAGTGATGAATCGCGAATCTGCGTTGGGCAATGTGATGATGCTGGAACTTTTGTTATGTGTTGTTCCAATGAGGTTTATAAAGATGACTGCCTGACGAGAACATGCAAATTTCCACAGTCATTGAAGATATGTGACTGCATGTCAGGTAAAGGCACTGGGGAGATGGCTGTCATTACATCTTCAATAAATGCCCAAGTTTACATTGATATTTTGGACACTTTTCTTATCCCATCAATTGACAGGATGTTTGTGGATGATGAAATCATTTTTCAAGATGATAATGCATCCTGCCATAGATCAAAAGCTGTGAAAACATTTCTTGAAAGAAGACACATAAGGTCAATGTCATGGCCTGCAAATAGTCCGGATCTCAATCCAATTGAAAATCTTTGGCGAAGTTGAAGAAAATGGTCCATGACAAGGCTCCAACCTGCAAAGCTGATCTGGTAACAGCAATCAGAGAAAGTAGGAGCCAGATTGATGAGTACTGTTTGCACTCATTAAGTCCATGCGTCAGAGACTGTAAGCTGTTATTAAAGCCAGAGCTGGTGCAACAAAATACTAGTGATGTATTTGAGTGTTGATTTGTTTTTCATGATTACATAATTTTTTCCTCAGAATTGAGTGATTCCATAATTTTTTCCCACTGCTTGGTCTGAAAAAAGGTACCCTTACTGACAACCACATTTTTTATCTTGATTTCTTGTAGTGTTTCTTAAAGCCATAAAGTTGCCATTTGAAATGACTTTAGTTTTGTGCCATGTCTGTGATCTGCTTTTTTTCTACAACATTAAACAACTGAATGAACATCCTCCGAGCCAGGTGATTCTATAATTTTTGCCAGGGGTTGTATTAGCGCAACTCCAGTTTTTCATTCATGAGAATTACCTCACAGTAAGATCACTCTGGTGCCTATAGCCTCTCCAGTAGTAACTAGGGCCTCATTTATGAAAATTGTCTCATAGTAAGATCGTTCCGGTCACCTATAGCCTCTGCAGACGTAATTGAGGCCTCATTTCTGAGAATCGCGCCTCACAGATCGTTCTGGTGCCTCTAGCCTCTGCAGAAGAAACTGTAGCTATTAGAAAGTGATCCGCTGCACACTAAACACAATATATGACATAATGAAGTGTTTGACTAACATATAAGAAACTAATGCAAATTTTGAAGATTAAAATTGACATTGCAGAAACTGCTTCAGGAAACAACATGAATAATGAGAATCTTAGTTAATGCATTGGCCATTGCATGTTAAGCCCGATAACCTGCGCCAAGGTGTTCTCATTTATATCGGGTCCCTGTCTCCCTTACCTTATGCCTCTGTCTGTGGTGCAAATGCTGGTGAGGACACTAGCCTCTGAGTGCAATTTAAAATCTACGTGTATGGGTGTGGTATGAGGTTGGACTACAATAAGATGGTGGAAAAAACATGGCTAATCTTGACTAGGCTATCGGGGAAGGGTGCTCAGTCAAAAACAGCAATATAATAATTTAAAGAAGACTGGCACACCTACAGGTTCAGGTGCTAGCTGGAAAAAACTATATGTATTAGAAAGTGATCTGCTGCACACTAAACACAATATATGACATAATGAAGTGTTTGACTAACATATAAGAAACTAATGCAAATTTTGAAGATGAAAATTGACATTGCAGAAACTGCTTCAGGAAACAACATGAAAAATTTTGGCTAGTCTTTAAATTATTATATTGCTGTTTTTGACTGAGCACCCTTCCCCCGATAGCCTAGTCAAGATTAGCCATGTTTTTTCCACCATCTTATTGTAGTCTAACCTCATACCACACCCATACACGTAGGTTTTAAATTGCACGATCGCAACCCCTGAACCTACTGTAGTTACGCCCCTGCCCCGACCTTCAGTTTTTAAACAGCTCTGAAAAATGACCTAAGTGATCAGATAATATACGTCATCAGATGTAAAGTCTTGTGAGGGAAATAAGGGAGCAGTTGACCCTACAACACTGCCACCATTCATTGCTTCAGGGGAAGTTATAGAGCCAGCTACGTGTTGTGTGCTATGGAGCCACCTCTTCGTCTTCTGCAGTCATTCACACATAAGTCCTGTGTGTAATGTGTGGTGGTGTATTATAAAGCAAAACTAATAAATCAAGTGCAGACTGAAATCAGCCCACCATGTAAGAGGAAACTGGAGGCACCACAATCACTTTCTAATTTTGGAAACACATATGACCATCAAGACCTGAAGGCAGAATATGACCACACATCATACCAGACACTGCTATCTACAGATGGTGTTTACAAGGATGCACAGTCCAGCAAGTTCAACCCTAATTCTTTGGGATAATCCTTATTTTTGGATCCACATGGTCATGGTACTATTGCGCAGCCTAAGGACGCCCCACTAGAGAATTCTGTGAACCACACGCCCTTAGTAAATAGCATAAAACATAGCGCTAAATATAAAAACACATATCTTTGATGCGTTTTGAAAAGACGAATAACAAAATACTCAAGAGAACAGCAGTCATAAAGAAAGAGCAAAACTGGACACTTTTGACCTGGTGACAGGTCCGCTTTGAAAGTTAGGGCTCCAGTACAAGGCTGAACCACAGGGTACACTCCCACTTGGTTATAAAATGGACGAGTGCAATGCAAGGAAAATCCAAGCCACTATTAGGCAAGGTGCAGACGAGTGTATTATTTCTCAACTGAGAATATTGATTAATTATGTTAAAGGGAACCAACCAGCAAGATTTAGGGTTATAAAGTGAAGCCAGTGTATTACAGGCACTAGTTTACCAAGTGCAATCATATGACTCGTCCCATGGGGGCCGTGGGGTACTCGGAACCAGGGCCTTTGTCAGTGTCGTTGCTGGGGATGTCATGGTGGCGTGAAGCGGCCGGTTGCCCCGGAGCAGTCAATCAATGGGCAAATAGGGGAATCTGTTTCGGGAGTGGGAGACAAGGGAAGGTTCTTCAATGGATAGGGTTACCAGACCTGGGGATACTTGTTTACATGACGCTACCCGCGGGTTGCAGCTAGGAGTGGCTGCCGCTGCTACACAGTTCCACTGGAATTGATAGCAAGGCAGCTTACTTGGTAAGCCCTCCACGGGTAGGGCTGATCCCAGGGCAGCTGATGTTACAAAGTAAGTTGGAGCTAATGTAACAGCGCAGGGGCGCAGCAAGAAAGTCAAACACAGCAGGGTGCAGTCTCATGATGTTTACTCACAGTGTTGTCGTTCCCGGTTACAGCAGTCATCAACGTTATAACTAATTAGAGAATAGGGGCGGGCTCAACCGCTTATATAGGTGCTCAAGGGAAAAAGGGGTATCCAAAGTAAAATACAACCCTGGCACACTAAAAATGAGATTGGAAAGTTGAATCTTTTGTGTTTTTTATTAATTTGCAGAAGAACATAAACCACAACGTTTCGGCTCAACACGAGCCTTCCTCAAATGGTTCTCCTTTGGATAAATGAGAATACTTGAAAAATGCATATGTATCCTTTAGTAGGTTGTTCCGGATGCTGACCCACTGTTTAGGGATCAGTAAAAGACTCCTGTCCTTTAGTTAGAGGTGTGAAGCGCATATGGCTGAGATAGGTGTGTGGACCCAGGAGTATTCTCTTTTATCCAAAGGAGAACCATTTGAGGAAGGCTCATGTTGAGCCGAAACGTTGTGGTTTATCACCCTTATAACAACCCGCAGAGCACTAAGTCCTCGGAGATGGATACGGGGATCCAGATAACTCCCGGGTAACATGGTTGCACTAAACGGTAACCCTTTCTACTGTCCTTCCTCGGTGGACTGTTCTTCTGTGCTTGCTTCGCCCTCCTGCCCTGCGCCTTGCACACAGTGCCCTGAGCCAGTGACTGTGGGTCCTTCTTGGATTTACTTCTTCATCTGTCCCTGAACCCTATATGGCCACCTTTTCAGCAGGTGTGTGCGGATTCGGCTGTGGCACTTGGAGATACTGCAGCCTCCGAGTTGCTAGCTGAGCAGGGTTGTTCTCCACTAGGCTGGGGCCCGGTACCCCTACTCTGTGGCCTGGTCCCTCCACACGGTTACAGTCGATGTAGATGTGGGCATCTCTGGGTGGATTGCTCACTACCTGGTCCCCTAGGACCCCTTCTTTCCTCTGGAGCACCCTCGTTCTCTCTCTCTCTGACCGTCTTGCTTCTGTCAGGTCCCAGGACAAGGTCCCACTGACTCCAGTCCCCTGGCCTTCTCTTTCCAGATGTTACCCTTCTTCTTGATAGACACTCTGGCCTTCACAGACTCCCTCTGCTCACACCAGCCACTCTCCACCAACTACCAACTGGCTCTAGATGTTCCCAACAGAACTTTTATATCACCTGTCACGTGTCTCACGTCACCTATGTGTGTTCTCCCTGACTTCACTCCTTCCCGGGTGCTCTCCTAAACCCTACTCTCTGCCAAACCCCACTACCCTGGTTCCTCCTTTCCAGACAGGTTCAGGGACTGTAATCTCCCGTAGGAGCAATCTCGCCCTGACTCCGACCTGGAGGGGGGGGTGGTGTCTGGGTGCTTGGATACCCGTCAGTGCTCCACACTTACCCAAGAGTGGGGTACTACACTTCTAAGTTGGGTGCAGTACATCTGTGGCGACTGGATCCGCAGGGGCGCCAGACATACCTTTACTTCAAAGATGTTAAATCATATATATTTTAAATATATAGATTTTTGTACAGGGTTTAACAAAGATCTTTTAGAATTCTTTTAGAATTAATTATATAAAGATAGTGATAAACTCATATTCTCATAAAGTTATTAGGATATATTTATTTATTTTTTATATACGGTATACATTTTTATGGGAATAGAAGTCTACCCAGAATAAATTGTATTATTATATACAGATACCCTCCAAAAATAGTGTTTTTTATTAATGGATAGTATACAGGTAATTGCTGGGTGGGGTACTCAGCAGTCAACTTTCTGGTCTCGCCTTTATATCAACTCCTTATGGGGGCATTTACAGTGGGTGCGGAAAGTATTCAGTCCCCTTTAAATTTTTCACTCTTTCTTTCATTGCAGACATTTGGTAAATTCTAAAAAGTTCATTTTTTTCACATTAATATACACTCTGCTCCCCCCATCTTGACTGAAAAAAACAGAAATGTAGACATTTTTGCAAATTTATTAAAAAAGAAAAACTGAAATATCACATGGTCATAAGTATTCAGACCCTTTCTCAGTATTGAGTATTTGCACCTTTTGAGCTAGTACAGCCATGAGTCTTCTTGGGAATGATGCAACAAGTTTTTCACCCCTGGATTTGGGGATCCTCTGCCATTCTTCCTTGCAGATCCTCTACAGTTACGTCAGGATGGATGGTGAACATTGGTGGACAGCAATTCTCAGGCCTCTCCAGAGATGCTCAATTGGGGTTAGGTCAGGGCTGTGGCTGGGCCAGTCAAAATGGTCACAGAGTTGTTCTGAAGCCACTCCTTGTTATTTTAGCTGTGTGCTTAGGGTCATTGTCTTGTTGGAAGTTGAACCTTCAGCCAAGTCTGAGCTCTAGAGCATTCTGGAAGAGGTTTTCATCCAGGATATCTCTGTACTTGGCCGAATTAATGTTACCTTCAATTGTAACCAGTCGTCCTGTCCCTGCAGCTGAAAAACACCCCCATAGCATGATGCTGCCACCACCATGTTTCACTGTTGGGATTGTATAGGGCAGGTGATGAGCAGTACCTGGTGTTCTCCACACATACCGCTTACCATTATCACCAAAATGTTCTATCTTCGACTCATCAGACCAGAGAATCTTATTTCTCATAGTCTGGGAGTCCTTCATGTGTTTTTTTTGCAAACTCTATTCTGGCTTTCATATGTCTTACACTGAGGAGAGGCTTCCATCTTGCCACTCTGCTATAAAGGCCCGACTGGTGGGGGGCTGCAGTGATTGTTGACTTTGTGAAACTTTCTCCCATCTCCCTACTGCATCTCTGGAGCTCAGTCACAGTGATCTTGGGGTTCTTCTTTACCTTTCTCCCCAAGGCTCTTCTCTCATAATTGCTCAGTTTGGCTGGACAACCAGGTCTAGGAAGACTTCTGGTGGTCCCAAACGTCTTCCATTTAATGATCATGGAGGCCATTATGCTCTTAGGAACCTTAAGTACTGCAGAAATTATATGGGTGTCTGAGCAAATGGTCTGAATATTTATGACCATGTGATATTTCAGTTTTTCTTTAATAAATTTGCAAACATTTCTACATTTCTGGGTTTTTTCAGTCAAGATGGGGTGCAGAGTGCACATTAATGGGGAAAAAATGAACTTTTTTGAATCTACCAAATGGCTGCAATGAAACTAAGAGTGAAAAATGTAAAGGGTCTGAATACTTTCCGCACCCAGAGAAAAGCAGATGAGCTATAGCATTGAATCTTTTTGGGTTCTTGTTTTATGTATCTGATGAAGGCTGCACCGCATAATAGCAGCCGAAATGCGTTGTACTGCATCTTAAATATATTCTCATTAAATAAAAATATTTTTGTAAATATTCTTTTAAATAGAATCCATTCGAACATTTTGAGGTGATTAGTGTCACAACAGCCTGGAGTCCTCCTTTGTTCTAAGTTTACTTCAATGATTACATGTATGATTGCAGAAAGAAAGTGTTATCACCGAGAAAACAGTGTAGCACATTAGCTGGGTTTCTTTGTATTAATTCCCTGTGGGCTGTAAGCCAAACCCCTCTCCTTGTCAGTATATACTAGGCACATTAAGTCTGACAATGTGCCTGGTAATAGATAGCACAATGTCAGGTTCCTATGTGCCCATCACTCCCTTCTTCCTGTGTCTCCGGCTTCTCACTGCTTCTTTTCTGGCTGTCTGTGATATGGTCACCGGAGAGCAGGTGAAGACCCCTTCCCCTCCAATTTGCATGTCCAGAGCTCAGATCTCTCCTCACAGTCACTGGTCTGGAGACTGAGGACATGCAGACTGGAGACCTAATGTCTCTGGTATATACTGACAGGGAGGGAGGGAATGATGGGCACATAGGAGCCTGACATTGTGCTATCACAATGCACAATGACAGACCTAATGTGCCTGATATATAGGGACAGGGAGAGAGGGAAAGGGGAGAGAGGGAGGGTGGGGGGTTTGGCTTAGAGCAAACAGGGGAGTAATACAAAGAAACCCAACCCCACATAGTGATGCTGTGCTGCACTTATGCTAATGTGCTGCACAGTTTTCCCAGTATTTGAAAACACTTTTCTCTGCAATCATACTTGCAATCAATGAGGTAAAGGTATTATTGCACTCAGTATCCCAGATCCCAGAGAATGCACTGGCTTCCCTTTATAGCCCTAAATACTACTGGTTGGTTTCCTTTAATCACACTGATCAGAGTTTGATCAAAGTATGATCATAGTTAATGTGATTTTCTCAGATGTGGAGAAGATAGAAACATTTTCTATTTTTTCCATTGTGTCAGCTGTGAAAACCAGATATCTGATTGTAGTCCAATTTTTTTGATAGACACATTGACATGCATGGCCCAGTGCAATCCAATATTCAGATGCAACTCGGATATACTGTAATCCTTTCCTCAGACCGAATCGAACTTGAGCATGTCTGTATAGAACAGCATTGGTCTGAGTGATCCAATGTTTTGCCAGGTCACACTCGGACCGAAAATGTAGTTATGTGCACAAACATGCCATTAGAATTGGGATTTAAGTAAGGGATGATAGTAATTTATTAGGATCTGCCACTTTATTGGTCCTTATCTGTGTTTGGGATAAGGAAGTAAGAGGGATACGTAAAGAGAAGAACATCTCAGGTCCAACTTCCTACCAGTTTGCTACAGAAAAATGGATACTAAAAGTAGACCATATATTTAATACAACTGTAGGGAAGGAATCTGGGCACTAGAGGGCTTTTGGTGTTTGTCCTAGGCTTGTATGTGCTGCCAGCAATATGGTGTTGCACAGGTCTGCACAAGGTGCAGTCACAAAAATGTCCAAAAATTTAGAAGAAACAGACGGCACTCACCATTAGATGAAGGTTCTTTTAATCCAAGTGCTCCGTTAGGAGGTGCGGGTTACAAACATTATGTGGCGGTGAGGGAGGTGCGGGGAGGACGATGTGCGCCCGTCGTCCTCCCCGCACCTCCCTCCCCGCCACATAATGTTTGTAACCCGCACCTCCTAACGGAGCACTTGGATTAAAAGAACCTTCATCTAATGGTGAGTGCCGTCTGTTTCTTCTAAATTTTTGGACATATATTTAATACAATGAAAAAGTAGAGAATTTAGTGCAGTATGGGAGCTCAGATGACAGTTTAATAGATCACTTTTGGCAGCAGAATATTAATAAATCATTTCATGTTTCCTATGCAAGCTAAAGCAACTTTGACACTAGCTATCTACTGTACCTCAATGGGAAAACAGACATGAATTACCTGAAGAGTTACTCTTAAAATCCTACAGATAGACTATAACTCACTGATCAATTGGGATCCGACCACTGGAACCCTCAGGGATCAAAAGTATGTGGCTCTGGGTCCTAGGAAATGGGTTCTGCAGAGCCTCATGTTGACAGGTGCAGAGGTTCACATGCTAAACTACCGTTCTATCAATTGTGCACAGGACTCCCGGTAAGAGCTGAGTGCTGCACTCAGGTTTATCCAACAGTCATACAGACGGTGAATAGAGCAGAGGTCAAGCATGTGCATCACCGCAACAATCCTGGGACACAGAGATTGGGATTGTTGAGGATCTGTCCTGTGCCAACTTGCAATGAGTGGATCAGGCAACATTGGAATTTGCCTGTTCGTGTGAATTTTTGTAAAATTCTAGTGTAATTCAGTTTCATTCGAATTTATTCACTCATCGCTAATTGTGACCCATCATGATCTTGAAAATGGGTTGTTTTAATGCCAGGGCCAGAAAATATATCCCATGGATAAGAGATAAGTTTTGGTTTTTAAGAGTAGTTCCTTAACTAAAATCAGAACTAACACCATAAAGTAAAGTATTTACAAAGTTACTCAACTTTACACGTAGATGGCAATTGTTTGAAGGAATGTACACAATGAACAGAAGGTAAACAGTAAGATCATACCTAATGTGCAATGTGCAGTATCAGACGCATAGGAACACCCCCTCTAGGATCCCCGATGCACGTTTCGTGTTTTAGCTGTTCGGCTTAATCATGGGGAAGTGGCACTACCTCTGCTGCTGATACTGTACACTGCACTTTAGGGTATGATCTTACCGTTTACCTTGTGTTCAATGTCCACATTTCTTCTTTTATAATAACTACTAGCTGTGAGCCCGATGCAAATGCATCGGGATTCTAGAACGTGCATTAATTTGATTATAGTAGTTATAGCTGGTGTGAGTACTTTTTGGGGGGGTGTGAGTATTTTTTGGGGGGTTGTGAGGACTTTTTGGGGGGGGTTTGAATACTTTTTGGGGGTGTGAATACTTTTTGGGGGGGTTTGAATACTTTTTGGGGGGGTTGAATACGTTTTTGGGGGGGTTGAATAATTTTTTGGGGGGGTTGAATACTTTTTGGGGGGTTGAATACTTTTTTTGGGGGGTTGAATACTTTTTGGGGGGGTTGAATAATTTTTTGGGGGGGTTGAATACTTTTTGGGGGGGTTGAATACTTTTTTTGGGGGGTTGAATACTTTTTGGGGGGGTTGAATACTTTTTTGGGGGGTTTGAATACTTTTTGGGGGGGTGTGAATACTTTTTGGGGGGGTTTGAATAATTTTTTGGGAGGGTTGAATACTTTTTGGGGGGGGTTGAATACTTTTTTGGGGGGGTTGAATACTTTTTTGGGGGGTTTGAATACTTTTTGGGGGGTTGAATACTTTTTGGGGGGGTGTATATAGTATATATATATATATATATATATATATATATATATATATATTAGTATTATGTTTTATTTTATTGTTTATTATTTTTTTTTTTTTTTTATTTTGTTAGTATTTTTATTATTATTAAATTTATTAAACCGCACTTGCCGCATCTGCCGCAAGTCCCCCTATACTTTGGATGGGGATTACCGCAACCGCGCCGCAACCGTTACACTTGCGGCACGGTTGCGGTAATCCCCATACAAAGTATAGGGGGACTTGCGGCAGGTCCCCCTATACTTTCTATGGGGATTACCGCAACCGCGCCGCAAGCGTTACACTTGCGGCGCGCTTGTGGTAATCCCCATACAAAGTATAGGGGGACTTGCAGCAGGTGCGGCAAGTGCGGTTTTGCAAAACCGCACTTGCCGCACCTGCCGCAAGTCCCCCTATACTTTGTATGGGGATTACCGCAAGTGCGCCGCAAGTGTAACGACTCGCTGGCGCCGACCAATGAGAAGCGCGGCTCAGGCAGCGACTCGCAATGGCCTCGCGGCCATTGCTCGCGCTACCTGACCGGTAAATCGCTAACTTTGAGGCCGAGCCTCTGGTTCGATTTTCGGCCAGCGACTCGCAATGGCCGCTTCGCGGCCATTGCTCGTACTCAGCCTGCACGAGCAATGGCCTCGCGGCCATTGCTCGCGCAGGGCAGCGACTCGCATTGGCCGCTACACGCCCAGTGCTTCGCCGCGGTGACGTCACAGAGTGACAAAGCCACGGCGATTTCGGGGTCCGACACAAAAATGCCTACGGCAATTATATAGTAGATTATGTCTGCTGTATACTGATATTACTGAGGTACTAATGGACAGTTTTTGTATTATAATACCTGCTCTGCATACCTCGTGCATGGTCATATTGGCAGTTTTGTATCCACATGTCACTTTGCACTACATTTGTGTGTACTTTGTATCTATCATTTTGCAATAAATTGTGTTTATTCTGTAAAAGCCCTTTTTCTCCACTGTCTGCCTCCTTTTTGCTATGTATTGTGTGGAGTTGCTTTAGTACTTTGAGCCATATTTGGTGAAATTTCATCTTCCCTCTGGCTCAGTTGAGTTACTATATGCTTTATGGATTGTTCTGTTTTAATAAGGGTCCTGATTATACTTGACGACGTTCCAGCGATCCCAACAACGATATAACTTGGTAATGATCGCTGGAACGTCGCTACATGGTCGCTGGTGCGATGTCAACCGGTCAGATCTACTGAACGACGCAGCAATGATATGGCGACCCTTATAACGACCTCAGCGGTCGTTAGGACCCTGTCACACAGCAGCTAGTCTGATGACTCAGTCCTACATGGCTGAGTTCTGAGTCGCCAACGAGGTCGTTGTTAAAGCGTCAAACACACCGATGCATGCTGCCCAGCGGGAACTCGACGATCAAAAAATGGTCCAAGTCATTTCTACATGATCGGCGATGTCACAGCAGGGGCCCGGTCACTGCTATGTCTCAAACATAGCGAGATCGCTGGCAAAGTTGCTGTTGCGTCACAAAACCTGTGACTTAACAGCGATCTCGCTATGTGTGACAGGGGCTTAAAGCGAACCTGTCACCCCCCCTGGACATCAAAAGCTATAATAGCCACCTTCTGCAGCACTAAGGCTGCATTCAGGGAAGGTGGCTATAAGCTTTTGATGGCCTTTTTACTATGAAATATGAACTTATATAAAGTCTTACTGTTAAGAAGACCTAAGACCGGGAGGCGGGGTTTCAAGCTCCTCCGACCCGCCTCCTCATGTCATTCATGGTGCTCGCCTGCTGCTGCCTCCCCTCATAGTCTATCATGAACGCGCGCCTCCGTTCTTGTCTACGGAGCCGCGCATGCGCTGTGCACCCGGTGTACAGGAAGTCGTCGGGCTGCGCGCGCAGAAGGTGGCTATTATAGCTTTTGATGTCCAGGGGGGGTGACAGGTTCGCTTTAAGTCAAGTGATCAGAGAACATTATGTTGGAGAATTGTAAAGTATTTGGGAAGGTGTGGACTGTATGAAAGGGGGTTGTCATTTATTTGAAAATAGTTGGGGTCAGGAGTGAATTTTTGCTTCAATTGTCCAAAAATATTTGAAGAGAAGATTGGTAACTTAAATCCCATAATAATTTTGTGGAGTTTATAAATATTGGACCACGTGAATGGGTCATTATAATATTTTAGGTAAAGGAAAGAATTCTATGACACCTCAAGTGTAGTGGACTTGGCTGTGTAAGGCTCGCTTCACACCATGGTTTTTTGGATCCGGGGCTGTCCAGTGTGAACCGGACACCCCTGGATCCGATTCCGGCCCCATAGTAACCCTATGGGGCCGGAATACGCCGGAATCCGGATGAATGTCTTTTGGCATCCGGTTTTTGGATGTCCGGGAGAATCCGGGAGGAATCAGATTTTTCTCCTGGACACAAAATCGGAGCATGCAGCATTTTTGTGTCCGGGAAAAAAAATCTCCCCAAATCGTATCCTCCCGGATTCTCCCGGATCTGGGGCAATCGGGCGCTCTCTAACATGGGAGCCTATGGTGCCAGATTGCCCCGGTCTGGTAGGATTCGGGACCCGGACACCTGCGGCTGCACGCTGATGTAATTTCAGGACCGCGGCTTGCTCCCTGCGAGCCTGAATCATCAGCAGCGGCAGCAGCGTCCAGTCGCACACCGTACCAGAGGGCATATTTGCCCTCTGGGTCTGTGTGCTGAACCGGTCTGGGGCTGTCAGGTTCATCTCTGACAGCCCCGGATAGGATCTTGCCATGGTGTGAAGCCGGCCTAAGGCTGTTTTTTTTGCCATCCGTGTGTCTCCAGCTTAAATTGGATGCACCCGCATCAGTTTTCGTCCCTATTGACTTCACATCAAGTTCACTACTTTTTCCTTGATCCAGGTGTCACCTTTTTTTTCCATCTTGGCACATGTTTGGTCTCCGCGACAAAACTGTTCACACCCGAATCGAGAGCAATGCAGGATGAATTAAAATAGGGCTCTACTTTATGTAACCTGGATCCGGCGGACTATGGATTTCACTGGATCTGGGTTTTGGTCTGCACGTGCCCAGAACGCAGTTCTAAATGACACGTCCCCTAGGAAGCAAGTCATTCAGAACCAGATCCAGGAGAAAAAGGTATGTAACCAGAAGCAACTGTCTGCTCTTGCTCCGGTATTATCAGTGATCTGTGAGCCCGGCGTGGGTGCATCCAGTTGCATCATTGCAGTGGACTCTGTGGGGATGCATGCTTTTCCTGCATGCCCCTGGATTCCAAAATACGCTAGTGTGAAACAAGGCTGAACTAAACATAGTAGCCCTCAGAACACCTAAAGAGAAAGGTTTTGTTTGCCAATTTACATTACCTTATTTTAATTGATTAGTGCACTTTTCACTTACTTTTACAAGGCCGCTAAACTTGGCAACAGAGTAAAGGGTTTGCAGCTCTGATGGACAGCTGCCAGCATGTCCCACGGCACGCCGTATACATATTAATATTCTGACTATGATTACTGTGAGAAGTGAACACTAATGCGCTTGACCATGAGATACAAGGATCAGGCGGGGAGGGGAGTTCTTCACATGCCGAGCATTGGTGGAGAATTGCGAGAAATGTTGCAGGCTGGACTGTGGAGCCGCTCTCATATTACCCAAAGAAAAAGAGGCACTTTGGGAGAAATAAGTTACATATGAAGTAGTGTTAGGCAGAGTCGGCTCACAGGGGGTTAAGTCCTGAACTGACCTGCTGGGAAGTCAGACAACTGCTGGGAACTCTTGAATGGTTGCCAAACCTTTTGTACTTGATGTTGAAGGGGGTGGGGAAAAGGGCCCGGCCTTCCCCGATACAACATCTGTCTTATTTGCAAGTGGCAGAGTTGGGCAGGAAGGCTCCAAAGGGGTTATTTCCTTTGGCTGTTGCAGATATACAATGAATGCACAGGAAACCCTAAAGTTACAAACTCACTAATACTCAGGAATTCCAGCAGTTCATTATCTATGCAATTATTTAGACGACTGTGAAAGAGCAAAAGTCAGGCCAACTTTTTACTCCACGTTTTAATTATAAAATCGCTACCAAACATTGCACATTTTCTGGGAATATTTCCCCCGGGGCCATCAATTAACTTGTGTTTTGAAAGCTGAATGCTATAATTGTGGAATAATATGAAAAATGGAAAAAAAAAAAAAAAAGCCTTTCAGCTAAAGGTTGAGTTTACATAAAAAGAAGGGAATCGTTTTCTCGGAATAAACATTCATTTTCCGAACATACGGAGCCTGTAACACAACAGTTCTATAGTGTAAACTGGTATTCAAATATTCTGACAATGTTGATATATCTGATCATTTCAATGGTTTTGAACATAATATTGATTATAGATTATAATATCTAAGATGAAATATATCACCTGGAATTTCTTTTACTAATAAACACAATTTTAAACATTTTTTTTTCTCTTTGTGGTCACCTTTTTTCTCCTCTCTGCAGATGAATATTGTGCGGTCTACTATCGATTACGGCTTTCAGATGTGTTTTAAAACGGCTTGTCACCAGGTCAGAAATGGATGACTTTTCCTCTTATTTTATCTGCAGTATGGTCCTGGAGATATGAACCTTTTCATTCAAAGCTATTTTTTATGGTCCTTTATAGGGGGGCGTGGATCAAAGTGAAATAATTCAAAACAGCCTAAAGACACTCCCCAGAGCATCCTAAGAGCCACACCCCCTCCAAGACCATAAATATTAGCTGTAAATAAAAGGTGCATATCTCTGGAACAGTATGGTGAATTAAAAAAAAAAAACACCCATGGGAGCAGGAATAAAATAAGAGCAAAAACTGCACACTTCTGACCCGGTGACAGGTCCTCTTTAAGGGCCGCTTTACACACACCAACTACTGTGACCAACTTCTGAACAGATCTCTGGTTGCAGTGAAATCATGGACACATTGCTCCATTTTGTGGCTGTGTACAAATGTAACAATGTGTCCATGATTTCACTGCAACCATAGATCTGTTCAGAAGTTGGTGTGTATAAAGCGGCCCTATCAGATGCAACATTGAGTAGAGAATATTAATCTTTGGGTAAGGTCATCTTATGTGACCTGTGCTGCAGTCATTGTTCAGAGATGGTGAGGGAATGATTGATTTTGTTGTAACACACTTGTTTATATATATATATGTATAATCCAACCTTTTCTTACTATTAATTCTGCAAAATCTTTTACTGTCACTCTTATTCATTCTCATCTGGATTATTGCAATTCTCTACTAATCGGTCTCTCTCTTACTAAGCTTTCCAACCCATCCTGAATACAGTAGCCAGGATCATATTCCTCTCTAACTGCTTCATCAATGCCTCTACTCCAGTGGTGTAACTTCACGCTCAGGGGCCCCGATGCGAAAGCTCCAACGGGGCTCCCAATTTTTGCAAATCTTTAATAGTATTAGTCTTTTTCTATGGGCCAAAGGGACTTTTGGGGCTCCCTAGGCTGCTGGGCCCATGTGCGATCGCATCCCTTCACCTATTGTAGTTACGCCCCTGCTCTACCCTGTACCACTCATTGCACTGGTTGCCTTTCTGCTACAGAGTCCAATATAAAGTTATCACTCTCAACAACAAATCTGCACCGCCCTACATCTCTTCCTTCATCTCCATCACCCTACACGTGCCCTCTGTTCCGTTAATGACCTAAGACTGACATCCTCAATAATCTGAACCTCCCATCTCCAATATTTTTCATGAGCTGCACCAATTCTCTGTAATGAACTACCCCAATCAAAACAATTAATTCACAATACCCACAGTTTTAGGTGGGCCCTAAAAACGCATTTCTTTAGACTGGCCTATCACCTCATCTCACTTGTCTAACTTTTCCCATTGAGCCCTTTACAAAATCTTCTTCTAAATCTGGACCCTTGTATCATCCGGCTGTACACCCTCCATGCACTTAATAGCACTTTATCTGTACTTGTACAGATCCCGGCTGGTGACTGGTTCATGCAGCGTTCTGTGAATCCCCTATGTATTATATTGATGGATGGACCATATTTGAAAAGCAGTTTTTACCATTCACCTCTTGTGCCTTCTCTGGTTCTTCATATATTATAGCTCATGAGCAGGAACCACCTCAGTCATTGTGTTACCCTGTATTGTCTCATATTGTCTGTTCATGTACTGTACCCTCTGAATTGTGAAGTGCAGTGGAATATGTTGGTGCTATAGAAATAAAAATTATTATTATACTCATCTGTCCACTTAATACAAGCGTTCCCTCTTTGGTTAGGTTCACATTTATCCAGTGCTCTCTGCTGGACATACGACGTACACACCTGAGTTACAAAAAACTGTATTCCAATGTATATGGTGACCTATCTGTACACTGAATTGGGCTAGACACGGGAAAGAAAAAATGGTCTTTTGACCAAGTTTTGTCAGGTTTATGTCAGATTGCATTTTTTTTTTTAACTAAACCAAAAAGATAATTGAGCCCGTTTATTGGTCCCAAAAAAACACGTGAAATAGGAGTCCATTTTTTCATCTATTAGGCCCCTTTCACATCAGCGGTAAACGCTGATCGTGGCAGTTGCGGTGAAAAAAACGCAACTGCCGCGATTACCGCATAACGCCCGCGATCGCGGCACACTTGCGGCAAGCCCCATACAATGTCTATGGGGCTTGCGGCAGTGTGCGGCAGGTGCGGCAAGTGCGGTTTGGGCACTTGCGACAGGTACGGCCGTGAAAAAACTGCGGCATACCCCGTTTTTTTTGCGGCCGCACCTGTCGCAAGCGCCGAAACCGCAACTACACCGCACTTGCCGCAAGCCCCATAGACATAGCATGGGGCTTGCCGCAGGTGAACCGCAAGTGCGGCCGTTATGCGGTAATCGCAGCAGTTGCGTTTTTTTCACCGCAACTGCCACGATCAGCGTAAAACGCTGATGTGAAAGGAGCCTTATTCTCTATGAGAGATTAAAATGTATAACAATGCTTTTCAATTCATCTAAATCTATCCGCTTTCCTGTCTGTACCATTAGAAGCTACTTTGGATTGGAAGTCCAAAATCAGACCTGCTGGATACTTCTGTCCACCAATAATTGTCTGCCAGGGGATCTACATTCATTACACTGTCGGCTAAGCCTGTGGAATTGAGCTTAATGTGTATGACGGCTTAAGAGAAGTGTTGTATAGGCCTTGATCTATAGACATATCCTGATCATATCAGACAAGTCCTGGCTATTAGGTAACGCCACGAGTCCCATACTTATTTTCCATGGTGTATGGCACAGTTTTACATCATACTCCCTTCTGTTTAGCACAAATTCTTCAGATGGCATTTGATGGGTTAGGCCAGAGGTCCCCAACTCCCGGCCTCGAGGGCCGCCAACAGTGCAGGTTTTCAGGATTTCCTTAGTATTGCACAGGTGCTAATGTGATCATCTGCACAGGTAATGATTCCAAGCCCTGTGCAATACTAAGGAAATCCTGAAAACCTGCACTGCTGGCAGCCCTTGAGGCCTGGAGTTGGGGACCTCTGGGTTAGGCCCTCTCTGCATTTCTGATTGATTTACAATGAAAGATGAATGAAGACTTTCAATTTTAACACACCATGTTATGGGCCGTATATTCGTCTGCACATTCGGCACTATTTACGATACTCAGGGATCAAGTCCTTTGGTACCCGCAATGTGCCATGCAGGATGAGGCAGTCCTAGTGCTGGGAAGAGATGAGTGTCTTGACCGCTCACCACGTCTGTTTCCTGAAAAGGTTTTTGTGGAGAAAAATGAGGAAATTGACAATAAACTTCGTAACAGAATACAGACAAATTCTTCCGCCTATGTTTATCAAGGAGCTATTGAGCAAGACGTGAGAAAACCAAACTCTTGGCACATATTCCTGTTGTATCAGCAAGAAGAGGACAATTGTCAGGGCAAACCCCAGAAGATGATGTGTGGATGATCATTCTCCTGTAGAAATGGTCTTCAGGTCTATGCTCCAGTGAGTCTTCACTTTTAGTACCTTGGAACCAATAGGGCTCTTTCAGGCACCAGTCTTTCTTGTACAAGCTCTGTCTGTGGTTTTTATGGAGAGAACTGCTTCCTATAATAACTTGTAGAGATATTCACATTTCCAGGTATTTCCACGAACCAAGTGGTCGCACAGAAGCACAGAGACTTGTTGGACATTGGTCCGAGTCTCAGATCCAACTCGCCAATGCAAATCAATGGATGCGTGAAAGATATCGGAGAGGTGTCCGATGCCATCTGTGTGCTGTCTGCTTTCACGGACTGTTTGATAGGAGTAGTTGAGAAAGCTCGCTCAGGTTTAGTTCCTTCTGAGGTCTGGAGGAACAGCTATTCTCCTTGTGGAGAGTATCCTGCCAGCCAGCAGTGAGGAGACTTATACCCGCAATGCTCCTCTGCGATATTGCATATGCAAATTGTCACTTCAGTGAGGAAGTAGACAAACTCTAATGAATTCCCACACACTGCACTGATGAGGGGCAATCACCCCGAAACGCAGCATCTGATCTGGCACAAGTCCTAAGTCATATTAAAAGGCTTGTTAAATAGTCAGTTATGACTTTTAGGATTGCTCCCTTTACTGGGTGGCATTAGAGTTTGTCTACTGCCTCAATGAAGTGACAATTTGAATATGCAGTTTCATCTGAGAAACACTTAAAACTGACACTGACCAAAGTCTGATAAAAACCACTGATGAAACTTGGTCTTTTTATTGCTCACAAGAAAAATTACTGTACTGATGTCTGTATGAATCTTATAATAATCTTTATTTATATAGCGCCAACATATTCCCCAGCGCTTCACAATTCAGAGGTTATATTTAAACAATCATAAAAGAGTTTTCAGAAAATACAATACAACACAAAAATCAATACAATACAAAGCATAATACAATACAATAATTAGAGCAAAATAATGACAGCCCTGCTCATAAGAGCTTACAATCTAACAATGAGGTGGGGGTGACACAAGTACAGGGCTTATTTACAATGATGATATAGTCAACTTGAGGAACATGGGGAACATTTAGGAGCAGTATAAGTGGTCACCAACCATTATTTGTGATCCACTTGAGACTGGTGGTGCAGATAGGCTATGTCTAGATGACTTTGACTAGGGATCATGATAGGCCGCCCTAAAAAGATGTGTTTTTAGGGATCGCCTGAAACTATGTAAGTTGTAGATACACCTAATTTATTGGGGTAGAGCATTCCAGAGAATTGGTGCAGCTCATGCCCCTTTCACATCAGCTTTTTTTTTGCTGATTTGCAGCAGATCCGTCAGATTTACCGCATCTGCCATTTAACGGCCGCACTTACGGCACACTTGCGGTAAGCCCCATGCATTCTCTGTGGGACTTGCAGCAAGTGCAGCAAATGTGGTTTTTGCCACGATCCGGCACTTGTAGCAGGTAAAAAAAACCGCAGCGTTTATTTGACTGGCCACGACTGCCGGATCGTGGCAAAAACCACATATACAGAGCTCATAATATGAAGGACTTACATGGCACAGGTTTAATAGCAGTTGGAATATTTCACTAGTGGTGTAGATGCGGCTCATACATAGTCTGGTCTTTTCTGTAGTAATATACGGATGAGAAACCTGGATAAAAAAGAAAGACAGAAAAAGAACCAACGCCTTCACAATATGGAGCTGGAGAAAAATGTGATCAATACCATGGATGGCAAGAAGAACAAACAGATCAATTTTGGAAAAAATCAAGCCAGACATGTCACTGAAAGCAAAGATCACCAAGATACGACTTATCTACTGTGGACATACTGAATTATACGAAGAGAGAAATCACTGGAGAAAGACATCATGGTCGGAAGAATAGAGAGTTCAAGGCAAAAAGGAAGAAAAGGCAACGCGATGGATTGATACAATAAAAAAAACGGCAGCGAAGACCCTGGTGGACCTATCTAGGCTTGGAGAAGACCCTGGTGGACCTATCTAGGCTTGGAGAAGACTCTGGTGGACCTATCTAGGCTTGGAGAAGACTCTGGTGGACCTGTCTAGGTTTGGAGAAGACCCTGATGGACCTATCTAGGCTTGGAGAAGACTGGTGGACTTATCTAGGCTTGGAGAATTACTGGTCCACCTATCTAGGCTTGGAGAAAACCCAGGTGGACGTATATAGTCTTGGAGAAGACCCTGGTGGACCTATCTAGGGTTGGAGAAGATCCTGGTGGACCTATCTAGGCTTGGAGAAGGCCCTGGTGGACCTGTCTAGGCTTGTAGAAGACCTGATGGACATATCTAGGCTTCGAGAAGACTCTGGTGGACCTGTCTAGGTTTGGAGAAGACCCTGATGGACCTATCTAGGCTTGGAGAAGACTGGTGGACTTATCTAGGCTTGGAGAATTACTGGTCCACCTATCTAGGCTTGGAGAAAACCCGGGTGGACGTATATAGTCTTGGAGAAGACCCTGGTGGACCTATCTAGGGTTGGAGAAGATCCTGGTGGACCTATCTAGGCTTGGAGAAGACCCTGGTGGACCTGTCTAGGCTTGTAGAAGACCCTGATGGACATATCTAGGCTTCGAGAAGACTCTGGTGGACCTGTCTAGGTTTGGAGAAGACCCTGATGGACCTATCTAGGCTTGGAGAAGACTGGTGGACTTATCTAGGCTTGGAGAATTACTGGTCCACCTATCTAGGCTTGGAGAAACACCGGTTGGACGTATAAAGTCTTGGAGAAGACCCTGGTGGACCTATCTAGGGTTGGAGAAGATCCTGGTGGACCTATCTAGGCTTGGAGAAGACCCTGGAAGACCTATCTAGGGTTGGAGAAGACCTGATGGACCTATCTAGGGTTGGAGAAGACCCCGATGGACCTATCTAGGGTTGGAGAAGATCCTGGTGGACCTATCTAGGGTTGGAGAAGATCCTGGTGGACTATCCAGGCTGCACAAGATTGATCTTCCTACAGAGCGTTCATCCATCAAGCCGCCATGGCTCGAGATCGAACTGAAGGCCATTAGATAATAGTGATAATCTCCTGCTGATAAAACTGTTATTTTAACGAACTCCTGCAAGCAGCTCATTAAGTGACACATCGCTTGAATTAGGGTCTCTGCCCTTATAGTAAATTATGCTGCTTTTAGAATAGGTGGCAAGAACTTAGTGATGATTCCCTATAGAACAACAAAATGTTTCTTTGACAGTTTTCACTCTTGTGACCCGTTCGTTGCACAGATGGGTCCTTATATCAGAGACAATAATGTCCACTTGTCACATATGAAGCTGCACTAGTATTTAGACCAAGCTTTCATGAAAGAAATAGCAGCAGTGACACCTACAGGTCACATCGAAGAAGGCAGAAAAAGAGAATCACACTGCCCTTCAAGTGAATGTATGAAGCTCAAAGAGACTGAATGATGGACAGGCCATTGTATTCATTTTGAGAAACTGCAGTCCCTACATTCACAATAATGTGTTAACCCCTTCCCTTTTTCTGGTTTGGTTCCCCTCCCCCCCTTCTTCCAAGAGTTATACTTATTTATGAATGTCACCATGTATTTTATCATGTGATTCACTGGAAAGAGGGAAAAATATTACAAGTGCGACAAAAAAGCGAGAAAAAAAGCTATTTATCTATTATTTTTGGGAGGTTTTATTTACTATGTTCACTACTGGGTAAAACTGATCTGGCGGTATGATTCTCCGGGTCAGTACGAATACGCATATACCAACAACGCATAGGATTATTATTATTATTTATTATTATTATTATTATTATTATTATTATTATTTAAGTGGTGAAAAAAACTTGGAAATTGAGCTCACATTTAATTGCTCCCTTTTTGGGATATATACGATATTTCGATCGTATCACTGCCTTTTTTTCTATTGAAAGCCTTATGGGTTTCGGAAAATTGTGACACCAGGAATTTTTTTTTTATCTTTGCAGTTTTTACAGATCAGGTTCATTAAAGGATCCAATCCAAGATTACTAAAACTTTACTACATTCTTTCAAAAACAGCGCCACCCCTGTTTACAGGTTGCATTTGGTATTACAGCACCGGGATATTCACTTAGATGGAGTTGAGCTGCAATATCACACAAAACCTGTAGACAGGGGTGGCGCTGTGTTTGAAAGAAATCAGCCATGTTTATAGAATTGTGAACAACCCCTATAAGGTTATATTTTCATAGACTGGATTTTTATGAACACGTTGATACCTTATGTATTGTTTTACATATCTCTATTATTGATTTGGAAAAAGAGAGGTGATTCCAATTTTTTACACATTTTCTATTTTTTTTTTTTTTTTTCACTTTTTCTTTACTGTTTGATTTGCTAGTCAGCGATTGACAGCTACATTTAACCCCTTCACCACCCAGCGATCTTTCATTTTCATTTTTTGCTCCCCTGCTTCCAAGAGCCCGGGCTATCACGTGTCGGCCAGAGATCCTGAGATCTTATTGCGGGATCTCTAATCAAGGCAGGGAACAGAGCATTCCCCTCCGCGGCGCATTTAGATCGCGCTGTCACTGAGGGTACCTTTACACGTCGCAATATTGCATGCAATTTCACTTACAACTGACTGGTTGCAGTGAAATCATGGACACATTGTTACATTTGTACACAGACACAAAATAGAACAATGTGTCCATGATTTCACTGCAACCAGTAAGTTGCAAGTGAAATTGCATGCAATATTGCGACGTGTAAGGGTATGTGCACATCAGTCGTTTTGTGGGCTGCTTTTGGACGTTTTCCGTCGGCGTTTTCCGCTCAGTTTTATGTTAATTTATGTTAATCCTATCCTCCGGTTGGATTAACATGCTAGTCAATGGATTTTAGAAAACTCTGTCTTCACTAGAACGGTTTTCTGCTGGTCGTTTTCAGTCAAAACTGAGTTTTCTCAGTCAAAACTGAGTTTTTCCACCGGTTTTCCAAAAATAGAGCAAGTGACTTCTTTCCACCGTTTTTCCAGCGGTTTCAGCTGATCAAGTGCACAAAAAACTCAGTTTTCAAAACAGCCGAGAAAAACGCTGTAAAACCGGGCGGAAAACGAGCAAAAAACGAGGGACACTGCTGAGCACAGAAAACTCAGTTTCTGCTAAAAAAACCCCAGGTTTTTGGACGTTCTGCAGAGATGCACAAACGTCAGATGTGCACATAGCCTAAAGGTACCCTAAATGACAGCACGATCTAAGGGGTTAATAGCACTGATCGGATCACAGGTCTGATGCTGTAAGCCCGAGATTTCGGGGAAATGATGTAAGTGACAAGCCCACTCCAGGGATGTCTCTGCCCACTCCAGCTGTCAGCTCGTTCTACCCTCCTAACCTATCACCACCTGTCTCTACACCTTGCTAGCTGATCCCTAACCATCCCTGTCTGATCTAAAGGTGCCCTATAAAGTTTAAAAAAAAAGATTTATAACTTACATGCAGTCTCCATCCAGAGACTGGAAGGCGGGCTCCAGGCTCCATTCTCTCCTCCTCACTGGCTCTCGGCACGCCCCGCCTGGGTGTCATCAGTCTTTCTTATATTCCACCTGTTTGAAATTCCCGCCTCCTCTGCTGCGATCATGAGCCGGCCAGAACAACATATCCGGTCCGGTGCATTGTGGGGGCTTATGACGTGCACAGCTTGGCTTCAATATGCGCACTGCGCATGCGCCAGGGCTGGGCCGCACACGTGATCAGACCCTACAAAGCATTGGGCTGGGTAGGACAATCCGGCCGGACTTTCAAACAGAGGTAGAACAACAGAACACCTGAGGATGCCCAGCGGGGCGTGCTGAAAGCCAGCGAGGAGGAGAGAATGGAGCCCCTGAGGCTACAGGGCCACACTGTCCATAGGACAGTGTGAGCCCTGTGGATCAAGCAGCAGGCAGGCTGGGGGAGCGGCAGTAGAGAAGGGGGTGCCAACACCACACACCGTCTTCCTGTGTGCCCCCGGCGCCGCTGCCAGCTGCTCTAGGTAAAAAGCGGTGAAATGCTGCAGGGGGGTGGTGGTGCTGGGAAGTGACGGCCCCCCCAGCCCCCGGTCCTCCTCACTTCAGCTGCTGGAGGGCGGCGGTGCTGGGGAGTGACAGCACCCCCCCCCCCGGTCCCTCACTTCAGCTGCTGGAGGCCCAGGCGGCAGGGATGCTTGATGCACCCCTGATCAGCTAGCAAGGTGCAAGGACAGGTAGTGATAGGTTAGGGGGGTAGAACAAGCTGACAGGTTCCCTTTAAGGTTGGGGCGATAGTTTATTCCTCTTATGGCCTTTGGAATATTTATTTTTTTCTGTTGGTATAACCATATTGATCCGGTCGACAGGGTAGGGGGTACTTGAATACCAGGACAGGGGGTTACTTCGGTGGGGGATCACGGCTGGCCGGTTCCCGGTTCCGTGCCCTGGACCCTCAGTGGCGGGGGTGATGATGATGAGGAATGATAACGTGACGCCACCTGTGGTACCTGGCAATAGGGTCACCAGCGCTGCGGCGGACCGCTGAGGTGATGGGAAGGCAGCATTGGGTAGTACAGCTTCCCACAGGTGGAGCTTTACCTCAGGGCAGCGGGGTGGATGAGGGGAGTAGTAGCGGTTCTGCTGTGAACCAGGGATGGACCTACAGTGGTGCAGCTGGTTCAGCTGCACCAGGGCCCCGACTGGCTAGGGGGCCCCTCAAGCCTGCAGGGGGCCCCCAGCTGACCCCCATGACCCTGTGTCAGAGGAGAGGGGGTTAACTGACGCAGGCGCAGGTAGCTGCGGCACCTATAGCACTCCCCGCTCCTCCCGAACGTCCGCTAGCACCCCCCCCCCGCTCCCACCCCCCTGCTCCTCGCCAGCATCCGCTAGCACATACTCCTCACCATCAGCTGCTGCACCAGGGCCCTCTTGGCACAAGGTTCACCACTGCTGTGAACGCTGCAGGCGGTGGGGAATCAGGCACACACACACAATAGTCTCTGTTTCGGTACCTTTTTACTGATGTCCGGCAACAGGCATGGTCCAGGAGGGTAACCAGGTTTCGGTGCAGCTTGGGACGTTCACCTTGGAGAGTTGTGAAGCCTCCTCTATTAGTGTATGCGTTGTTTGGGGAGGCGCAGGTAGGAGCCGCGGCACCTATAGCACTCCCCGCTCCTCCCGAAAGTCTTCTAGCACCCGCCCCGCTCCTCACCGGCATGCGCTAGCACCCCCCCCCCCCGCTGCTCCTCACCATCAGCTGCTGCACCAGGGCCCTCTTGGCACAAGGTCCGCCACTGCTGTGAACGCTGCAGGCGGTGGGGAATCAGGCACACACACACACAATAGTCTCTGTTTCGGTACCATTTTACTGATGTCCGGCAACAGGCATGGTCCAGGAGGGTAACCAGGTTTCGGTGCAGCTTGGGACGTTCACCTTGGAGAGTTGTGAGGCCTCCTCTGTTAGTGTGTACGGTGTTTTGGCTAAGTCCTGCCTGTAGCTGAACCTGCCGCTACATCTCCCTCTCAGGGTGCTGTTCCACAACCGACAATGAGGACCTTTTTGTGGTATTCCTATTCTCTGCTCAGGTCCCTGGTCCTATGCTTGGTCAGGATTGGAGTCTTCTATTCTTTACTTCAGGGGAATAGATCCTCCTGGTCTGTACGGCTTTTGCTGCTACACTGTAGATGAGTAGTAGCTTCGGACTCCGGTGTCCGGGTGGGCTAAAGGGATACCAGGTATGTTCCCTTCTCTTTCTTCCTACCTCTCACTTCTCCCACTGGCCTCCATCCCTCTCCTAGGGCTCAGCACAGCTGGGTCAGGTTTTCTGGTTCTGGGCCTGGCTTGGTACCAGCAACCATCTCCTTCACTAACTGCTCTCTTCTCTGAAGACTAAATGACTCCTCCCCTCAGGACTGAATCTTTATAGGGGATCTGACTTAAGGGCAGCTGGTGGAGCTCCCGCTCCAGGTCTGGGGTGGAAGGTGTTGTGTGCTGTATGTGCCAAGGTGTACATCCCACCCTGCAATGGTGGGTCCTGTGGCAATCCCCGCAGGGGTGCCACAATATTGGAGCTTGTTTTTTGCAGGATGAGTGGTACTTTTGAATGACACCATTTTTACCATATGATGTAATGGGAAGTGGGAAGGAAAATTCCAAGCGTGGCAAAATAGAAATAAAGTGAATATCTGCAATAGTTTACAGCGTTCATTTCACTGTGAAACTGATCCAGCAGTATGGTTCTCCAAGTCAGTATGATTATGTAAATACCAAACATGTATAGTTTGTCACATTTTTTTCCCATAAAAAAAAATATTTTGAGAAAAAAAAAATACAAAACTTGCTGCTTGTGTCACAACTTTTAAAGAACCAAAACTTTCAATTTTTGGGAGCCTGAGCTATGTGAGGGTTTGATTTTTTGCGCCTCAAGCTGATGTTTTATTGGCATTATTCTAGGGTTTTTACAATGCTTTGATCGTCTTTTTTGTTGCTGTTACTGCAGCCGAAAAACTGCAATTCTGGCGCTTTGATTTTTTCCTTCTCCTTTCGCTCTTTACCAACCAGATTAATTGATTTTATATTTTGATGGATCGGATATTTCTGAACACAGCGATACCAATTAATGGGGCAAAAGGGGGGTGATTTGAACTTTTCATTTACTTTTAATAACCAGGTAATGGATCATTTTTTCATAGACTAAAATGTAAAAAAAAAAAAACCTATCCTGTAAATGCAACTTTTTTGTCCATCTTGAAAAAAAAAACATCTATGTTTTTGCTAACGGATTGCTTCTGCATGTGTCCTGTTCATTACTCACCGTGTGAATTTAGCCTAAAAAATAAATGAAATCACAGGTTGATCCAAGTTGTGAATTTAATCACAGCAACTCACAATGTAACCAATTGGTCTGTACAGCCACCATGTGCCTATATGGACCAATGACAGCTGGGCATGTGCCTGAAAGGACATGGATCAGGCCTTAATGAGCTCCTGCACTGTCCAATACATAACAAAACCGAGGCTGTCAACTGAATCTAGGTCTGAGAACCTGCATCAATGTAATCGGCCAGTGACTGTGGCGCCCCAGTGGTCAGGACTCCATGGAGGGGTACTGCACCCAAACCGGAGTGTGTAGTATCCCTGTGACCAGGGGACTGGGATGTCTATCAGGGACCCTCACCATATGCATCCACACACCTATAGGTTAATCTGTTGCTAGGAAACCAGTCCCGGTGGGAGGAGCTTAGGTGATATAGTGGAGAGTAGGAAAGTTAGTCAGGAGGAGTAGGAGAATGTCGTTGGAGAGGAACCCTGCGAGAAGCGCAGTGGAGGGCACCTCAGGAGAGGTGGCCCGGGAACTGAAGGGGATCCTAGGGTGTTGAGGTGAACCCGAATCCGTGCCAGTACATTTCCCCGGCCAAAGGGATCCAGTCCAAACCAGAGGACCGGTTCCGAGGCGGTGAGGTAGTTTATCCCCGAGCCACAGACCCGGACAGCACGCACTTCTTTAGAGGTCGCGGCAACCCCGGCATAATTCCCTTAAGGACCCAGGTAGGGTCAATGACGCCCGGAGAGCGATAGACTCCAGGAAGGGGCCCAGAGGCAATAGACTCCAAGAGGGGCCCAGAGGTGACAGACTCCACACCAGAGGCTCAGAGGGCATTAGACTCCGTAAGGATCTGTGGGTGAGCTCTGTGCGCGGGAACATAAGCACAGATGAAAGGCAAAGCAGGCACATCACAGAGGGTCCCCGTGAAACATCCTAATCCTCTGGTGACTACCCAGGCCAGTGGTACCTGCGAACTGTGTGTGTAAAGACTGTTTTGCTGCCTGAGTCACCAGTAAAACTGGGTTCAGAGACTAAGGCCGTGTGGTGTGTTTATTGCTTGCGCCAGAAGAGCCATGCTACTGCTCACCGAGACTGTCAGCCTGCAGCTCCACCTGACGAGCCACCTCCCTGTGTGAATTCTCCATTTTCCCATTACTGCCCCAGGGATCCTGCTCCACCTACGGGGAGCATTACCAACTAGCTGCCTTATCACCATCCCCGGAGGTCTGCAGCACAGCCACTATCATTACCGGATACCGTGGGTGGCATCATAAACTCTTTATTTATATTTTAAACTCTTTTTTAGCGACCACCAGGGCCACAGGTCCGGGCACAGGCCGCCCGTGACATCCTCAAGTAAATCAACGCACGGAACCGGGTACCCCACAGCCCTGGGGTGGTTCAGCTTTTGGCATCACAAACAAGATCCTGCGCCCGGTAACACCAGGTACTGTGCGCCTTGAACTTTATTTACCAAGCTTAACTACTAAGCCCAAAATGGCGGGGCCAAAGACTTGACAAAATGTGCTGGCCCAGGGGCGTGCCTCAGCCCCTCATTGTGGGAGGACTATTCCTGAGGCGGGAAACTGCCTGCCCGCCCCCATTGCTACCGAAAACCCAAGGGAGCAGCCAAAGATCAAAGTACCCCTGCCGCAAGCTATAAAAAGTGGCAGGAAGACAGACAAAGACGGACAGGTGCAGTCTATGGGTCGGAGAGGATGGTGGCAAAGAGGCTCAGAGACCTGGTTCAAGAGGTGGAGGGCGAGCTTCGTGCGGAGGCTGCAGGCCCGGGTGCAGCTTCCCTGTTGACCCACATAGGGGATGCTGCATTCTGGGAGACCGCATTTCGGGACTTGAGGGTCCAGCTAAATGAGACACTGGACCTTCAGGCAGTGGTGCGCTGGTACCTGGTCCGAGCTGTCCAAGCTGGCGGAGCAGCAGGGAACTAGCAGGCCAGAGCCTGAGACTCAGGCAAGAGCCCCGCCCCCGGGTGAGCCTGAACCCACTAAGGAGATCCCGAGACCAGACACACAACTAGTTCTCCCGGAGGCGAACCTGGGACCTGTTGGCGACATAGAAGTCAGGGCATCTGGGCCCCGCACGGTGCCAGACGATCCTGAGCCAGTTGCTGATGATGATGTAACTGGAGCAGAGCCCGAGGAGCCAGCCAAGCCTGATGTTCAGGAGGTGCCCGTAGGAGAACCCGACGTGGCCGTGGAGGAGCCATCCAGCCAGCTGGACTCCGGGAAGGAGGGACCCGGGGAGGACGACCAGGACGGCAGTGACGACGAAGTCGGGGCATCCGGGCCCGCGTTTTCTGGTGGGACAGTCATCAGCACTGGCAGGTCGAGAGAGTCAGTGTCGCTGCCATCACCAGGGTACAGGCGAGTGCCCCCGTCCCGGTTCGGGAGCAACCCGCGCTCAGGGGACCAATAGGTTAATCTGTTGCTAGGAAATTGGTCCCGGTGGGAGGAGCTTAAGTGATATAGTGGAGAGCGTGAAAGTTAGTCAGGAGGAGTAGGAGAACGTCGTTGGGAGAGGAACCCTGCGAGAAGCGTAGTGGAGGACACATCAGGAGAGGTGACCCAGGAACCGAAGGGGATCCTAGGGTGTTGAGATGCACCCGAATCCGTGCCAGTATGTCTCCTCAGCCGGAGGGATCCAGTCCAAACCAGGGGAACGGCTCTGAGGTGGTGCGGGTGTTTATCCCGCAGAACCTGATGGCACGCACTTCTTTAGAGGTCGCAGCAACCCCGGCATAATTCCCCAAAAGCCCCAGGTAGGGTCCATGAGGCCTGGCGACCGATAGACTCTAGGAAGGGGCCCAGAGGCAATAGACTCCAAGAGGAGGCCCAGAGGTGACAGACTCCACACCGGAGGCTCAGAGGGCGTTAGACTCCGTAAGGATCCGATGAGAACGGCGGTGGGCTCTGTGCACAGGAACGTAAGGACAGATGAAAGGCAAAGCAGGCACATCACGGAGGGTCCCCGTGAAGCATCCTAATCCTCTGTTGACTACCCTGGCCAGCAGTACCCGTGAATTGTGTGTGTAAAGACTGTTCTGCTGCCTGAGTCACCAGTAAAACCCGGTTCAGAGACTAAGGCCGTGTGGTGTGTTTATTGCTTGCGCTGGAGGAGCCATACTACTGCTCACTGAGACTGTCAACCTGACGAGCCTCCTCCCTGTGTGAATTCTTCATTCTCCCATTACCGCCCCGGGGAGTGTTACCAACTAGCTGCCTCATCACCATCCCCGAAGGTCTGCAAGCACCGCCGGTATCATTACCAGATACCGTGGGTGGCGTCACAAACGCTTTTATTTTTAAACCCTTTTTTAGCGACCACCAGGGCCACGGGTCCGGACACAGGCCACCCGTAACATCCCCAAGTAAATCAACGCCCGGAACTGGGTACCCCACGTCCCTGGGGTGGTTCAGTGACCACAAGGGCGGCCATTATCCTTCACTGTTCTAAGGTCTGAAAATGACTGATGTCACTTATGTATTTATCACCCACTCCTGCTTTTGGCTACAAATACTGAGGTAAAAACCTCAAATACTCAACACATCCACATGGTCTAACATTTAGGCACTGAATTATCAGTTTTGCCAAAATTCTGTCAAAGAAATTCCAGACACCAAATACTCCATGCCTGCACGTCCTAAAATTGGTGACCTATCTTAACTATCAGTGGGGGTGTGATACCAGTCACCCCACCCATAAGCTTTACCTGGTGTTGGTAGACTGAAGTATATTTGTAGTAATATAGACCCTTTTGGACTTATAAGGAGTAAGTTTGTTTGATGACATCCTGGATAACTTTCACCAGGTTTTAAGAGGGCAAATCTGTCTGGAATTGGTGTGAAACCAGAAAAATCATTGCTTTATAACAGAAATCTGTTAAAACTGATGAATCCGTGCCTAAATGTTAGGTCACGTGCACTCATTGAGTATTTGGACTCAGTATTTGGACCCCCAGGAACAGGAAAACTACAGCAAAAACAATACAGGGGGCAGCACCTTTCCCCGCTCAGTGTGTTTGCAGAGTATTCAAGGTAGCCACCTAATTAGTCAACGTATTTATGACACATCATCATAGTGGATAAATAAACTAATTTTTTTTTTATGCAACACCCTACACACTTGTGCACCCCACAACCATCACCAAGATAGGGAGGGAATTAGCTTGGTGCCATCATGGCTCTGAAAATCAAATTACCGGTAAGTAATTATCATTTTTCTCTTCCCCATGACAGCACCGACAGTGAGAGGATAAAATAGAAGAGACTTCTAGGGTGGGACAGCAGCAGAAAGAACTTTTCTCTCAAAAGCAAGACCTAAAAGACCCAGATCCAACCTATAATGGCAAGAGAAAGTGAAAGAAGACCAAACTGCTGCTCTGTATATCTGTTTCCCAGATGCATTAGCCCTGTGCTCTATTTGGCCAGAAGGGGGCAATTAGTATTACTCGTGTCTTGTCCTCCCGAATTTTCCTCAGCACTATTAGAATTAACGGGAATGAAGAGAACGCAAAGGCTAGCTGAATCCCCAAGTGATGTAGGAGAGCATCCACTCCCTCTGGAGCTTCTCTCAGGTTCCCAGACGTAGACCTGCTTTCCACTCGTCAAAACCGTCTACCTGCCGGTTTTGCCGAGTGGAAAGCAGGTCTACGTCTGGGAACCCCAAATGGCACAAATTTTCCCAAATGCTTCCTGACTTAGGGACCACTCCCCCTGATGAAACACATGATGGCTCAGAAAGTCTGCCACTATGTTGTCTGCCCCCTTTAGGCGAGTGCCATAGTTGACTGTAGACTGCTTTCTGTCAACATGAACAGCTGCTTGGCTTCTTCCTTTAATGGACCGATTGTGTCCCTCCTTGATGGTTTATATAGAAAATGACCGTGATGATTGACAAAACTGCCAAATGTTTCCCCCTGACCACATCTGCTGCCTGAAGAATAGCATGTCTTATGGCTGCCAGCTCTCTTATCAAATCCCCCAGATGGGCACTCCATCCTAAGGGACTTGCGCCTGTGGTTAACACTAACAGAGCCTGAACTGACCAAGGAACCCCCGTATTTAAATTGTCGTTGTTCAGCCACTACTGCAGGGACTCCAACACTGGAAGAGATAGCAGAAACTTCCAATTCATGGTAGAAGGATCTCTTGCCTGTTTGGACAGGATTTGCAGTTGGAATCCCCTTGTATGGAACTAGGCCCAATGAACTGATGGGACTATTGCAGTCAGGGACCCCAGGAGGGAGATTGCCTGTCTAATTGACACTGGATGACCGTTTTGTAAGACTTCTATCTTCCCTCGGATATTTAGAATTTTTTCTACTGAAAGGAAAAAGTACTGGATACTAGGCAGGGGCGGACTGGCCCAGGTGGCCCCTGGGCTGGTGGTATAGCCCCCACCTAGGGCCGCCCACCCACAGAAACGGTCCGGCCCCCTCCCCCAGACCTCATCTAAGGGCTGGCGGCTCCGAGATGGGCCGCCGAAAATTTCCGACAGCAACCCCCCCCCCCCGATCCTCACCTAAGGGCTGGAGGGACTGAGATGGGCCGCCGAAAATTTCCGACAGCACTTCCCCCCGGCCCCCCCATCCCCGGTCCTCACCCAAGGGCTGCCGGAAAAATTTTGCCACCCATGGTTTGCGTCGCCAGTCAGTCCCTGATACTAGGTCTACGATTCCTGAGCAACTCCTGCACCTGAACTAGTTAAAGCCTCGATTTTTCTCTGTTTATTATCCACCCAAGGTTGGTTAAGATTTCTAGCACTGACAGATTTTACGCAGTCTTCTTTGTTGGACATTACGATGAGGAAATCATCTAAATGAGGTATCAGTGATATGCCCTCCTTTCTCAGGAGGGATGTCATCTCGGCAACTATTTTTGTGAAGATGCCAGGTGCTAGTGACAGACCGAAGGGAAGGCATTGATACTGTAAATGGGTCGGAATCTCTTCTACCTACACCACTACTCTTAGATACTGTCGATATCCTCCACAAATTGGCACATGGCGGTAAGTATCTTTTAGATCTACTACCGCCAATGTGAATACAGGAGTCTCACAGCGACTTCAGGGTCTCAATTTTGAATTTCTCCAAGCGTATGTAAAAATTTAGAATTTTTAAATTCAAGATCGTCCTCAGGGACCCATCTGGTTTTGGTGTAAGGAACCAGGTGATGTACAACCCCCTTCCTAACTCCTGATCTGGCACTCTTACTAGTACATTCTTCTGAATAAGAAGCAGGACTTCCTTCTCTAGTGTGTCCTAATTGCTCCTGGCCACATGGGTCACAACCATCCATTGAGGTGGGAGAGTGGTAAAATTCAATCGAAGCCCCTTGGCTAACATCTTGACTACCCATTCTGAGGCCTGTAGTGAGGCCCACTAATGGGCAAAAAATCGTAGCCTTCCCCCCACAAGCAGTCTGGTGTCATTGCTGCTTGGGAGGATTTTTATTACGGTATTATAATTTATTTATAGAGCACTATTGATTTCATGGTGCTGTACATGAGAAAGGGTTACATACAAACAAGTTAAAAATACAACGAACAAGCTAACAGTTACAGTTGGGAGAGAGAACCCTTCCCTTGCGGGCTTACATTCTACAGGGCAATGGGGAGACAGTAGGTTGGGTCTGCTCTTGTGGTGGTGGAGCGTTGGGTTCAATGGTGGTGGAGCACCAGGTCCAGTGGTGGTGAGGTGACACTGTGGTCATTGCAGGCTGTAGGCTGTTTTGATATGGGTTTTCAGGTTCTGAGTGTGGAAGACAGTTGGACATCTTGGGGTGCAGAATTCCAGAGAATGGGGGATGCTCGTCCAAAGTCTTGCAGGCGGTTACATGAGGAACGTACAAGTGTGGAGGAAAGGAGGTCTTGGGAGAATCGAAGATTACGAGTTGGATGATATCGGGAAATTAGTTCAGAGATATATGGGGGGAGGGGACAGATTGTGGACGGCTTTGTAAGTCAGTGTTAGTAGTTTGAATTGGATACGCTGGGGGGGGAGCCAATGGAGGGATTTGAAGAGGGGAGAAGTGGAGGAATAGCGAGGAGAGACGTGGATTAGTCGAGCAGCAGAGTTAAGGACAGATTGGAGAAGTGTAAGGGTACCTTTACACGCCGCAACCGCGGCGAGGAATCTGGCCAGCAATCTGTTGTCCCGGCACCATCGCCATGAAATTGCAGCGTGTAATTGGGGAATTTGGCGGCGATAAAGGTTGAGCCTAGTTCCGATTTCACAGCACTTCTCCAAAATCAGAGGCAATAGTGGAGAGGGTTAAATGTGTTGAATAGCTGCCTGGAGTTGTGGGACAGAGGATATGAAGGCCCAGTTACACACAGATAATTGTGCGCAGATCTCTGGTTGCAGTGAAATCATGGACACATTGTTAAATTTGTACACAGCCACAAAATGTAACAATGTGTCCATGATTTCACTGCAACCAGAGATCTGCGAACAATCTCTGCACAATTGTGTGTGTGTAACTGGGCCTTTAGGGTAATGAAGTAATTCTGTTTAGTGGTGGCGAGTGCTGACTTGAATTTGAGAAGTGCTTGTTTGAATGCTGTGTAGTCTTCTTGCAAGTGTTTTCTTCCAGCATCGCTCAGCAACCCTAGACGCCCGCAGTAGCTTTTTAGTGGTGTCTGTGTGCTAGGGTTGTCTGTTGATTTGTCATGTTCTGCTGTGAACAAGAGGGGCAGCTGCATCAATAGCTGATGTGAGTGTAGAGTTGTGGCATTATCTGTGTCATGGAGTAAGGGTATGGATGGCAGCAGTAAAATAGCATTGGAGAGTGTGTGTCAAGATGTGTGAGGTTTCTGCGAGGGTGTGTGAGTTGGTGGACATGGGTGACAGGTGAGGACAAGGATGAGAAAGTGAGTAGATGGTGGTCAGATAGGCAGAGAGGGGAGGTTGTGGGTTTAGTTAAGGAGCAGAGGCGGGTGAAGATTAGGTCTACTGTATGTCAGTCTGTGTGGGTAGTTGTGGAGGACCATTGGGTGAGGCCAAAAGATGAGGCAAGTGACAGGAATTTGGAGGCTGTTGAGCGGTGGGTGTCAATGGGGATGTTGAAGTCACCCATTATGATGATCAGCAGAGAGAAGGTATAGAAGCCAGATGGAGAATTGGTCAAAGAAGGCAGTGGTCGTGCCTAGGGGGTTGATAAATGACAGCCACTTGGAGGGAGTAGATACGAACAGAGTGCACATCGGAGGATGAGGGAGAAGGAGGAATAGGGTTGAAGGTGCAGTTGCTAGACAGGAGAAGACCCCCCCACTCCACCATGTTTTTTGCCAGTGCGAGGTGTGTGGGAGAAACGAAGTCCACTGTAACACAGTGCAGCATGGAAGGCTGTGTCAGAGGGTGTCAGCCATGTTTCTGTGAGGCCCAGGAAGGATAGTCTGCGAGAGGTAAAGAGGTTGTGAATGAAGTGTAGTTTATTACAGATGCAACGGGCATTCCAGAGCACTCCAAGGAGAGGGGGTGGTGGAGAGGGGAATGGGTTTTATAGTTAGAAGATTGCAGCTGTTTCTTGCAGGTGTGGGGTGACAGGAGAGAAATAGTGGGGAATGTTGGCTGTGGAGGTCCAGGATTGGAGATATGTCACCAGCTGAGCAAAGAACAAGAAGGTGGGAGAAAGAATGACAGGTTTATTAAAGAAGAAACCTGACTTTCCTCTCCTTCCATGGTTGAATGGTTGACCTCGTGCAGTGGTCATCTGAATGACCCTGACGTCCTCTATCACTACCTGACCCTCGAAAGGACTGACGGGACCTGGAAAAGGGAGGTGGTGGAAAGTGCTTTTTCTTGTCAGCAGCTTTCTCTAATATATCACCTGTTTTCCCAAATAGTCCTTCACACAGGACAGCACAAGATTTCACCTTTGATTGAAAGTCTGCAGTCCAGTTTAACCATAGTGCTCTGCAACCCAAGTTTGTTAGGGCGCATTAACGAGCGGCAAAAAGTACTGAGACTACAGAAGCGTCTGTCAAAGAACCCTGCAGCTCTCTGTAGCGAAGGTATTGCTTCCAGTTTTACTCTAGGGCACGCATCTTATTTGATCTCTTAGCTCCTCCAGCCACTTAATCATTGATCTTGCAGTACATGTGGCTGCTACCCATGGTTTTTAAATGACCATGCCGATGCTTCCTGTACCAACTTCAGAAAGGCATCAGCTCTTCTATCTAGGGGGTCTTTCACGGAGCCCAGGTCCTCAAATGGGAGAAAAAACCCCTTGGAAGTTTTAGCAATTGCAGCGTCAAGTTTAGCTTTCTCCCAACTATCACAGACATCCTCGCTGAAGGGGTATTTACGCTTCAGAGTTTGGGGAATTGCAATTTTCTGAATTGCTTTTTTCCACTCTTAAGTGTCAGCAAGCTGTCATGAAAGGGGAAGACTTTTCTCCGATGTTGCTGAACAGAGGCCTGTATAGACCGCTGTTCATTAGGAGTCTCTACACCCATAGATCTGACCAGTCTCAGTAATTCACCTATGTCATCCACCTAAAAATATGGATGGCCTAATTACTCATCTGAGGAAGCAGATTGAGTGGTCTAGAGGGCATGTCACACATCTGTGCAGATTATTCACAGATCTCTGGTTGCAGTGAAATCATGGACACATTGCTCCATTTTGTGGCTGTGTACAAATGTAACAATGTGTCCATGATTTCACTGCAACCAGAGATCTGCAAACAATGTCTACACAGATATCTGTGTGTGTGACGTGCCCTTTACAGGGATAGTTCAGCCAGTTCATGTTTGGAGCTGACATGAGCAGCTAGGACCTCTGCGGGGAAGGGGGGTCCGTGCATGTTACGGGTGCAGCATCCACTGCAATCTCCTTTCGAAGTCGTTTGATCTTCATCCCTAATGAGGGTTTTAATGTTCTCAAACCGTGAAGAAGTCTCTTCTACAGTTCTCTCTATGCATGGGCAACATACCCGCTTCTCATAACTCCTTGGGCAGACTTATCACAAAGGGCGCAAACTTTGTTTTTCAGCTAAAGGCTGCATTCACACATTGCGTATTTTGCCGCGTTTTTTTTACGCGCGCTTTTCAAAATACGCAATGTGCCTTTTGTCTGCCTGCAAAGTGAATGGGAAATTCACTTTGCAGTGCAGACATTGCGTAAAAATACGCAGTGCGTTTTCGGGAGAAAACGCAGCTCCGTAAACAATTGATATGTCAATTGTTTACGCAGCTACTTCTGCGTATTCTCCCAGAGGGGAGGAAGAATCCTGCTTCCTCCTCCCCTCTGACAGCTGTGGCCGCCCATTAGATTTCACAGTGTATATTAATACACTGTGAAATCTAAATTAAACAAAAGCAAGTGTATGAAAAATAAAAAAGAATCAATACTTACCCTCCGACGCCTTCTCCCGCTGTCTGGAGCCTTCTGCCGCTATCCGGTCTCCGGTTCTAAGTGAGATCTCTTCTGACAAGACCTGTGGTGACGTCAGAGGGGCGTTCCCAGGCACTTGCGGTCATGTGATACATATCACATGACCGCGAGCAGCCAATCTGCGATGGGACCGCCCCGGGAACACCCCCCTCTGACGTCATCACAGGTCCTGTCAGAAGACCTCTCACTTGGAATCGGAGACCGGACAGCGGCAGAAGGCACCAGACACCGGGAGAAGCCGTCGGAGAGGTGATGTATTCATTCTTTTTTATTTTTCATTCACTTGCTTTTGTTTAATTTAGATTTCACAGTGTATATTAATACACTGTGAAATCTAATGGGGCGGTCACAGAGGGGAGGAGGAAGCAGGATTCTTCCTCCTCTCTGTGACATCACTGTGCTTTTTGGGGTAAAGAAAGCGCAGTGTGTGAAAGCCCCTGCGTATTTTGCTGCGCTTTTTTGCGCGGCCAAAAAACGCGGCAAAAAGTGCGCGCAAAAAAGCGCAGCAAAATACGCAAATGTGTGAACGCAGCCTAAAGGCAACTTTTACCCTTAAAATTGACAGAAAAGCACCAATTAGCATAAATGTCTGCCTTATAAAAGCCTCTCACCCATCCACACAACCAGAGATACCACAGTAGGCTGATTTGGGATCCTCTGATGCATCAAGGTGTCTGCACTGCAGGGTCTGCCATTGCTGCAGATGAGGGCATGCACAAGTCAGTCCAAATGGTCACCGACCTTGTGAGCTGCTGCCACCTTCTGGGGCCACATAGCCACTTATACACATGACAGAGGTGCAGTGTGTGCGCGCATCAGATTGCTGCTTCCACACCGGAAGCGCCCAGCACACTGCAACCTGTGTGACGTCACTGCCAATGCAACCCAGAAGTGATCACCATGCCATCAGGCGCCAGCTGTCAGACGGACACCTCCACACCAGACCTTCATCCAGGCAGGAGCAGCCATTAAGGAGCCCTGCAGTGACCAGGGCACCCTTGCTCCAGGACCCCCCCCCCCTGCAGCCTCCTGACACTGGGATGACAGGCACATGCTGCTGCAGGCCTCAGTCTCTTCCCTGCTCACAGGACTGGCATTAGAGTGAATTCCCTCCGGATGTACTTCACAGCACTGCTGCAGGCACCTGCTCCCACAGGAACAAGAGACCACACAGAGGGGAGAGATGCTGCCCCCCACTTATTTTTGCTGTAGGTTTCCTCTTCCTGGTGGCGGGTACCATCTCTCAATGTCACACCATATACAGACAAGGTCTTAGATACTGACCTCTTCCATACTCTAAGGCCAAGTGCAGATGTTGAGTATTTGAGCCCTTCACCTCAGTATTTATAGCCCAAACCAGGAGACCAATCAGAGGATAAGTATAATAGAAACACTGTCACCACTTCTGTATTATCACCCACTCCTGATTTTGGCTACAAATACTGAGGTAAATACTCAATGTGTGCAAGTGGCCTTACATTTTTTCTTTCTATTCCACGAGTCATAACATTTCCCTATCCAGACATATAAAGGCATTTCCTTTGTGGGACCAATTGTACATTTGAATCATTACTGGACACCTGGATAAAGAATCAGAGCACGGTGAAATTGTGGGGTATCAAGGCTTAAAAATCCTCCTATCCAGGTTGTGTGCAGGCCTTTTTTGCAGGACAAAACCTTTTTATTGATATTTTAGGACAGATGATTTCTGAGGTACAGCATATTTGTGGTATTGGACACAAAAAAAGTTGTTATTTTGGCATTTTAATAGATCAGGACTTGACACAGTGATGTGCATTTTTACTGGGGGGAAAAGTGGGGTGATTTGAAATTTGACTATTTGTCCACTTGGGGGACTTGAACCTGTAATCAGATTGTTGTATATAGTAGAATCAATACCACAGTAGCTGCAGACAGTAAAAATCTCACTGCAGAAGCTCTAATGACAGGTGGTTTTTAGCAGATCACAAGCAGTCACAGGACAACCAGGACTGCCTCCATGCCAGCACACTTAATGCTGTCATTTTGACAAGGTTTACAATTGTGAGCAGCTGTTGGAGGCAGTTTGTTAGAATGAGACATTAAATGGAATTTCAGGTGATTTTCTAGAACAAAACTAATAGTATCCTTAAATAAGGCTTGGGCAGCCCTTTCAGGTTCAGTAACTTATGTTCTACCTTATCCTGTTACCTTGCTGTTAGCCCTGGAGTCAGGTGTCAGCTAGTCAAGCATATGTAAATCCAAATTGATTATGCACTGCTCCCCACGCCCACCTCTCAGCAGTGATAGTAAAGATCTTCACTCATTTACTATCACTGCCGAGAATCCGTTTGGATTTACATATGCTTGACTAGCTGGCCTCCAACTCCAGGGTTTACAGCAAGGTACCAGGACAAGGTAGAATACAAGTTAGTGATGCTCAGCCGCCTTGTTTAATCCCTCTTCCAGCATACTATTAATAGGGTACCCTACAAATCCCCTTTAAAGACTAATGATAAGTTTGCTTTCTGGCAATATTGATTATAAATCCAGAGACTAATATAGACACCCAATTCCATTTTCATGCCAGAGCACTTGAATGTTACCAGCATGTAAACGACTAAGGAATCTGATGAGAAGTGACAAACCAGCAGTCTGTAGATCCATTTTGAAACCATTAACACAAGCCGGTTATATTTAACAGATTTTATTTGACAACTTTATCACAGCTTCCTACATATTAGGAAATGTGCTTTACAGTTTAGTCTTCCTCCTCATCATCTCCCCCTCCAGCACCACCTTGTGCCTTCTTGGCATTCTTTCTCTTGACACGGCCGGGACGTCCGCCACCGTATGGTGAGCGCAGAGAGAAGTCGATGTGTTTTTGGGAGTCCAAGCGCACAATGAATGATGGGATGTTAACCACTTGCTTGCGGACGCTGTAATACAAGCATATATCCATTAAAGCACATCATAATGCATCCATCGTCTTCTAAGCTCTTTACCCCTTTATTTGCTGTGCAGTAATTGAGCCAGAGAAGCAACTCCTCACCAGGACAGGATTGTAAGTAGCAATACAAGAAACTGCTTCAAGTGACTTATGTACATATATTATGCAGGAAAAATCCCAATGAAATCTACTTCTGGTTTTAGCAGTGTATAGGAAAAACGAACTACAAATGCAGAATGCATCATAGCTTGTCTTTGGTGACAACCAAATTTCAAAATATAAAAATGAGGACTGTGAAGCCTCTCGCTTCAGAACACTTGTAGGATTACCTGTACTATAAGGATTTACAGATGTCTGTATGTGCTGAGGACATAAGTGCAAAAAAGACCCCTTCACAAGGTGTATGGCCTCCGCCAAAGTGACCTTGCCGAAATCATTGCTTCATGCCCAAAGTGTAGGACCCAGTCGGACCCCAGCAGTGCTAGCAGATCACAAGGTGTATGGCCATGGCCAAAGTGACCTTGCTGAATCAAGTCTCCATTTCAAGGACTGTTCCATGTGCTAAATAAGATCAAAAAGCATACTTCACAGTTAAATGATACAGAACATGAGCGATAATAAAAGTACTGGCAGGCAATTAACTGCAGTCATTGCAAATTTGGGAACATCAGGAGGAATAGCTGCTGGTTGAATGGTTAACTGACAGCTATCCAAGGAGAATGGGCACCATAACATTAAAGTTGTGGAAAAGCATGCAACCCCAACTACCAAAATGAAACATGACATTCTGAAATTATTAATTATCCCGCAGGCATCAGGGAATAGTGACCTACCGGATGTGCCTCTGTCGGATCAGCACACGGGCATGGTGGATGGATTTGGCCAAACCCAACTTGAACACTTGGGTCTGAAGACGTCTTTCCAAGAAATCTTCAATTTTCAATCCCAGAATGTAATCAAGCTTCATCTTCCCCTCATCCAACACTCCGATACGTACCAGACGCCTAAGCAGGGCATTACCTAAGGGGGAAAATTATATTTACAACCAGATATTTGTGGGGGTTCAGAGTTAACAGTAGTCATCTGCTCAAAACCTTATGATTGAAAGCAAGTTAATGCTCCCACATGAGTTTGTTAACTTTATACAGATTATACAGTGTCAATAGAAGACTGTATGGACAATTGCCAGATCATAGGGACAGCAGATCACTGGCTGATGTTTCCACACATTGACAACTCGTGCTTACCTTCAAACAAACGCTTGGGATCCTTCTCATCCAGAGTCAGCAGTTCTCTGGCAGCTTTGCGGATCTTTGCGAGAGTGAATTTTACCCTCCACACTTCACGCTTGTTACGAAGACCATATTCACCTAAAGAAGAAGGTGAAGCACTTTAAATAGTGATTAGAGACAAAGACAAGTTTAGAATGTTATTTGCTTGAAGCGCTGAGGTCCTTGGATCAAAGGAGAACATCTGCAAGGAGTTTGTATGATCTGTTTGCGTGGGTTTCTTCCCACACTTTAAAAACATACTAAAGGAATTTAAATTGTGAGCCCCAATGGCGACAGTGAGGATGTCTGTAAAGCGCTTTGGAATGAATGGTGCTATATAAATTAGTAAATATTACATTAATAGTGAATACATTTTCACAGCCCAGGTCAGTAGTCTGTAGCCCTGCTGACCAACTGCTACTGGTTAGCATCCCCATCTTCTCTTTTGATTACCCATCCTGGCGTTAAGTGTGTGCATCAAGTGTGTGCGTTACGCTGCAACAATATTGTACAAAGACAACTGATCAAAAAGTCGAGGAAGGTGGCAATAAGGAGTCAGTAGGACTCCCTCCCATTCATCTAGCAGCCATGGACTACTCACATGGCCACAGTCAAACAAATCGATTTAGAATTTTTTTTAATAGGTTTTCAATCCATGTGTTGAATGTACAGTGATTTATCTACACAATACCTTTAATGTGTCATATGCAGTAGGGTGGAATGAGTTAAGCGCAGAAGCATCTCTAAAGCCACTGTAGCTGTGAAATGCTCTGAGACCTGACCAGTGGGCTGTCTGCACAAACCAAGCATTGTCATTTTTATAACATGGCTGAATATACAAACCTTGCTCTCGGAAGTGAAGAGCCCATAAACCCATGCAAAGCAGTAAAAACCTTACAACCTTATTTCTCAGCATCCCCTAATTAAAGCATCATAGGAGCATTTCATTTTCTCCACTGCCGGAGTGATGCTTTTAATCTAAGTCCCTGTCCCCAGTCTTACTCATCCTCCAGAGTTTTCACCCATGGTCATCAATCCCCGGGCAGTTTGTGACCTGTCAGCAGCTCCAGTATTACATGGAGCACTCCAGCAGTCACTCCTCAATGCAAGTCCATGAGGGTTTCTTTCTGGCTATCATATTGAGAGCTTGTGACATAACTTCAGACTCCCAGCCAGTAAAAACACAGAGGCACAAGATGGCACCGTGGGACTAAAAAGCAACTCCAAAAACAGGTGAAGATGGTGGGGCCAGTATAAGACCAGGGACTTGATTAAATGCATTGGAAGCACAGAATACCCTTTAACAATTACATACCAATGAGTTTTAACTCCTGGTCCAACCGCGACTTCTCGAATGGACGTCGTGGGGTGACATAGGTCTTCCGACACACCCAGGTTCTGGCAACGGGCATCCTGGGCTAGTTACCTGCCAAAAACAGTACAGAGGTCAGACAATACACCGATTGGCATACATACAAATATGGGGCTACATAAGGTCATCTTTAGAGAACATATCGCCTTTACTCATTTCTTTCTAGTCAATATTATAAGTTAGGCCCCTTTCACATCTGTGATTATTGTAATTCCCAGCAGATGTCGCCGCACAACAGCTGACTTGCGGCACCGACCCAGCAGGCTGCATTCTCTATGGGGCTTGCGGTCAGGGGCAGCGAGTGCAGTATTGCTAGCAGCGGTTTCTTTGCGCGGCCGCAAGTGCCAGATTCGGCAATACCGTACTTGCCGCAAGCCCCTAGAGAAGTGTTTCTCAACTTCAGTCCTCAGGACCTACCAACACATCGTGTTTTCAGGATTTCCATAGTATTGCACAGGGGTTTAAATTATCCCAATTGTAGGGGATTAAACCATCACCAGTGCAATACTAAGGAAATCCTGAAAACAAGATCTGTTGGTGAGTCCTGAGGACTGGAGTTGAGAAACACTGCCCTAGAGAATGAAAGGGGCTTGCCGGATCAGTACCTTAAGTCGGCCATTACACAGTAGATCCAGCGACATCTGCCGGATGTGCAGTGAATTATACTTCTTGCAGATGTGAAAGCAGGCTAAGAGGACAATTTTTCAAGTGATCCAATTGAAGTCTCATTGGAAAAGAAAAAAAAAAAAAAAAAAAAACAAGTAAAACACGTCCTGACACTCCAACTCTGTTCACAAGTAACATTTTGTGACAGAACACCACTAGTTACGTTGCTCAGGTGCATAGGGCAGTGCTTACATGCAGGAAAAGATTGCAGATAATGTTGGTTTTAGGTGTGGATGACCGAGTAGCTGACAGGTACCTTTAAGTCTTGTGTTGACTGTAGACACTTCAGTGAAATCCAACTTAGTCACATATTTCTGCCCAATAAAGACCAATTTTATATATTGACATTGTTGGAATTTACAAACTTACAGTCCACTTAGACTAGAATGCTCAGAGGTTAGCATTGATATAGTGCTGGATGGTCCTGGGTTTAAGGCTACGTTCACACATTGCGCATTTTTTTAGCGCTTTTTATGTGTGCGCTTTTCAAAAATGTGCAATGTGCCTTGTGTCTGCCGGCAGAGTGAATGTGAAATTCACTTTGCCATACAGACAGCGTAAAAATACGCCACGCTTTTATGGGAGCCCATTATCCCAGCTGGAATTACGCATCGCCATTCAGACGATACGCAATTCCAGCAGGAATACTTCGGTGATGTCACTGAGGGGAGGAACAATCCTGTTCCTCCTCCCCTGTGTGACATCTGTCACAGCCCATCTGGGTTTCACAGTATTAAAATACACTGTGAAACCCAAATTAAACTAAACCAAATTTGCGAAAAATAGTAAAGATTGAATACTTACCTGTCCGCCAGATGTTCCGGTTACCGGGAGCGGTATGCAGGTACTTTCCTACCAGGACCTGTCATCGCTGATCGTCCGCTCACGGTCATGTGATATGCGCATCACAGAACGTATCACCACATGACCGCGAGCGGCCAATCAGCAATCTTGCCAGGCTCTGGAAGGTCGATACCTGTGAATCTCCCGACGGAGAGGCAAGTATTCATTCCTCATTATTTTTAATACATTTGCCTTTGTTTAATACACTACGAAACCCAAAAGGGGCTGTCACACGCGGGAGGATTGTTCCTACTTTGTGACATCACTTCTCCCCCTGCACTTTAGGGGGAGAAGTGAGCCCATAAAAAAGTGGTGTGTGAATGCACCGCGTTTTCATCTATTTTTTTTTTTTTTTGCATGGGTGCAAAACGCTTAAAAAAGCGCAGATAAACCGCTATGTGGGAATGTAGCCTAAATCCCACCAAGAGCAACATCTGCAAGTATGTTATCCCCATGTTTGTGTGGGTTTCCTTTGAGTTCTCCAGTCCCCTCCCACACTTCAAAGACATACTGATAATGGCACTACACAAGGGAGTAAAATAAAAAAATTCAGATTGTAGGCTATGGTATTTTCTCAGATGGAGCACACACTACAATGATTGCAGGTAACAACTCCTGAGGATCAGATCAGTTACCTATGTAAAAATCCCCAACTGCACAGCAAGTGGGTCTGACCCTACAAGATGACACTTGAGGTTTGCTCTACTTTTCTCCCCCACTTGTGTCATGTGTGTAACGCACTGGGATCTCAGCAGTGTCATGTGTGTAACGCACTGGGATCTCAGCAGTGTCATGTGTGTAACGCACTGGGATCTCAGCAGTGTCATGTGTGTAACGCACTGGGATCTCAGCAGTGTCATGTGTGTAACGCACTGGGATCTCAGCAGTGTCATGTGTGTAACGCACTGGGATCTCAGCAGTGTCATGTGTGTAACGCACTGGGATCTCAGCAGTGTCATGTGTGTAACGCACTGGGATCTCAGCAGTGCCATGTGTGTAACACACTGGGATCTCAGCAGTGCCATGTGTGTAACACACTGGGATCTCAGCAGTGTCATGTGTGTAACACACTGGGATCTCAGCAGTGTCATGTGTGTAACACACTGGGATCTCAGCAGTGTCATGTGTGTAACACACTGGGATCTCAGCAGTGTCATGTGTGTAACACACTGGGATCTCAGCAGTGTCATGTGTGTAACACACTGGGATCTCAGCAGTGTCATGTGTGTAACACACTGGGATCTCAGCAGTGTCATGTGTGTAACACACTGGGATCTCAGCAGTGTCATGTGTGTAACACACTGGGATCTCAGCAGTGTCATGTGTGTAACACACTGGGATCTCAGCAGTGTCATGTGTGTAACACACTGGGATCTCAGCAGTGTCATGTGTGTAACACACTGGGATCTCAGCAGTGTCATGTGTGTAACACACTGGGATCTCAGCAGTGTCATGTGTGTAACACACTGGGATCTCAGCAGTGTCATGTGTGTAACACACTGGGATCTCAGCAGTGTCATGTGTGTAACACACTGGGATCTCAGCAGTGTCGTGTGTGTAACGCACTGGGATCTCAGCAGTGTCGTGTGTGTAACGCACTGGGATCTCAGCAGTGTCGTGTGTGTAACGCACTGGGATCTCAGCAGTGTCGTGTGTGTAACACACTGGGATCTCAGCAGTGTCATGTGTGTAACACACTGGGATCTCAGCAGTGTCATGTGTGTAACACACTGGGATCTCAGCAGTGTCATGTGTGCAATGCACTATGATTTCAGCAGTTTCATATCAGCAAGGACAGAGCGCCTCTTTCTTGGCTTAGCTCTACCTGGCATGGTGAGCACCCTTTATAGTGTCTCTTGTACTTTTACATGGTGCGGCTATACATCTCTTAATACCAGCAAGGTGGCAGATGATGTGAATATAATACAGGAGCATCATTTAATATCTGATGGCACAACTTGCTCCATAAAGCCCTTTCTTCCCCAGTTGGACCCCCATTTACAGACACAGCTCTGCATTTACCCCTCACAGCAGTACATCAACAAAGGGACCAACCGCTGAGGATCTACCACTCCCAGCAGACAGGGTCTCTGCAGCAGTCACAGCATGCTGGGAGTTGTACTTCCCTCATAGGGGAGCATTATTCACCAGTTCATGGTGGGGCAGCACATGGTGGGTCTCCCTCCAGGGACCGTCACAGAGCACATTACTAAGGCATCTGCACTGGAGGCCACAGGACACAGCACCTGGCAGACAGCAGCTGAGAGCCGGCACTATCACTGCGGATACACCGACCTAACACCATGCACAGGGAGCAGGCCTCCGCCAACATGGCGGCCTCAGGAGAAGCACGCGGCCGGCGCCGAGAACCACATAACACACAGAGATACACCCATCAGGGGATACAGGACGGTGACCGATAAACGGGGGGCAGTCGGGTGAGTTATAGCACCAGTGCGCGCTCCCCCATACAATAACCCCTCTACACTCACCGGCCGTTGCGAGGAAAAGGAAGGGCCCGCCCTCTGCAGCCGATTATATACCACAGCACAAACCACGCCCTTACGTCATCTTCCAGCGCCAGAACGTGACGCGCTCTGATAGAAGTGTCGCCTGGCCGGGAGCCAGCCGCCATGTTTATGGTGGGAGGAAGTTTTACAACTACCGGTAGGCTTTAGTGGTGTGTGGTGTGAAGATTAGTCAGCACTGGGTTACAAGTTAGTTTAATTCTTATTAACCCCTTCACCACCTGACAATTTTTTGTTTTTTTGCTCCCCTGCTTCCAAGAGTTGTAACGTTTTTTTTATTTTTCCATCAATATAATAATAATAATAACAATAATATTTATTCATTTATATAGCGCTATTAATTCCATAGCACTTACATACATGAGTAATGCTGTCTCTCTTGGAGCTCACAATCTAAATATCCCATCAGTATGTCTTTACAATGTGGGAGGAAACCGGAGTGCCCGGAGGAAACCCATGCAAACACAGGGAGAACATACAAACTCCTTGCAGATGTTGTCCTTAGTGTTGGTGGGAAAGAAACCCAGAACCTCAGGACCCCAGTGCCATACATACATACATACATACATACATACATACATACTACGTGACACAGTGGTTAGCACTGTAGCCTTTGCAGCACTGAGGTCCTGGGTTCAATTCCCACCAAGGACACTAAGGAATATATATATATAATCCAGGTGCGGTGAAACAGCAAAAAACAAGTGCAATTACACTTGTTTTTTGGGTTTCTTATTCCCCATATTCACTAATTGGTAACAGTGATGTAACGGAGTGATGCCTCGAGTTGGTACGAGTTTGTAGATACCAGATATGTATACCTTTACTGATATCTAAGTGGTGAAAAAAATCTCAGACATTTTGTAAAAAAAAAAGAATCGCACTTCCTGCGCCCCGTAGCGTCCTAATTTTTCGGGATCTGGGGCTGTGTGATGGGTTATGTTTTGCGGCTTGACCTGACCTTTGTAATGATACCATGTTTGGGTGGATGTGCTGTTTTGATCGCCTGTTATTACATTTTATAGCAATGTTGCGGGGACCAGAAAAAAACGTAATAGTGACATTTGGACCTTTTTTTCCGTTATGCAGTTTATGACTCCCATTAATTGATTTGATATATTGATAGATCGGGTGTTTCTGAACCCAGCGATACCAAATATGTGTATTATTTTTAATTGTTTAATACTTTTATTTTGAATGAGGCAAAAGGGGGTGATTTGAACTTTTGTGGGGGGGGGGTTCATATTTTTAAAAATTGTATTTTTTAATTTATTCTTTGTTTTACAGTACCCCATAGGGCACCACAGTGCTGCAGAGTCCGATCACTTGTGCCATGTCCCGATGAGCTGCAGCACATCGGGACATGGCACAAATGTTCGCTGTGAGTGGTTGGCAGCACTTGCCAACCACTCACAGGAAGTGATCCCTGATAGCCCAGGGTCCTGCAGTGACCCCAGATGCTATCAGGCAATCTTATCACAGGATCTCTGATGCAGGCGGGGAATGGCACACTCCCCGCCACACAGCTTTGGATCACAATGTCAGTGACTGACAGCATAATCCAAATGGTTAACAGCACAGATCAGATTGCGGATCCGATCGGTGCTCTAAGGCGGCCGTCACACGCTACAATATCGTGAGCGATATTGTTAGCGATCACGTGCACGCGCGATCGCTAACAATATCGTTCACATCGCTGGTGAGATGTCACACAGGAAGACTCACCAGCGATGTGGAGCAGCGATATCGCTGGTAACTATGGTACACATCGGGTTACTAGGCGCCGCGCGGCGCTTAGTAACCCGACGTTTACCATAGATACCATCTCCCAGCATAGGCTCTGCCGCTGGGAGATGGATCATCGTGGTGTCACACACCACGATGAAGCAGATTGATCAATCGCTTATCGCTTGATATGAGCTCCGGCTCACCAATCTGCGATGTCACGATCAAGCGATTTTACATTGTAAAATCGCTTGATTACACGCAGCGGCGCACAAACGATATCGCTTAAGCGATCAAAACGCAGCTTATGAGATCATCTGTGATGTTGGGGAAATGATACAAGATCCCACGCCACAGCTCACATCAAAGGGAGGGAGCCAACCCATGACATGCATGTAAGTCATGGGCCGTGAAGGGGTAATGGACTAATACTAGCCTGGGATGATTTTAGGACTATAACATGTAATAAATGTCGTAGGGAGAGAAAAATCACTACACATGGACTAAAATGTACCAAATAAGGCAGACTGCACTGTCCATCAGATCATGGATTCAAAAGCTTCAGTGTGTGAAAAAACAGAGAATATGGATATATACCGTATATACTCGCGTATAAGCCGAGTTTTTCAGCCCAAAAATTGGGCTGAAAAGTACCCCCCTCGGCTTATACGCGAGTCAATACGGCAGCCCCAGCAGCCCCAGTAGTCCAGGGCCCCCCCAGCCTTGCTCCGGTAACCTGTAAAGTAAAATATACTTATCACTGTCCCGCTGCCGTCCGCGCCCGCCGCTGCTGACATCGCGATCCTCCATCTTCATGTGTCTTCTTCTGGTTTCCTCTGTTCGTTGTAGGCAATGACGTCATTGCCGGCGCCGAACACAGGAAGCCGGAAGAAGACGCATGAAGATGGAGGATCGCGATGTCAGCAGCGGCGGGCGCGGACGGCAGCGGGACAGTGATAAGTATATTTTACTTTACAGGTTACTGGAGCAAGGCTGGGGGGGCCCTGGATTACTGGGGCTGCTGTATACTACCGCTGGGGCTGCTGTATACTACCACTGGGGCTGCTATATACTACCACTGGGGCTGCTGTATACTACCACTGGGGCTGCTAGGGATGCTATATACTACCACTGGCGCTGCTGGGGCTGCTGTATACTACCACTGGGGCTGCTATATACTACCACTGGGGCTGCTGGGGCTGCTGTATACTACCACTGGGGCTGCTGGGACTGCTGTATACTACCACTGGGGAGGCCTGTATACCACACTGCTGGGGGCTGTATACCTGTGCTGGGGTCCACCCTCGGCTTATACACAAGTCAATAAGTTTTTCTAGATTTTTGGGGCAAAAGTAGGGGAGGTCGGCTTATACACGGGTCGGCTTATACACAAGTATATACAGTAATTGCTCTATAATGTCTGCACATCCGGTTTGTTCACGTGTCCGAATCCCACAATGCACTGTGCCGGAAGTAGGCCGACCGCCATATTGGAACACCCAAGTGATGGGTATTCCGCTATGGCGGCGGATGTGCAGGCTTTATAGGGCAATAGACTAGCGGTGCTGTCGCCCGCTCTCTGGCATGCAACCTCACCTCTGCACTGCCGCTTTGAACTGCCGGCACTATGGTTCAAAGCAGTCGTGTCGGAGCAGAGGAGACATTTCTCCTCTCTCCAACACTCTCTCCTAGCCCGCCCACCCAGCATCATGTGACTGTGTTCATGTGACGCGATCGCGGCCATGTGACACAATCGCAGTCATGTGAGGCGATCGCGGTCATGTGACACGATCGGCGTCATGTGACCACGGGAGATGCAGAAGACGTGAGGAGAGCAGCGGTGGAAGCAGGAGTACTACAGTAGGCGATTATGACTTTTTTTTATGGAAAAATTACAACCAAGATGGGGCATGATGAGGGCAATACTACAGGACAGGGCATGATGGAGGCAATACTACAGGAGGGGGCATGATGGAGGCAATACTACAGGAGGGGGCATGATGGAGGCAATACTACAGGAGGGATTTGAAGAGAAAAAAGCTGACCCCTGACGAAGTCACTTTGGTGACGATACGCGTGGGGTTCTGCCAGAGTCCTTCCTCACTGCACACATTGTTGGTATGTGTCTTTGACAGTGATCATGCATTTATATTGTTTTCCCTATCACTTACAGGTTTAACTGGTGTCTCATTTTTTGCTTGGCAGCAGGGATTAATGTGCTTTTTTGTCCAATTGATATGATTCAACATCCTAACATGGTTGGTACGTTTGCTACCATGTATACAGTGGCAGGTTTTACTATGCTTTGATGTGATAAAACTATTGGTTAATTTGCATACCTCTGTCTTGCTTGCCTGCAGAGAAATATTTTTGCGAATTTAAGGGGATATATATGACCTTTGTGTATGTGTTAAGGGAACTTTCTTGATTATAATGTCTGTGCATTATGAAATTATTTCTGAGATATTCTATGTGGGGAAGGGGTCTTTTTATGTAGGGGCCATTGTTAGGCCTTTTTTATCTATGTTTTTATTGTCCTTTGTGCACTGAGCTGCTTAATAAAGTTTGTATTATATTTGCTCTACTTGTTTGAGTGATCGCCCTTTTTTTACATGTCAGCTTTTTTCTCTTCAAATCCTTGTATCTATGCACTTGACATGTTTTGGTGCTGATCCTTATCTAATTTTGTGGTGCCCTCAGTTAATCCTCTTTTTTTGTTTTTGTGTTAATACTACAGGAGGGGCATGATGGGAGCAATAGTACAGGAGGGGGCATGATGAGAGCAATAGTACAAGAGGGGGCATGATGGGAGCAATATTAGAAGAGGGGGCATGATGGGAGCAATAGTACAGGAGGGGGCATGATGGGAGCAATACTGCAGGAGGGGGCATGATGGGAGCAATACTGCAGGAGGGGGCATGATGGGAGCAATATTAGAAGAGGGGGCATGATGGGAGCAATATTAGAAGAGGGGGCATGATGGGAGCAATAGTACAGGAGGGGGCATGATGGGAGCAATATTAGAAGAGGGGGCATGATGGGAGCAATAGTACAGGAGGGGGCATGATGGGAGCAATATTAGAAGAGGGGGCATGATGGGAGCAATAGTACAGGAGGGGGCATGATGGGAGCAATATTAGAAGAGGGGGCATGATGGGAGCAATAGTACAGGAGGGGGCATGATGGGAGCAATATTAGAAGAGGGGGCATGATGGGAGCAATAGTACAGGAGGGGCATGATGGGAGCAATAGTACAGGAGGGGGCATGATGGTAGCAATATTAGAAGAGGGGGCATGATGGGAGCAATACTGCAGGAGGGGGCATGATGGGAGCAATAGTACAGGAGGGGGCATGATGGGAGCAATAGTACAGGAGGGGGCATGATGGGAGCAATACTACAGTAGGGGGCATGATGGGAGAGGAGGGGGCATGATGGGAGCAATACTAGAAGAGGGGGCATGATGGGAGCAATACTGCAGGAGGGGGCATGATGGGAGCAATAGTACAGGAGGGGGCATGATGGGAGCAATAGTACAGGAGGGGGCATGATGGGAGCAATACTACAGTAGGGGGCATGATGGGAGAGGAGGGGGCATGATGGGAGCAATACTAGAAGAGGGGGCATGATGGGAGCAATACTGCAGGAGGGGGCATGATGGGAGCAATACTGCAGGAGGGGGCATGATGGAGGCAATACTACAGGAGGGGGCATGATGGGAGAGGAGGGGGCATGATGGTAGCAATACTAGAAGAGGGGGCATGATGGGAGCTATACTGCAGGAGGGGGCATGATGGGAGCAATACTGCAGGAGGGGGCATGATGGGAGAGGAGGGGGCATGATGGTAGCAATACTAGAAGAGGGGGCATGATGGGAGCAATACTGCAGGAGGGGGCATGATGGGACAATACTACCAGGAGGAGGCATGATGGGACAATACTACCAGGAGGGGGCATGATGGGAGCAATACTGCAGGAGGGGGCATGATGGGACAATACTACCAGGAGGAGGCATGATGGGACAATACTACCAGGAGGGGGCATGATGGGAGCAATACTGCAGGAGGGGGCATGATGGGACAATACTACCAGGAGGAGGCATGATGGGAGCAATACTACAGGAGGGGGCATGATGGGAGAGGAGGGGGCATGATGGTAGCAATACTAGAAGAGGGGGCATGATGGGAGCAATACTGCAGGAGGGGGCATGATGGGACAATACTACCAGGAGGAGGCATGATGGGACAATACTACCAGGAGGGGGCATGATGGGAGCAATACTGCAGGAGGGGGCATGATGGGACAATACTACCAGGAGGAGGCATGATGGGACAATACTACCAGGAGGGGGCATGATGGGAGCAATACTGCAGGAGGGGGCATGATGGGACAATACTACCAGGAGGAGGCATGATGGGAGCAATACTACAGGAGGGGGCATGATGGGAGAGGAGGGGGCATGATGGTAGCAATACTAGAAGAGGGGGCATGATGGGAGCAATACTGCAGGACGGGGCATGATGGAGGCAATACTGCAGGAGGGGGCATGATGGGAGAGGAGGGGGCATGATGGTAGCAATACTAGAAGAGGGGGCATGATGGGAGCAATACTGCAGGACGGGGCATGATGGAGGCAATACTGCAGGAGGGGGCATGATGGGAGCAATACTACAGTAGGGGGCATGATGGGAGAGGAGGGAGCATGATGGTAGCAATACTAGAAGAGGGGGCATGATGGGAGCAATACTACAGTAGGGGGCATGATGGGAGAGGAGGGGGCATGATGGTAGCAATACTAGAAGAGGGGGCATGATGGGAGCAATACTGCAGGAGGGGGCATGATGGAGGCAATACTGCAGGAGGGGGCATGATGGAGGCAATACTACAGGAGGGGGCATGATGGGAGCAATACTACAGTAGGGGGCATGATGGGAGCAATACTACAGGAGGGGGCATGATGGGAGCAATACTACAGTAGGGGGCATGATGGGAGCAATACTGCAGGAGGGGGCATGATGGGACAATACTACCAGGAGGAGGCATGATGGGGCAATAGTACAGGAGGGGGCAATAGACTAGCGATGCTTCTGCCCGCTCTCCCTACTGCTCGCACTCCCTCACCCCCCCCTCACCCAGCCCTCTGCCCCCCTATTTGCTCTCCTCCCCTTGCGCCGCTCAGCTCCTCACCTGCGCATGCTCCATCCTCCCGCCCTGTGTCGCTCTGACACCCTCACCGCTCCATTCCTACCCGGCCCCGTGTTCCATTGTGGGATAAATGCTAGAGGTACTGTGTGGCAGCAGGTCATGTGACAGGGCCTGTGTGGCGTGAGGTCACGTGAGCATGGTCAGGCCTGTCCGAATGCTAGCTTGTCACGGCGGGGCCGGGGGTAGGAAATGGAGCGGGGGGGGGTGGGAATGGAGCGGTGAGGGGGGGGGGGGGAATGGAGCGGTGAGGGGGGGGGGGAATGGAGCGGTGAGGGGGGGGGGGGGAATGGAGCGGTGAGGGGGGGGGGGGGAATGGAGCGGTGAGGGGGGGGATGGGGGGGGGGAATGGAGCGGGTGAGCGGGGGGGGGGGGAATGGAGCGGTGAGGGGGGGGGGGAATGGAGCGGTGAGGGGGGGGGGGGGGGAATGGAGCGGTGGGGGGGGGGGGGAATGGGAGCGGTGAGGAAGGGGGGGGAATGGACGGTGAGGGGGGGGGGGGGGGAATGGAGCGGTGAGGGGGGGGGGGGAATGGAGCGGTGAGGGGGGGGGGGAATGGAAGCGGTGAGGGGGGGAGGGGGAAGGAGCAGTAAGGGGGAGGACGGACACGCAAGGGGACACAGAGACAGCACACACAAAGGGGAAAGAGACAGCACACACAAGGGGGAAAGAGACAGCACACACAAGGGGGAAAGAGACAGCACACACAAGGGAGAAAGAGACAGCACACACAAGGGGAGAAAGAGACAGCACACACAAGGGAGAAAGAGACAGCCACACAAGGGGGAAAGAGACAGCGCACACAAGGGAGAAAGAGACAGCACACACAAGGGGGTAAAGAGACAGCACACACAAAGGGGAAAGAGACAGCACACACAAAGGGGAAAGAGACAGCACACACAAGGGGGAAAGAGACAGCACCAACAAGGGAGAAAGAGACAGCACACACAAGGGGGAAAGAGACAGCACACACAAGGGGGAAAGAGACAGCACACACAAGGGAGAAAGAGACAGCACACACAAGGGGGAAAGAGACAGCACACACAAGGGAGAAAGAGACAGCACACACAAGGGGGAAAGAGACAGCACACACAAGGGGGTAAAGAGACAGCACACACAAGGGGGAAAGAGACAGCACACACAAGGGGAAAGAGACAGCGCACACAAGGGAGAAAGAGACAGCGCACACAAGGGGAAGGAGACAGCGCACACAAAGGGGGAAAGAGACAGCGCACACAAGGGGGAAAGAGACAGCGCACACAAGGGAGAAAGAGACAGCGCACACAAGGGAGAAAGAGACAGCGCACACAAGGGAGAAAGAGACAGCGCACACAAGGGGGAAAGAGACAGCACACACAAAGGGGAAAGAGACAGCGCACACAAGGGGGAAAGAGACAGCGCACACAAGGGGGAAAGAGACAGCGCACACAAAGGGGAAAGAGACAGCGCACACAAGGGGGGAAAGAGACAGTGCACACAAGGGGGGAAAGAGACAGGCACACAAGGGGGGAAAGAGACAGCAAACACAAGGGGAGAAAGAGACAGCACACACAAGGGTGAAAGAGACAGCACACACAAGGGTGAAAGAGACAGCGCACACAAGGGGGAAAGAGACAGCGCACACAAGGGGGAAAGAGACAGCAACACATGGGGAGAAGAGACTGAGACAGCACACACAAGGGGGGAAAGAGACAGCACACAAGGGGAAAGAGCGCCACAAGGGGAAAGAGACAGCCACAAGGGCAAAGGGAGAGACACACGGGGCAAAGGGAAGCACACAAGGGGGCAGAGACAGCACACACAAGGAGGAAAGAACAGACAGCACACACAAGGGGAAAGAGACAGCGCACACAAGGGGAAAGAGACAGCGCACACAAGGGGGAAAGAGACAGCGCACACAAGGGGGAAAGAGACAGCGCACACAAGGGGGAAAGAGACAGCGCACACAAGGGGGAAAGAGACAGCGCACACAAGGGAAAGAGACAGCGCAACAAAGGGGAAAGAGACAGCACACACAAGGGGGAAAGAGACAGGCACACAAGGGGGTAAAGAGACAGTGCACACAAGGGGGGGAAAGAAGGCACACAAGGGGGGAAAGAGACAGCACACACAAGGGGGGAAAGAGACAGCACACACAAGGGTGAAAGAGACAGCAGCACACAAGGGGGAAAGAGACAGCGCACACAAGGGGAAGAGAGCCACAAGGGGAAAGAGACAGAGCACACAAGGGGGAAAGAGACAGCCACACAAGGGGGAAAGAGACAGCCACACAAGGGGAAAGAGACAGCGCACACAAGGGGAAAAGACAGCAACACAGGGGGAAAGAGACAGCGCACACAAGGGGGAAAGAGACAGCGCACACAAGGGGGAAAGAGACAGCACACAAGGGGGAAAGAGACAGCGCACACAAGGGGGAAAGAGACAGCAACACAAGGGGGGGAAAGAGACAGGCACAAGGGAAGACAGCACACAAGGGGGAAAGAGACAGCGCACACAAGGGGGAAGAGACGGCACACAGGGGGGAAAGAGACCACAACAACACACAAGGGGGGAAAGAGACAGCACACAAGGGGAAAGAACAGCACACAAGGGGGAAAGAGACGAGCACACAAGGGGGAAAGAGACAGCGCACACAGAAAGAAGCGAACAGGGGAAAGGAGACAGCCACACAAGGGGAAAGAGACAGCCACACAAGGGTGAAAGAGACAGCCCCACAAGGGGGACAGCAGAGACAGCCCACAAGGGAAAGAGCAGCACACAAGGGGAAGAACAGCCACAAGGGGAAAGAGACAGCAACACAAGGGGGGAGAAGAAGAGACAGAGGGACAGCACACACAAGGAGGAAAGAGAACAGCACACAAGGGGAAAGCGCCACAGGGGGAAAGAGACAGCCCACACCACAGGGGCAAAGAGGCATACAGGCCACACACAAGGGGAGAAGAAGAACCGAAAACAGCCACAAGGGGGGCACAAGGGAAGAGCAGCACAAGGGGGCAAGAGACAGCAGACACCAAGGGAGAAAAGAAACAGCGCACAAGAGAGAAAAGACAGCACACAATGGTCCCTATCATGAAGCCACCGCCCACCACATGCGATGCATCAGGCCCCATCTACTATAGATATAAGAACGTTATTCCTATTTGGGCCATAATCATTTTTGCAATTGGTTTTATGATGAATTCTGAACCATTTGGCTCTTACAGTCTCTATTTCACTGCACATTCAACCCTGATGTGGTCTGCGGTCAAAAGGACAGATAAATACTACAAACTCCCATCAGATGATTATTGAGCTCACTGATGGATTCTCAGTTAACTCGTTCATCAGGCAACAATAAACAGCACAACACAGAGTCTATAGATGGGACAGAGTGCAATGTTTTTAATGAAACCCAATTGCAAAAATGATTTTTAACCAATAATTCATGCCTTTAAGAAAAAAAAAGTTGCAAAATTTGTCATTAACCCTTCCCTGTAGGTATTTTGTGTTTGACAGTTATTTTGGCGCATTCTTTACAATATTTTTTTTAAAAAGTGTGACTTTTCCCACTAAGAAGTCACAACAGTTGTGCAGGGACCTGTCAGCGGCCGCTACAGATGGGTCATTCAGGGGTGGACATATCATTGGTGCAGCCACACAGGGGCCCAAGAAGTCAGAGGGCTTGTACTGCAAGGAGGCTATATACGGTTCTTGCACAGGGGTCCTTTTCTATGTGTGTCCATCATTGGGGTCATCAATATGCCGTGAGCGGATGACCCCTTTAATGATTACACTGGTGACCTCATTTGCGGCCGGTATCTACCTCTCTGCACCTGATGAAACATACAACAGCAGAAAATGGAAATGATTGACCCTATGAATTTTTAATACTGTTGACTACATTTCGTGACTGTGCGTTTCTAAATTTGGCTCCGTAAGGAAATGAAGGTAGAAGCGTCTGATGGTGCCATAATCAGGCTAAGTATAGGGTAATACTGGATCGACGCGGTATGATCTGTGTACATGATGAGAATTTGCAGCAAATTTTTATGCTGTAAAAATAGTTCTGCCTGGAAAAACTTAAAATATGCACTTTTTTATGCATTTTTTCCCATACATTTGAATGGGTGAAAAATATTGAAATAATTGATAAAACAAGGTTCAAATCTGCTAAGAACAAAAATAAGCAGCACGTGCATGGGATTTGTGTTCTTATCACAGCCAAACCATAGCTGTTATACATTGTAATACAAGTGTAACAATAATTAAAATATTTTAAATATTATATATACATTTCAACAATATATATTAGATCCAAGAACGTTGCCTTGAATTTGATTTCTGTAGGCTCCAGGTATGGAGAGAGGAGTTGGGCCGGCTTCACAACATGGTTTTTCGGGTCTGTCCGGTGTGAACTGGACAGACCTTTATTGATTTTTCCCCCCATGCATCCCTATGGCGCCAGATGGCTGTTATTTGCCATCCGGTTTTGTGGTTTTCCAGGAGGAACCGGTTCTTTTCGTTTTTGGCACCGAACACAAAATCGGAGCTTGCAGCATTTTTTTTGTGTCCGGTGCCAAAAACGAACAGAAACGGATGTTCCTGGATCCGGGCCGATCCGGTGTCCATAACATGGGAGTCTATGGGCGCCAGATCGCTCCGGATCCAGAAAAAAGTTGTACCGGTTCCCAGATACCTGGTGCTGAAAGAGTGGCAGCTGTGAAATGCAGCCGCGATCGTTCAGCAACATGGACAGAGCAGCATTTCACAGCTGCCACTGAAGTTCAGCACCTGGGGAGCTCCACGCCTGAAATTTCAGCACTGGACAGCGGCACAGATGCACAGAAACGATTCCTGCTTAAAACAGAATCAGAGGGCATATTTGCTGTCAGTTTCTGCACGTTTGGGGATGTCGGGTTCTGTCGGGTGCATCCTGCAAAACACCGGACACAACCTGACAGCCGAAAATTGTGGTGTGAAGCCGACCTAAGGCTGCCTTCACACCACAGTTTGGTGCATCAGGCTCTGTCCGATTAGAACCGGACAGAACCTGATCCATTTTTTCCTCCCATGTACCCCTATGGTGCCGGATTGGTTCTATATGGCCATCCGGTTTTGTGTATTCTGTGCCGCATTTGTTTTTGTCCGGTTTCTCACCGTTCCCAAAATCGGAGCCTGCAGCATGGGAGTATATTGGAGCCAGATCCGTGAAAAAAATCAGATCGTTTCTTGCTGCGCCATCTACCACAACACCATGGACAGCTGGATTTCAAGCAAAGGCTGTAACTTCAGTACCATGGACAGCAGCAATGCAGACACAGGCAGACTTCAGTACCATGGACAGCAGCAGTGCAGACACAGGCAGACTTCAGCACCATGGACAGCAGCAGAAAACGAATCCTGTTAAAAACAGGATCCGGGACCATATTTCTGCATATCCTGTCCTGTCCAGGTGACCCTGCAAAAAAGAGGATCCACCCTGAGAGATAAAAACCATGGTGTGAAGCCAGCGTAACCTGAAGCTCCTGGACCCAGTGTATTGTATGCAATAATGCAGAGCCCCTCCATTACCATAAGTATTTCTAATAATGTTATATTAATACTCACACGTCCCTTCTCCCGCACTAGTGTCAGGCGCTGAATCTTATTTCAGGTCGGTGGCGCTGTCTGTGGCTGCGGTGATGTTGAGCAGTGTGCTCGTTACCTGCCTTCCTGAGGCCATGTGCACACGCTGCATTTTTGATCTGTTTTTTTTTTGTGCTGCATTTTTCATCTGTTTTTTTGTGTGCTGAATTTTTGTAGAATTTTCAGCAGCAAAACTGGATTCATTTTTGGGGAAAAAAACTGACCCAAAATGTATTTTTTTATGTGTTTTTGCTGCATTTTTTTCTCATTACAATGGAGAAAACGAATGACGCTCATTCTTTTTCTGGATGTTTTCTGCCCCAAAAATGGACCAGTAAAAACGCAGCATCTGAACAGCATTTCTGAAAACTCATTGGCTTTGCTGGAAATCACGGAAAGTGATCCGTTTTTCATGCAAAACCAGATCATAAAAAAAACAGATCAAAAATGCACAGTGTGAACAAGGCTTTAGGCTTTCAGTCTTGGTAACAGTCCTGCTGATGTGATAGTATCAACATTCTGGGGGATGTATAACAAGAAAAAGGGAAGAAAAAAATGAAAATTGGACAATGGTGGTAAAAAAAAAGAGAATTTTGTTTACGTACCGTAAATTCTTTTTCTTTAATCATCAATGGGAGACCCAGACAATGGGGTTTAGGGCACTGCCCTCCGGAGGTCACACTAGGTACTACAAGTTTGTAGACACCGCCTCCTCCGCTTATAAACCCCTACCGCAGGGAACATCCTCAGTTTGGTCTACAAGCTGCGAGGAGGAAATAAACCACACCCGAAACATCGGGAAGAATGCCGTACACAAAACGGTTCAACAACCCGGCAAACACTGTCTCAACAGAGAACAGAGCAAATGCAAAACATGCAAAGGAACAACTGGGTGGGTGCTGGGTCTCCCATTGATGATTAAAGAAAAAAGAATTTACGGTACGTAAACAAAATTCTCTTTTTTCTGGTCATCATAATGGGAGACCCAGACAATGGGGATGTCCTAAAGCAATACCCCAGGGCGGGAAGAGTTCCTCAACAAGACGGAAAACACATGGTTCCCTTTAAAGGTGGGCAACCGCCGCCTGGAGAACCCGCCTGCCCAAACTCGCATCCGCAGAGGCATGGGCATGCACCATATAGTGCTTAGAGAAAGTGTGCAGGCTGGACCAAGTGGCCGCCTGACACACCTGTAGAGCAGACGCTCTATGTCGCAAGGCCCAGGAGGCACCTACAGCTCTAGTAGAGTGTGCCTTCAAACCCACCGGGAGAGGCAAACCAGAAGACCGGTAAGCCTCCTGAATGGGAGCCTTGATCCATCTGGCCAAGGTCGACTTCGAAGCCGCGGACCCCTTACAGCGACCCATCGTGAGGACAAATAAGGAATCCGAACTCCTAAAGGAGGCGGTCCTGGACACATAAATGCGTACAGCCCTCACGAGATCCAGAGTATGGAGGTCGCGCTCAACCTGATGAACGGGAGCGGGGCAAAATGATGGGAGAACAATCTCCTGGTTTAGGTGAAACGTTGAAACCACCTTCGGCAAGAATTCTGGCCGTGGGCGCAACACCACCTTGTCTTGGTGAACCACCAGAAAGGGTGACTTGCACGAAAGTGCAGCCAATTCTGAGACCCTTCTCAGGGACGTAATTGCCACCAGAAAGACCACTTTCTGGGACAGACGAGAGAGAGAGATATCTCTCAGTGGCTCAAACGGCGGTTTCTGCAGAGCCGCCAGGACCATGTTGAGGTCCCAAGGGTCCAGAGGTCGCCTGTAAGGCGGAACCACCCGAGATACCCCCTGCAGAAATTGGCGGACCTTCGGGAGGAGCGCCAAGCGCCTGTCAAACAGCACTGAAAGTGCTGATACTTGACCTTTCAGAGAGCCAAGGGATAATCCCAACTCCAACCCCGACTGTAGGAAAGCCAACAATGTCGGGATGGACAATGGCCACGGTGAGCGTCCACCAGAGGCACACCAGGAGAAAAAGATTTTCCACGTTCTGTGGTATATCTTCCTGGAGACAGGTTTCCTAGCCCTATTCATAGTGGCAACCACTGTAGGAGAGAATCCTCTGGATGTCAGCAGCCAGGCCTCAAGAGCCATGCAGTCAATCTGAGGGCCCTGGAATTGAGGTGGAAGAATGGGCCTTGCGCGAGTAGATCTGCGCGTTCTGGAAGAGCCCACCGGTGTCCGCCTGACAGTTGCCACAGGTCCGGGTACCAGGACCTCCTGGGCCAATCTGGAGCCACTAGAATGGCTACTCTGCATTCCATCCTGATTTTCCACAGGACCCTGGGAATCAGCGCCAGAGGCGGGAACACATATGGCAGCTGGAAGCTGGACCAACTCAGGATCAGGGCATCCGCCCCCAGAGACTGAGGATCCCACGATCTTGCCATGTATTGGGGCACCTGATGATTCAGCCTTGAGGCCATCAGATCCACGTCCGGAGTGTCCCATCTGCCGCAGATGTCCTGGAAGACGTCTGGATGTAGAGACCACTCTCCGGCGTCCATGCCCTGTCGGCTCAGGTAGTCGGCCTCCCAGTTCTCGACCCCTGGGATGTGAACTGCGGAGATCAGGCAGCCGTTTTCCTCCACCCAGGCTAGAATGCGGTGGACTTCGGCGAGGGCCTGAGCACTTCTGGTCCCTCCCTGATGATTTATGTAGGCGACGGCCGTCGCATTGTCGGACTGCACCCGAATGGGGTGTCCTGACAGGAATTTCTGAAACGCCAGGAGCGCCAGATAGACTGCCTTGATCTCCAGCACGTTGATCTGCAATGCCGACTCCGACTGAGTCCAGAGGCCTTGAGCCCTGTGGTGCAAGAACACCGCACCCCAGCCCTTCAGACTGGCGTCTGTGGTCACCACTAACCATGACGGTTTTAGGAAGGACCGGCCTCGTGACAGGTGACGTGGCTGGAGCCACCACTGTAGGGAGTCCCTGGTCGGTTGTGACAGTGTCACCAGCCGATTCAGCGAGATCGTCCTCTTGTCCCACCTGCGAAGAATCTCCAGCTGGAGAGGACGGAGGCGAAACTGTGCGAACGGCACCGCCTCTATCGCCGCTACCATGCGTCCCACCAGTCTCATCAATACCCGTAGGGATGAGTGTGGTGACAGGAGGACTGCTTGTACTCCTGATTGGATCGCCATCTGTTTGACTCGTGGCAGAGACACCAGGGCTGAGGCTGTGTTGAAGTCCATGCCCAGATATGTCAAAGACTGGGTCGGAACTAGCGTTGACTTCTGAATATTGAGGAGCCAAACGAACTGTTCCAGAGACCGCATGGTCACATCCAGGCTCTCTTGACAGAGGTGTTCTGATGGCGCCCTGACCAGCAGGTCGTCTAAATAGGGAATGACGGCATGTCCCTGCATGTGCAGGAGAGCCATCATGGAGGCCATCACTTTTGTGAACACCCGCGGTGCCGAAGCCAACCCGAACGGTAGCGCCACAAATTGGAAGTGTTCTTCCCCCACTGCGAATCTCAACCAGCGCTGATGAGCCGGTGCAATGGGCACGTGAAGGTAAGCGTCTCTGATATCTATGGACGCTAGGAAGTCCCCCTGTGACACAGCTGCGATCACGGAGCGCAGTGATTCCATACGGAACTTCCGAACCAACACGTGACGGTTGAACAACTTCAGGTCCAGTACTGGGCGGAAGGATCCGTCCCTCTTTGGGACGATAAAGAGGTTGGAGTAAAAACCCCCGAACCTCTCTCCGGAAGGCACCGGGACCACCACTCCGTCTCTGCGGAGACCCTCCAACACCTGGTAAAAAGCCTGAGCTTTTTCTGGTGACGGGACCGACCGATGGAATCGGGATATTGGTTTTGACGTCAGCTCTATCCTGTACCCTCGCGAGATCACGTCTCGAACCCACTGATCTTGAACGTGAAGCAGCCACTTGTCCTGAAAGCGAGACAAGCGGCCCCCCACCTGTGGGGAGGCAGGATGAGAGAGCGAGTCATGTAGAGGCGGGTTTGGGGGTGGCAGCTCGCCCCCGCCGGCTTCTTTGGACGACTCTTGGAGCGCCACTGGGAAGCGGGCTTTCCCCCTCGGTCCGTGCGAGCGGATGGTGCTGATGACTGCGAGCTGGAACGAAAGGACCACTGTTTTGGGTTCCTTTTAACGGTATACCGTGGCTTAGGCTTATTCTGCGGTATCTTAGACTCAGCAGAATCCTTAATCAGCTTGTCCAGTTCGGTGCCAAAAAGCCTGTCACCAGCAAACGGAAGATTCTGCAAAATCTTCTTGGATGTGGCATCTGAGTCCCAAAGACGCAGCCACAACAACCTGCGGATCGCTATAGCATTGGCCGAAGCCACGGCTGAGCGAGTGGCAGTTTCCAGAGTCGCCGTCCTGGCGTAGTCCGCATAGGCCCTTGCCCTTTCGGTAAGTGCTAGGACCTCTGGACTGGATCTTGCCATGTCAGAGATACCATCCAAGCAGGTAGTAATCGCTTGTAAGGTCCAGACCGTGGCAAAATTAGGGGCAAATGAAGACCCCACAGCCTCATAGGAAGACTTGGCGAGCTGCTCGACCTGTCTATCCGTCGCATCCTTCAGTGAGGAGCTATCAGAGGCAGAGAAAAGGGAGCGTGCAGCAATCCTGGTCATGGAAGCGTCCACCTTCGGGGACTGCGACCACTCCTGAAGCACCTCCTGGGGGAAGGGGAAGCGATTGTCCTTGGTTTTACGGACATAACGCCGCCCAGGATGTAACCTGGGAGCTCTAACCACCCTTCCAAAATTAGTGTGGTCCATAAAGGAGCCACTTGGTCTAGCCTCAGGCCGCAGCCATTGATAGACCTCCTTCGGGTGCACCGTCACCTCCTCAGGGGGTGTCACGAGACGTAAGGTCTCGTTGATAGAGGACACCAGATCCTCCACCCCGTCTGGAGGTTCAGACACAGACACAGACCCGAAAGTTGAACCCCCATCATCCTCCTCACCATCAGAGGAACGCTCCTCCTCAGAGAGAGCCTGGAGCTCGGGTGACTCCTCACGACGAGCCCGCTTAAGGGGTCTCACAGCAGAAGAGGGAGACACCCGGGGGTAACTGGACGGAGTAGCTGGGCTATCCAGCCTCCTATTAAATGCCTCCAGGGATTGCGACATGGAGGACAACTGGGACAACAAAGATTCATTGATCTTATTCTGAGTCTCCCAGGGCCCTGGGATCACCCGAACCTCAGGGTACAGCACCGGAGCTGCTGACTCAGCAGAGCCAGTCCGGGCTTCTGGGCGTCCGCAGTTATTGCAGGACCCCTCCACCAGTGTACCATTGCATGTAGCACAGGTAATGGTGGCATCCGCCGCCTTAGCAGCATGCTTCCTAACTGAGGACATAGTCACAGTAGGGGATGTATAAGCCAAGTCGTACAGACAAACAAACCGGGAGTCCCGGTGGCTTACCGACCGCTGTAAAGCGGTGGGAGGAAGCGGTGTGTGTGTGTGACCTCCGCGAGTTCCGGTCTCCCTCTGAAGTGCAGACACGTGCTGCCGAAGATCCCAGCCGGGAAGTGAGGGAGAAGATGGCCGCCGCCAGTAAAGTTGTGGGCAGCGCCGAGAACACGCGGGAAGCACACACACACGCCCCCCGGTGACGTCACCGCAAGGGCTGCCTCTCCTCCTCCAGGCAGCCTCTGTAATGGAGGTGCTGGAGCCCGCAGCGCGGGAAACAGTGTAAAACACAGTACACACACACAGACTGCAATTACATCCTAAGATCAGCAGTCTACGGCCTCAGCCCCTGTGACACACAGGGCGGTCAGCCAGGGTGACCCCAGCACAGGGTACACCTCCAGATCCGCGGACCCGAGGGTAACGCGCGGTCTGAGTGTCAGGACACATAAAGTGCCAGACACTACCCCAGGCACACAGGAGACACAGAGTGCCTCAGTGCCGGTCCAGTCTGTAAGCACCATTTAGGGAGGCCTCGGACGGGGGTTCAGCCCAGTCCGGAGTGTAAGCACCATTTAGGGAGGCCTCGGACTGGGCTGGCTCCAGTCCGGTCTGTAAGCACCATTTAGGGAGGCCTCGGACGGAGCGGAGCTGTGCAAGGCTCCCATCTCCCACTCTCCAGAGCCCCCCAGAGAGGGATGGAAAGGAGCGCGACAGCGTACCGGGAGAACACCAAGTGTCCAGGCTCTAGGCCCTCCGGTACCTCCACCTGCGTGTTCCACAAGGGTGAGCGGGGAGGCTGTCGCAGGTCCCGACCAGGACCATATTACCTTGTCTTCAGACGCCATCACGTAAGTAGTGAGAATGCAGTGAAGTGCAAGCAAAGCGTGATCCTCCGAGCACACTAAGTTTAAAACTGAGGATGTTCCCTGCGGTAGGGGTTTATAAGCGGAGGAGGCGGTGTCTACAAACTTGTAGTACCTAGTGTGACCTCCGGAGGGCAGTGCCCTAAACCCCATTGTCTGGGTCTCCCATTATGATGACCAGAAAATATAAGAATCAATCTCCCCCTCCGTTCACCTAGAGCTCACATGAACCACTCGCTCTTTTGGCTACAGATATCCAAAACAGTTGGGAGGTATGTGACTAGCCAATGCCTTGGGCCAGATGGCAGACTGATGATGTGGTAGGTTTGGTGGCCAAAGGGTGCACCATTTAAAGAGTAATCATTGTTTTAATTTTCTTTTTTTTTTCTCCATAAGTCAATAGTAAACATGAAAGTAAACAACTTTGTAATATGTCTTATCGGAGAAATCTGCTTCCTTCTCCTCTTGGACTGATCTTTCATTCCCAATTCATGGGTAAAATCTGTACTCAGTGAGGACTGACTTTCCCATTACTGAGATAGGAGATGACAGTTGGTGCTTTTAAAATTCTACGAAGAGGGGAGGAGCTAGAGGAAGACAGTTCTTCTACTGCAAGTTCTTCTGAAACGACAGGTCCATTTCTCCATAGAACATTATAAACACCAACTGTCATCTCCTATCTCAGTAATGGGAAAGTCTTTATTCACTAAAGACAGATTTTACCAGTGATTTTGAAATATTAAGAATGAAATATCAATTTAGGAGGAGAAAGAAGCAGATCTGTCTGATAAGATATATCACAAAGCTGATTATTGCTATTACTTTAATGGAAAAAAATAGTCACCCGTTCATTCTTTTCATTTCCCCGTCATTGACAGGTTTTACAAGGATTGTCTCTTGTCAATTCTCCTTTGTGGCCTGTTGATGTCCTAGCAGATTGACCTTTGTTCTTCTTTACCCCGGGGCTCTCTCTGCTTATTGGTCTTAATATAATTTAGGCTTCTCTTGACTACATTGTTTTTACTCCTGACTTGTTTCTCTGGTTACGATACTCCACTGGCCAGCACCTACTGCACAGAGACAACCAGGGGTCCTGCAGGTAAGGAATCATCTCTGTATATAGGGTGCAACCCAGAGTGATCCGCACACCCCTATCCACAAACTCCTCTTCTGAGGGGATGGCTTTCTGCCTACTGATTTCCTTTAGGGCAAATGATTGTTTCTCAGACCCCTGGGGCCAGGTACAACTGCTAACTTTGCACCCTTTTGGGTGGGGTCACATGACCGTAGTTTCCCCATCCAAGAACAATGGTGAGATTATTCTAATCAGTGTCTGATCAGAGTGGGATCCATTTTTCCTATATGTTAATCCACATCCAGGTGCGTGAAAATCCGACCACACCTCCATGTTCATCCGAGTGCACCCTGACTTTTCTCACAGACCCATAGACTTGCATGGCTGAGAGTGATCCAATCCTTACAGGCAAATCCTACATTCTGCAATTCTGTATATTCTTTTTTCCTTGGACCACTCAGTGCAGGGTACAAAATTGGACATGTGTGCACTGTCTCATCGAAGAAGATTGATCCGAGTGCAATCTGATATGTTTGATGGAATGCAGTCGGACTGAATATATGGTGTCTGCACGAGCCCTTAGGATACCATCACACCTATCTACATCGCCGGAGATCTCACCAGTGACGCACTGGAGCGCGCACGTTTTTGGCGCCCCGCCAGCGTCGCCGTCGTGTCTTTACACGCGGCGATACCTCTGTTGACGCACCGGCAATGTTACAGGCACCATCGCCGCTGGGGTGTCCACAAACCCCAGCGGCGATTCTGTAACATGGGAGCCTATGGCTCCCATCGCCTGTAACATCAGTGATCGCCATGTTACATGGGGCGATGTCTACACATCGCCCCAGAGTGCTCCCCTGGTTTCAGAGCAGTGCTGCGAAACCAGGCGACCACTCTAAGGCGATTTTTCGCCTCATTATCGCCCCTTTACACTAGGAGATTCACCGGTGCTGTCGCTGGTGATAGGCCACGCCCCTGCGTCACCTATGAAATCGCCGGCGAAGTGTCCAGGTGTGACAGTACACTTAGGGTGAGGCCACACGGTCACTTTTTGTACTGGTGTATTTTAATTATTACATGGTAGCTGCCATCCACCAACTGCAACAACTCAGTGTATCGCTGTGCGCAGCAGCTGTGGCTAAATTGTGAAAATTAATATGTCTACCACAAAAAGTGGCCGTGTAGCCGGGTCTCAGGTGTCATCACATATCTGTATAAGGCGGCCGTCACACGGGACGATTTTTTGCCCGATATCGTTTATGCGATCTCCTTTTTGATCACTTAAGCGATATCGGGCAAGAAATCGTTGCATGTAATCAAGCGATTCACGATGTGAAATCGTTTGATCGTGACATCGCTGATCTGAGCTCCGGTTCTCAGATCTAGCGATGAGCGATTTGACGATCTGTCTCATCGTGGTGTATAACACCACGATGATCCATCTCCCAGCGCAGAGTCTATGCTGGGAGATGGTAACTATGGTACACGTCGGGTAACTAAGCGACGCGCGGCGCCTAGTAACCCGATGTGTACCATAGTTACCAGCGAGATCGCGGCTCCACATCGCTGGTGAGTCTGTCTGTGTGACATCTCACCAGCGATGTGAGCGATATTGTAAGCGATCGCGCGTGCACGTGATCGCTAACAATATCGCTATAGATATCTCAGCGTGTGACGGCCGCCTAAGGCCTGTGTCACACATCTGTGCAAAATAAATGTGTGGGACAGGTCGTTTTTGGGGGATGGTGCTTCTGTAGTGTCACACATTGTGTGACATACGTGTGCTGTCCGTGTGCTACCTGTGGATCCATGGATAGCACACGGACAGCCTATCATTTCATACTCCCTTCCTCCAGCACTGCCTGTTCCTCTTTATTCCGGGAGCTGCAGCTCTCAGTGCAGTGAATATTAGATGAGTGTAATGAGCGGCCACAGAAGAGAGAGAAGCAGAGAGCGCTGGAGGGAGGCAAGGAGGAAATTCTTTGTTTTTGTGACTTTCAAATATGGTTCTGATCCGTACACATAGATGTCATATGGATGACAACTGTGTGCGGGACGTTTTTGCACGGACCCATTGACCTGAATGGGTCAGTGCTTCTGCTGAAATACGGACATGTCAGTGTGGAGCACACGGACACGCATCTGCTCCACACAGCGACACAGACCGTGCTTAATAATGGACATCTGAATGGGGCCACAGGGGATCATGTGTTCCCTTATGTCCGTGCCTCTGGCATGTGTCAGCACGGATGTGTGAAACAGGCCTAAAGCACATGCGTGTTACATCGGTACTGGTGTCATCATTGTTTTTCTGGTATTTCTAAAGATTCTAAAGCTTCTCCTATACTTTCAATGTTAGACACATGCAGCAAGCAGATACTACACCGATGCCATCTGTGTGCTGTACGTGTATTTCAGGGACCCATAGACTTGTATTGGCCTTTGTCATCCGTGCTGCTGGAAAGAAATAGACATATGAAGCTCTCCATAGGTTATGTGTGGCATCTGTGAAAAAAAAGATGTCATACGTCCTGGAAACGCAGACATGTGACGGGAGCTTTAGGCCGGCTTCACAGCACGATGCCGAGCTGTCAGGTTGTGTCCGCTGTTTTGCAGGATGCAACGGACAGAACCTGACAGCCCCGGACGTGCAGAACTGAGGGCAAATATGCCCTCCGGTCGTGTTTTAGGCCCCATTCACACACTGCTTTTTTTGCTGCGTATTTTTACGCACAAGCTCAAAAAAAGCAGGAGTGGAAAAATCAAAACCGGGAGTGTCACACTCAGAGGAAAGGTCTAATAGAAACAAATGCTCCAATTATATGTTTAATCACCCACTCCTGGTTTGTGATGAGCATGTGCTTAAAAATACTCCGCAAAAAAAGCAGTGTGTGAATGGGGCCTTAAACAGGAATTGTTTCTGTGTGCCTGTGCCGCTGTCCAGTACTGAAATTTCAGCCGCGGAGCTCTCCAGGTGCTGAACTTCAGTGACGGCTGTGAAATGCTGCTCTGTCCATGGTGCTGAATGAGCGCAGCTGCATTTCACAGCCGCCACTTTGTCAGCGCCAGGCGTGCGTGAACTGGTTCGATTTTTTGCCGGATACGGTTCTGTTTGTTTTTGGGACCGGACACAAAAAATGATGCAAGCTCCGATTTTGTACCAAAAACGAAAAGAACCAGATCCTCCTGGAAAACCACAAATCCGGATAGCAAATAACAGCCATCCAGCGACATAAGGATACATTGGGCAAAATTGGATCCGGGTCTGTCCGGTTCACACTGGACAGACCCAGAACTGAATAATGGTGATGTGACGCCAGGCTTAGTTACTCAATTGGGTGCAGCAATTAACTCTTAAATATCTAACATACTATTGGTATACTTGGGTTAAGGTCACTTGCACACATTGAGTGAGTTATTTTAGGGCCGGTTTCACACCACGGTTTTTTGGCTCCGGGGTTGTCCAGTGTGAACCGCACAGCCCCGGATCTCATTTTGCCCCCATGTATCCCTATGGCGCCGGATTGTGCCTATTTGGCCTCCGGTTTGCTGCTTTTCTGGCAGGATCCGATTTTGTCTGATTTTTGCATCGGACACAATGCCGGAGTCTGCATCAATTTTTGTGTCTGATGCAAAAATCGAACAAAATCGGATAACATGGGAGTCTATGGGCGCCGGATCCGACATAAAATTAAACTAGTTCCCACAGCCACCACTGAATTTCAGCACCTGGAGAACTCTCCAGCTGAAATATCAGCACCATGGCCAGCTTCCCTGCAGCCGCTATGCTGATAATTCAGCACTGGACAGCGGCAGAAAACAGGATTGGAGGCCAGATTTGCCCTCCGGTTCTGTTCAGTCCAGGGCTGTCAGGTTCTGTCCAGTGCATCCTGCAAAACACCGGATACAACCTGACAGCCGAAAAGCGTGGTGTGAACCGAGCCTTACCTGGGATTCCTCCAGCTCCATATAGAAGCATATAGAGGGAAAAAGCCCCAAATCTGCACCGTTCAGCAGCCTCCAGGCTCTGCACCTGCTGAGTATATACAGACATGCACAGTGTGGACGAGCCCTAGGGGCATGTTCACATGTTACCATTTGTTTTTGCCTTTTTCACTCATTCAAACTAAGTGCGATTGTGGTGCGTTATTTTCTGCAACAAAACCTGATCTCTTGGCAATAAATAATACCGTTTTTGCCACATAACCGCAGCTGTGTATTTATCCCTCTTCATTGCTTTCAATGGTGAAAAAAGCAGCAAACATGCTGAAAAAAGTGATGTTACTTCCCGACCGCGGCGTCTAAACACATGAGCTGAGCGCTCCACCAAATCAATGGCGGCTGTGATAAAACTTTATTGTCCCTCCCAGCTGTGAGCAGCACAGTCCGAGCCGCGTGTACTTTGCACGGCATGTGAACTAGACAGCGGTCATGAAAGCGTTAACCAAGCACGCTCTACGCACACCCCAGTGTTCCCGCCCCTTATAGTTTGAGTGATGGATAGCCAGCCAATCATCATTCAGCGTCCGTAGTCTTCCTCCAATCGGCTGATAGAGTGAGAGGCGGGGTTGGTGAGGTCACTGAGGAAGCGGCTCAGCCCATTCAGTGAGGGGGGTGGCGGCGGTGAGTGTTCCTGGTGCCGCTCCTGTGTAATGAATGGTCCCTCAGTAGACGCTCAGTGTGCGGCTCTGGGGCTCTCTAAGCTTCCGGGAGAAGGTAAGGAGCGGCCGCAGCGTGTGAACAGGGGGTGAGCGGACCAGGGGTGGGTGATATCACACAGGTGAGGAGGCAGGGCTCTGCTACTGAGACCCCCCTCATTACAGGAGATGCACACTGCTCACATACAATACTACAGTCCTTATAGCAGGGGACTTACAGCATTTATTAGTTCTCTACATTATTTATATTATATTTTTAATTTTTATCACATTTTATTAATATATTTGGCTTTTTATATTGTCATTTTTCTATTGCGTTTATACATAAATCTATAATTATTTATATTAGTAATACTATAATTAATACAATAAATATAATACATACTATATAATACTATATTTATATTCTATTTAAATTAATACTATAATACAATATAATATAATAATATACAATATTGAATACTATTTATATTCTATTAAGAATACTATAATATATAATATGCTATAATATAATGAATACTATAATTTATATTCTATTAATATTAAGACAATAAAATATACATTCATATTTATATTCTATTAATACTATAATAATTAATAAATTATATTTATCATACCATAATGTATTTTCTATTGAAATTAATACTATAATATATAATTAATACTATAATATATTATATATAATTCTATATTTATATTCTGTTCTAGTTCATGTTTGACATTATTTATATCTATATTTTTTTAATTTATTCTGTCTATATTTGTATTATATTTCTATATTTTTTTTTTTAATTGATTTTATTTATTATTTTTATCTTTTTCTTCCTTCTTTCCATGACATTTTATATGCGAGTAGGGGTATACGTATATTTTATTCAGATTACTATGAATTGTTTTTTTTTTTTTAATTGCCATTATAAAATCAATAAATATATAATGTAATTCTTATATGATTTATTTTTATACTTTGTTTTTAGTTATTTTTATATTCTCATACTTATCTATTTCCGGTGTAAATCTCTCGCTCTCCTGACCTCACATGCACCATTTTTGTCACCCACAGCGATGTCCGGCTAAGTGTTCACATTGCAGAAATTTTGCATCTTCTGGCAGGAAAAACACTGCAAAAACTACTAGAAAGAGCAGCATCAGAAAGACTTACCATCAATGCCATAAACAAAAACTAACATTGCACTTGCAGGACGCAGTGAAGGCCACTTCACACACGCAGATATCTGAGTCCAATATCTGAACAGATCTCTGGTTGCAGTGAAATCATGGACACATTGTTACATTTGTACACAGCCACAAAATGGAGCAATGTATCCATGATTTCACTGCAACCAGAGATCTGTTCAGATATTGGACTCAGATATCTGCGTGTGTGAAGTGGCCTTCAGACCCCACTTGTGTAGCAAGCCCAGGTGCAGGCTGATAAATCACCTCAACCAAGGTATGGGAGGCGACTTGCCATGCACACTAAGGGCCTGCATAGGGCACCATTCACACTGATACATATGATGCAGAGTGTCTGAAAGCTACCCAACCGCTCTGCTGCCTGAGCATTGGGCTGCACAGTATGATGTTTCTGCACCACTAGATGAATGGCGCCCCTAGGGGTCCAACTGCACCCTGGATAGATAAAAAAGTGCAAAAAGTTTTTTATATGATAAAAAACTTTTTTGCATTTTTTTATCAATTCAGGGTGCAGTTGGGCCCCTAGGGGCGCCATTCATCTAGTGGTGCAGAAACATCATACTGTGCAGCCCAATGCTCAGGCAGCAGAGCGGTTGGGTAGCTTTCAGACACGCTGCATCATATGTATCAGTGTGAATGGTGTCCTATGCAGGCCGATTATGTGCATGGCAAGTCGCCTCCCACACCTTGTTGTAGGTTGAGGTGATTTATTAGCCTGCACCTAGGCTTCCTTCACATAGTGGAGTCTGACTGCGTCCTGTAAGTGCATTGTTGGTTTTTGTTTTTGGCACTGATGAAAAACACTGCAGCAAATATGCTTTTTGCAGTGTCTTTCCCCTGCAGTCTATTATGTGATAAACATTTGTCATGTTGCTTCTTTTCTCTACTACAAAATTTGCAAGGAGAAACTACTCGAGTGTGGGCACAGCCGATCAGGAGGCTCAGGGACTTCACTGGTTTGTGTGGTTTTTTTTTTTTTTTTTTTTCATTGCAGATTTGTGAAACACACAAAACATGCATGGTGGGCTCACAGTATTTTCATGTTATTCTCTGAAGCAGGAGATATTGGGCAACTTTTCACATTGCAATGAAATGTTTTACCTTGTATTTTGCACGTAAGGCTTTGTTCACACATTGCGTATTTGCTGCTTTTTTTATTTGCAGTGGTTTTCATGACTTTAAGGCCTGCTTCACACATCTGTGCCTCCAGCATGTATGCAGTCCTTGACGAGACATGCCGGAGGCACGGACATGTATGATTTTCCCCCCCATGGCCCCCTTCAGATGTCCATTATTTAACACGGATCATGTCACCTTGTGGAGCAGATGCGTGTCTGTGTGCTCCTCACTGCGACATGTCCGTTTTAGAGCAGAAGCACGGACTCATTCAGGTCAACGGGTCCGTGCAAAAAACACACCGCACACAGTTATTATCCATATGACATCCGTGTGCTCGAACCAGAACCAAGATTTGTAAGTTAATGGGCAGTGGAACGGGTGTCTGCTACATTGAATATAGTGTGGAGGTCTCACGAGATTTGTGAAGTCTCACAATACATTGGCACTGTGTTCAATGGAGCACAGGCGCGATTGTGGCTGTCACTCAAGCGCCGGTCACAGATGGGGGCAACAGTTTTAAAAAATGCAGGGCGGGTTTTGCAGCCAGGGGGGCAGCGGGGACCTAATCCACCAGGACCGCAGAGCAGCCTCTTGGACCTTTTTGGAGGCAGCACTGGACAGAATAATAGTTATTTTCTCAGGTATGAGGGGCACATCTGGGCACATAGAGGGGTTACAAGAACCCCAATTACATTATGTGTAAGCTGGTGGGCACAGTTTAAAATGCCCAAAGGAGGTGACAGGTTCCCTTTAAAAAAAAAAAAAAAAAAGCATTTCATACACCCCTTTCTCCAGCGCTGCCTTCTCCTCTCACTTCTAGGGACGCTCATTAGCCTCATCTAATATTCACCGCTCTCAGAGCTGCAGCGACCCCGGAAGAGAGAGGAACAGGCAGTGCTGGAGGGAGGGGAGTATGAAATGACAGGCTGTCTGTGTGCTGTCTAGATAGCACACATATGTAACACAATGCGTGATACCACGGAAGCACTGCCCCCAAAAACGGCCTGTCTCACACGTCCGTGTTTTGCAGGAATGTGTGAAATAGGCCTTAGGCTGCGTTCACACGTTGTGTATTTGTCGCATTTTTTTACGCGCGTATTTGCCCCAAAAACGCATGTGCGTCTGCGTTTCCCAGCAAAGTAAATGGACATTCACTTTGTGCCATTCAGACGTCACGTAATTTTACGCAGCGTTTTTAGAGCAAAAAACGCGCACGTAAAAGAATGAACATGTCAATTCTTTCAGTTTTTTACGTCGCGTTTTTTCCATAGGCCCCATTGTAAGCACTGGAAAAAACGCATGTAAAAAAACGCAATTGAAGTTGTTCTCGCACGCTTTTTTTTACGCACGTTTTTTCCTTTAAAAAGACGCGCATAAAAAAACGCGACAAATACGCAGCATGTGAACGCAGCCTTATGCAAATTAAAAGCTGCTTTTTCCAGCACCAGCAAAAGCTGTGAGATCTCAGAAACCTTCCACACACTCTTGCTTTTTTTTTTCTTGACTGAAATGGAAAACTACATTTTTGAAAGAAGCAGCATAGCGCCTCTTTCAGCGTTTTTGCAGTTTAAGGCTGCGTTCACACATTTGCGTATTTTGCTGCGCTTTTTTACGCGCGCTTTTTGCCGCGTTTTTCGGCCGCGTAAAAAAGCGCAGCAAAATACGCAGGGGCTTTCACACACTGCGCTTTCTTTCCCCAGAAAGCGCAGTGATGTCACAGAGGGGAGGGAGAATCCTGCTTCCTCCTCCCTCTGTGACAGCTGTGGCCGCCCCATTAGACTTCACATTGTGTTAATAAACACTGTGAAGTCTAATTAAACTAAAGCAAGGTGTCTGAAAAATAAAAAACAATGAATACTCACCTTCCGACGCCTTTTCCCGGTCTGCAATCCCCGGTTGTAGTCAGATTTCTTCTGCAAGACCTGTGATGATGTCAGAGGTGGGGCGTTACCGGACGGTCCCATCGCTGATTGGCTGCTCGCGGTCACATGACCGCGAGTGCCCAGAACGCCCCCCCTCTGACATCACCACAGGTCTTGCAGAAGAAATCTGACTACAACCGGGGATTGCACACCGGGAGAAGGCGTCGGAAGGTGATGTATTCATTGTTTTTTATTTTTCAGACACTTGCTTTAGTTTAATTAGACTTCACAGTGTGTATTAACACAATGTGAAGTCTAATGGGGCGGCCACAGCTGTCACAGAGGGGAGGAGGAAGCCGGATTCTTCCTCCCCTCTGGGAAAATACGCAGTAGTAGCTCCATAAAGAATTGACATATCAATTCTTTACGGAGCTGCGTTTTCTCCCGGAAAACGCACTGCGTATTTTTACGCAATGTCTGCACTGCAAAGTGAATTTCCCATTCACTTTGCAGGCAGACAAAAAGCACATTGCGTATTTTGAAAAGCGCGCGTAAAAAAACGCGGCAAAATACGCAATGTGTGAACGCAGCCTAACTAACTTTATTTAAACATATTGTAGACAAATGACACCTCAAAACTGCAGCCCATAAAACACAGCACAACCTGCTTTTTGAAGGCAGTTTTTTTTTTTATTGACAATAGAGCAGGGGGTTTTGGCTGCAGCAAAAACACTTTACAACATTGCCTAGGCTGTGTGCACACGGTATGTTTTTATCAGGGTGTTTTTTAGTGCAGTTTTGTCACAAAACTGCATGCAAATCCTCAGGGCCAGTGTCCGCACCGGGCAAGTGCCTGGGCCCTGAACAGCTGGGGGGCCACACTGGCAATCAGTGACAGGCAGCCCTGACGAGGAGCCATCAGGGACACTCCACCAGCAGCTGAGAGCAGCCACAGCACTGCCCTTGCACCTGGCTAATTTTCATTGCATGCAAATTATCCTTGTGCTGGCTCCCAGGCAGTGGGCTGCTGGGCTGCCACAGCCTCCAAATAATATATACAGCACAGTACAACCTCCAAATATGTACAGCCCAGCAGCAGCCTCTATATTATATATAAACACTCTAGCAGTCTCGATATTATATATAGAGCCCAGCAGCCTCTGTATTACGGAATATATGCAGCCCTGCACAGCCTCAATATTATATATACAGCCCACCCAGGAGCCTCTATATTAAATATACACAGCCCGCAGCTTCTATATTATGTTCATGAATCGTGGTATGTGTTAATAGGGCCCACTGAGACTGTTTCGCCCGGGGCTCACAAAAATCTGGAGCCGGCCCTGAATCCTTATGCCACAAAGTCAATGAGAATCCTGAAAGTTTGTTGACGTTGTGTTTTTCACTTGCAGATTTGGTGCAGATATAAATCTGCAGCATGTCAATTACTCCAGCGCTTTTTCACCCTAGAATGCATGGGAAAAAATGCCCGATTTTTCTGCAAGGATGCAGATTTGTTACAGAAATGTCTGCAACCAAATACTGAACGTGTGCATATTGCCTATGGCAGCAGCTCTGCTCTGATGACATATGACAAAGCACATGAGAGCTCGTACCAAGACAGTACTTTGGGATATTATTTAAATTGATGGTGAGCCAAAGGCATTGAATGAGAAAATTAAAGGGATATTCCTTTTTTGCACTCCTAGTGACTGTTCTTGTTTGCACTGCTGAGCAGAAGGTGATGGGAGAGGCTGCTCCGCATCGCTGAGCTCACTGATTGTCTGCAGTGCTAACAGCACTGTAGACAATAACAGACTCTGGAAGCAGACACTCATCGCTGGACCTGGGGAGGGGGAGCAAAGCATCAGAGGACAACACATTTAAAGGGAATCTGTAACAGGATTTTGCTACCAAATCTTAGAATAGCATAATGTAGGGCCAGAGATTCTGATTCCAGCGATGTGTCACTTACTGGGCTGCTGGGTGTAGTTTTAATAATCTCCATCTGATTAAACTGATTTTATCACTTGAGGACTACGTGTCCTGCTGCCAGGTAGTCCAGCATATTTATGAGCTCTGTACAGGGTGGGCCATTTATATGGATACACCTAAATAAAATGGGAACAGTTGGTGATATCAACTTCCTGTTTGTGGCACATTAGTATATGGGAGAATTGAGTATATGCCGCAAACAGGAAGTTGAGATCACCCACCATTAACATTTTATTTAGGTGCATCCATGTAAATGGCCCACCCTGTATAACCCCACCACTGATTACAGTGTACACAGAAAGCTGCCAATCAGTGGTGTGTGCAGGGTTATAAAGCTCTACATTCATACAACAGAGAAAACAGTAATTTTATCAAAATAACAGCAAGCAGCTCAGTAAGTGACTCCGATGGAATCAGGGTCTCTGTCCTGTTGCTTTCAGATGGGAGGGCAAAAACCTGGTGACAATTTCCCTTTGAGATCCTATTTAGATGTTCACTTTTTACACTCCTTTTTTTTTTCTATGGATAGAACAACATATGCATCATATGGGGTTGGTACCCGGCTAAAATATGAAGAGGTCCATTTTGGCTTTTTTAGATGTCTTTCCAAGTCAACAGGTCCATCGATAACTCAGATCGCAATCAAATTTAATGTTTTTTTTACTATTTTACAGCAATAGGGAGGAGGATGAAACAAAAAATGCACATTTTGAACAATGCAAGGGGATTTGGATGAAGATTTGTCCTTTCACTTGCACACAAAATAAGAGAATTTTTCATCCAATTTTGACTGTTTGAAAACATGGATGAAAAATTTTCTTTTTGTATGCAGAAAAAAAACTTTACACGACTAAAGGGTGATCACAAATGAGATCGCTGCTACGTCACCAATTTTGTGATGTAGCAGCAACCTCGCCGGCGATCTTGCTACGTGTGACACTTAGCAGCGATCAGCCCCCCGCTGGGAGATCGCTGATCTTTACTAAATGGCTTGGAACGTTTTTCGATTTGCAATCTGCTGGACAGGCTGCATCGCTGTGTGTGACAGGCAGACTTGCCAATGATCCCCATTCTGCGTCCGAGACCCTGAACGATCCCAACGACCATCGGGTGTCGGCGCATCGGCAGGTGATCACTGGTGAGATCTGCCTGTCTGACATCTCACCAGCGACCACGTAGCTACGCACCAGCGATCCCGGTCAGGCAGGATCGTTGTCGGGATCGCTGGTGCGTCGCTACGTGTAAACCCCCCTTAAGTGATTTTTCATGGTGTTTATGGTTTAGTTTTTCTATTCAAGGGGAACAAAGCTACACTGCCCAAATAATTGTTTCCTGTTTTTACTTATTTTAGAATCTAAGGCTGGCTTCACACCACGGCAAAGTCCGATCCGGGGCTGTCAGGCATGAACCTGACAGCCCCGGACCGGATGAGCACACAGAACCGGAGGGCCAAATGTGCCCTCCGGTCCTGTGTGCAGACGGATGGCTGTAGCTGCAGCTGCTGTTTTTTCAAGATCACGGCTAGCATGGAGCTAGCCGCGGTCCTGAAACAACAGTGGCGTGCAGCCGCCGGTTCCTGGATTCACCCGGACCGGGACAATCCGGCCCCATAGGCTCCCATGTTAGGGAGAACCAGATTGACCCCCTGGATCCGGCTTTTTGGGGTGATTTTTCTCCCCAGACACACAAATGTTGCAAGCAACTTTTTTGTGTCCGGTGAGAATAATCTGAATACTCCAGGATTCATCTGGAGAGATGGAAACCGGATGGCAGCTCTCTGCCATCCGGCTCCATAGGTACTATGGGGCCAAAAACCGGTTTGGGGCTGTCTGGTTTACACCGGACAGCACCAGACCTTGCTGTGGTGTGAAGCCAGCCTAAAAGTTTAAAGAGAATCTGTAAGACAATAGAAGCACAATAGGGTCTTATCTGGGGGAAAAGATAAAAGTGGACAATCCACTTACCTGGCGTAGTTGGGAGAATCTACAACTAGTATGAAGGCATTAAAGGAAAACTGTCAGGTCTAAAATCCATATGTAACTGCTATCATTTTCTAATTCCTTTCTCTAAGGTCTCTATTGATGTATTTCTTTCATTCATATTTCCCTCCTATCTTCAGTAAACTTGAAATAGAGACTCATTCCATCTGTCACTCACAGTGAGTGATCACTCACTTAGTTCTCTGCTGTCCACTCCCCATAGGATGAATATTCATGCCACATATTCACATCACTGCACAAGAGATCAGTTAGGGGAGGGCTGCATCCTCCTCTCTGCTCTCTCTTTGCAGCTAAACCAATAGGTCACATAAAACACAGAATGTCTCACATCACAGCAGGATATCTACTTACAGAAATAGTTTAGATCAGGTAAGGCAGACCTGCAATAGCTCTCTCCCTTCGTGTCCTCAACAAAACAGAAGCTTTTATGGAAACAGAAACTTGACACTGCACTAAGTGAGAGCAAAGAGAGAAGTGAGGAGAGAGCTGCTGAGAGGGAGTACAGAATTACATGTCATTTTATAACACAGCCAAACTAATCATCTATCCTTATAATGGAGAGGACTAAAGCAGAGCTCCCTGCAGGGTGTGAAAATGCTGATGGCATGGAAACTACAAATGGTAGAATAATAATTTTACATGTTTTAAAAGGTCTGCCTAGGCCCTAAGCAAGGGTAATATTAGTATCATACTGGAAAATGACCTGACAGTGTCCCTTTTAAGATGGCTGCTGCAGCCCCCTGAAGGTAATAACCTACGAGAACACAGAGAGAGAGAGAAGGTTAAAGCACATGCTGCTGCAAGGAATATCCTGACCAAAAAGGATGACGAAAAGGTGATATTTTTTTTTTTTTATATATATATATATTTTTATTATGTCAACACTTGTCAGAGTGCGATTACTTCTACTTCAGGACACAAAAAAATCACATATAAGCAAACAGGTGATTACATGATTTTTTAATCACCACCTCTTCTGCATTTTTTTTATCAGATATTCCTTGCGGCAGCGCGACCTCTACCCTTTTCTCTGTCTCCACTTTAGAATCTAAAAGTTAAAGGTTCAGAGGTGTAATGTCAGTCATCTGTCAGTAGAACTTGAGAGCTATTAAGAATATAGGGATTTATCAGAAACAGGCAGTACATTATCTTGCACCATTATGAGACTTGTAGTGCACGTGCCCCTATAACCTTCATTAATGCCTTCTATGTGTGACTGATTCTTGCTATATTAGATGCCACAATGTTGGCGTTGTTACCATACCAACTGATGAATCAGGCCAGCTGTCAATATAACAGCATCTGCTAAGGTTTTTTTTAAAGAAAATAATGTGAAATGTATAATAACTATGAAAAAAGCTAGATCCAATATGATCCAGTGTAATGCCTGTCAGAGTAAGGGTCTGCTCACCCTGCGGCCCCCTCCTCTGCCTCTACTAAAATCTTTCAAATTCCAAAATCTTAGAAATATACCGCAGTTTTCAGATTATAATATGCACTTTTGTTCCCCCAAATTTTGCGGGAAAGTTGGGGTGCGTCTTATAATCCGAGTCTATGGTCCTATACTGCAGGAGAGGGTGGGGCAGCTCTGGAGTGGTGTCGGGCTGGAGGAGGCTGGCTGCGGGTGGCGGGAGGTCATGTGCACCCGCTCATTAACTTCATTTTCTGGTCGTCATAATGGGAGACCCAGACAATGGGGTTTAGGGCTCTGCCCTCCGGAGGTCACACTAGGTACTACAAGTTTGTAGACACCGCCTCCTCCGCTTATAAACCCCTACCGCAGGGAACATCCTCAGTTTTAAACTTAGTGTGCTCGGAGGATCACGCTTTGCTTGCACTTCACTGCATTCTCACAACTTACGTGATGGCGTCTGAAGACAAGGTAATATGGTCCTAGTCGGGACCTGTGACAGCCTCCCCGCTCACCCTTAGTGGCACACGCTGGTGGAGGTACCGGAGGGCCTAGAGCCTGGACACTTGGTGTTCTCCCGGTACGCTGTCACGCTCCTCTCCATCCCTCTCTGGGGGGCTCTGGAGAGTGGGAGATGGGAGCCTTGCACAGCTCCGCTCCGTCCGAGGCCTCCCTAAATGGTGCTTACAGACCGGACTGGAGCCAGCCCAGTCCGAGGCCTCCCTAAATGGTGCTTACACTCCGGACTGGTGCTGAACCCCCGTCCGAGGCCTCCCTAAATGGTGCTTACAGACCGGACCGGCACTGAGGCACTCTGTGTCTCCTGTGTGCCTGGGGGTAGTGTCGGTCACTTTATGTGTCCTGACACTCAGACCGCGCGTTACCCTCGGGTCCGCGGATCTGGAGGTGTACCCTGTGCTGGGGTCACCCTGGCTGACCGCCCTGTGGGTCACAGGGGCTGAGGCTGTAGACTGCGTATGTCTGTTTGTCTATGCAGTCTGTGTGTGGTGTATTTCACACTATTTCCCGCGCTGCGGGCTCCGGCGCCTTCATGCTGAGGCTGCCTGGAGGATGGGAAGCTGCCCGTGCGGTGACGTCACCGATGGGCGTGTGTGTGTGTGTTTCCCGCGTGTTCTCGGCGCCACCCACAGTTTCTCTGTCGGCGGCCATCTTTCCCCATCACTTCCCGGCTGGGAGCTGTCTGAAGCGCGCGGCTGCACTTCAGGGGAGACCGGAACCTATCGCGGAGGTCACACACACACCGCTTCCTCCTACCGCTTTGCTGCGGTCGGTAAGCCACCGGGATTCCCGGTTTTTGTCTGCGATTTGGCTTATTTACCCCTACTGTGGCGATGTCCTCAGTTGGGAAGCGTGCTGCTAAGGCGGCAGAGACCACAGTTACTTGTGCTACATGCAATGGTACACTGGTGGAGGGGTCCTGCAATAACTGCGGACGCCCAGAGGCCCGGACTGCCACTGCTGAGTCAGCAGCTCCGGTGCGGTACCCTGAGGTTCAAGTGATCCCAGGGCCATGGGAAACTCAGAATAAGATCAATGAATCTCTGTTGTCCCAGCTGTCCTCCATGTCGCAATCCCTGGAGGCGCTTAATAGGAGGCTGGACAGCCCAGCTACTCCTTCCAGTTACCCCCGGGTGTCTCCTTCTTCTGCTGCGAGACCCCTTAAGCGAGCTCGTCGTGAGGAGTCACCCGAGCTCCAGGCTCTCTCTGAGGAGGAGCGTTCCTCTGATGGAGAGGAAGATGATGGGGGTTCGACTTTCGGGTCTGTATCTGCGTCTGAACCACCAGACGGGGTGGAGGATTTGGTATCCTCTATCAACGAGACCCATACACCGATTCCATCGGTCGGTCCCATCGCCAGAAAAGGCTCAGGCTTTTTTCCTGGTGTTGGAGGGTCTCCGCAGGGACGGAGTGGTGGTCCCGGTGCCTTCCGGGGAGAGGTTCAGGGGTTTTTACTCCAACCTCTTTATCGTCCCGAAGAAGGACGGATCCTTCCGCCCTGTTCTGGACCTGAAGTTGTTCAACCGTCACGTGTTGGTTCGGAAGTTCCGTATGGAATCCCTGCGTTCCGTGATCGCAGCTGTGTCACAGGGGGACTTCCTGGCGTCCATAGATATCCGAGACGCTTACCTTCACGTGCCCATTGCTCCAGCTCATCAGCGCTGGTTGAGATTTGCAGTGGGGGAAGAACACTTCCAATTTGTGGCGCTGCCGTTCGGGTTGGCCTCGGCACCGCGGGTGTTCACAAAAGTGATGGCTTCCATGATGGCTCTCCTGCACGCGCAGGGGCATGCCGTCATCCCCTATTTAGACGACCTGCTGGTCAGGGCGCCATCGGAACACCTCTGTCAAGAGAGCCTGGATGTGACCATGCGGTCTCTGGAACAGTTCGGTTGGCTCCTCAACATTCAGAAGTCAACGCTAGTTCCGACCCAGGCCTTGACATATTTGGGCATGGACTTCAACACAGCCTCGGCCCTGGTGTCTCTGCCGCGACCCAAACAGATGGCGATCCAGTCAGGAGTGCAAGCAGTCCTCCTGTCACCACAATCATCCCTACGGGTGTTGATGAAGCTGGTGGGACGCATGGTGGCGGCAATAGAGGCGGTGCCTTTTGCACAATTTCGCCTCCGTCCTCTCCAGCTGGAGATCCTCCGCAGGTGGGACAAGAGGACGATCTCACTGAATCGGCTGGTGACCCTTTCCCAACCGACCAGAGATTCCCTGCAGTGGTGGCTACAACCGCATCACTTGTCTCGGGGCCGGTCCTTCATAAAACCGTCTGGGTTAGTGGTGACCACCGACGCCAGTCTGAAAGGCTGGGGGGCGGTGTTCTTACACCACAGGGCCCAAGGCCAGTGGACTCAGTCGGAGTCGGAGTTGCAGATCAATGTGCTGGAGATCAAGGCGGTATACCTGGCACTCCTGGCTTTTCAGAGATTCCTCTCAGGACAACCCATTCGGGTTCAGTCCGACAATGCGACGGCCGTCGCTTATATAAATCATCAAGGAGGAACCAGGAGTGCGGAGGCTCTGGCCGAAGTTCACCGCATCCTATCCTGGGCGGAGGACAACAACTGCCTGATCTCCGCAGTTCACATCCCAGGGGTCGAAAACTGGGAGGCCGACTATCTGAGCCGACAGGGGATGGACGCCGGAGAGTGGTCTCTTCATCCGGACGTCTTCAGAGAAGTCTGCAGCAGATGGGGCACTCCGGACGTGGATCTGATGGCCTCACGGCTGAATCATCAGGTGCCGCAATACATGGCGAGGTCGTGGGACCCCCAGTCTCTGGGAGCGGACGCCCTAATCTTGACCTGGTCCAGATTCCATCTGCCGTATGTGTTCCCGCCTCTGGCTCTGATTCCCAAGGTGCTGTGGAAAATCAGGTCGGAGTGCAGGGTAGCCATTCTAGTGGCTCCAGATTGGCCCAGGAGGTCCTGGTATCCGGACCTGTGGCAACTGTCAGGCGGACACAGATGGGCTCTTCCAGAACGCGCAGACTTACTCGCGCAAGGCCCATTCTTCCACCGCAATTCCAGGGCCCTCAAGTTGACTGCGTGGCTCTTGAGGCCTGGCTGCTGACGTCTAGGGGTTTCTCCCCTACAGTGGTTGCTACTATGAATCAGGCTAGGAGGCCCGTTTCCAGGAAGATATACCACAGAACGTGGAAAATCTTTTTTACCTGGTGTGCCTCTGGTGGACGTTCTCTGTGGCCCCTCTCCATCCCGACGTTGTTGGCTTTCCTACGTCGGGTCTGGAGTTGGGATTATCCCTTGGCTCTTTGAAAGGTCAAGTGTCAGCACTCTCGGTGCTCTTTGACAGGCGATTGGCGCTCCTTCCGAAGGTGCGTCAATTTCTCCAAGGGGTGTCGCGGATGGTTCCGCCCTACAGGAGACCTCTGGACCCTTGGGACCTTAACAGAGTCCTAGCGGCGTTACAGAAACCGCCATTTGAGCCGCTGAGAGATATCTCTCTCTTGCGTCTGTCCCAGAAAGTGGTTTTCCTGGTGGCAATTACGTCTCTGAGGAGGGTCTCAGAATTGGCTGCACTTTCGTGCAAGTCACCCTTTCTGGTGGTTCACAAGACAAGGTGGTGTTGCGCCCACGGCCGGAATTCTTGCCGAAGGTGGTTTCAACTTTTCACCTGAACCAGGAGATTGTTCTCCCATCATTTTGCCCCGCTCCCGTTCATCAGGTTGAACGTGACCTCCATACTCTGGATCTCGTGAGAGCTGTACGCATTTATGTGTCCAGGACCGCTTCCTTTAGGAATTCGGATTCCTTATTTGTTCTCACGACGGGTCGCTGTAAGGGGGCCGCGGCTTCAAAGTCGACCTTGGCCAGATGGATTAAAACTCCCATTCAGGAGGCTTACCGATCCTCTGGTTTGCCTCTCCCGGTGGGATTGAAGGCTCACTCTACCAGAGCTGTCGGTGCCTCCTGGGCTTTGCAACATCGAGCGTCTGCTCTACAGGTGTGTCAGGCGGCCACTTGGTCCAGCCTGCACACATTTTCTAAGCACTATATGGTGCATGCCCATGCCTCTGCGGATGCGAGTTTGGGCAGGCGGGTTCTCCAGGCGGCGGTTGCCCACCTTTAAAGGGAACCATGTGTTATCCGTCTTGTTGAGGAACTCTTCCCGCACTGGGGTATTGCTTTAGGACATCCCCATTGTCTGGGTCTCCCATTATGACGACCAGAAAAAAGAGAATTTTGTTTACGTACCGTAAATTCTTTTTTCTTTAGTCATCAATGGGAGACCCAGCACCCACCCAGTTGTTCCGTTGCATATTTTGCACTTGTTCTGTTCTCTGTTGAGACAGTGTTTGCCGGGTTGTTGAACCGTCTGTGCACGGCATTCTTCCCGATGTTTCGGGTGTGGTTTATTTCTCCTCGCAGCTTATGGACCAAACTGAGGATGTTCCCTGCGGTAGGGGTTTATAAGCGGAGGAGGCGGTGTCTACAAACTTGTAGTACCTAGTGTGACCTCCGGAGGGCAGAGCCCTAAACCCCATTGTCTGGGTCTCCCATTGATGACTAAAGAAAAAAGAATTTACGGTACGTAAACAAAATTCTCTTTGTTATATGCACTGCACCCGCTGTCCTTCACCTCGGTGCTGAAACCGCGCCGAGATATGAACAAGGAAGTGGCACATATTACATGTGCCTGCACCCCACCTGTGCTATGATATGGCCTCCCCATCACTCTGTATGGCCCTGCATGCTGCTGCCCACACTAAAATAACAAACTTACCTCTCCGGCGCTGTCCTCAGTCACTTCCTGCTTGTCGCACTTCCTGACTCCTGGGGAGCCGACCATGTGATCGGGTGTGCAGTGGTGATGTCACTCTGCTGTGCCAATCGCATGATGTGAGATGCAGAAGGACTTGGGAAGTGTGACAAGCGGGGAGTCACGGAGGACAGCATCGGAGTGGTAACTTCAAAGTGTTATTTTAGTGTGAGCAGCAGCATGGGGGGCCATACAGAGTGATGGGGAAGGCCGTATCCAGCATAGGGGGGCCATGGATCCAGCACAGGGGAACGTGTGCCAGCACAAGGGAACGTGTGCCTTCATGGGGGTGCCATATCCAGATTAAGGTGGTCATATCAAGGATGTGCGGGAGGCTATATCCCAGGATGAGGGACCATGTACCAGTACCAGGATGAGGAGGCTATGAGGGACATATGTATGATTTGTAATATGGACACTGGCATTATAAGATGGACCCCATTTAACATTAAAAATTATTTTTTTTCTCATTTCCTTCGCCAACTTTGGGGGTGCGTTTTATAATCCAGAGCGTCTTATAAAGTGAAAAATACACTATATTTTTGTAATGAACTGCTATTGCCAATCATCTTGAGAACGTGTGGGAGGCTCCTGAAAAATGGCGAGACCTCCCAATCTCTTGGGTGCACTGAATTCTTTTATAAATCAGTGCTTCCGTAAGGTGTATGAAGACTGAGCCCTGGTGTTCAAACACATTAAAGGGGTTGACTGGCCTTATGATATTGACCGATCCTTAAGTCATCAGTATCATACGACCAGACAATCTGGATCCTGAGGCTAGGACATCAGTATCATAGCCAAGGCAACCTCTATCCTGAGGCTAGGCCATGAGTATCACATGACCGGACAATCCGGATCTGAGGATAGACCATTGATCTCATGAGGCTGGATAATCTCTACCCTAAGGATAAGTGTTCAGTCTATTAAGACCAGACAACTCTTATTCTAAGTATGTCATTGGTATCAAATCTGGATAACCCTATTATTGGGGACATAGAGGGACTTCTCAATAGGATACAAATCCTCTGTGACTCACTTCATACTCCGCAGTCGCTTTCTAGAAGAGCCTGCATAGGTTACCTTTATCTGGAGTTTCCAATATGGATCATCCTGGTTGAAAGTGGAAACTTAATTTTTTTCCTTTATGTTTTGTGTATGAAGCATTTTTTTCTGCTTCACTTGATTTACCATTCACATTTGCAGCATTTTTTTGTAATGAAAAAACATCTCCAGATCTGACATTGCTGCTTCTTTTTCAACGTTAAAAAAACCCCACGCCTTTTGCACAAATTTATTTTCCATTGCAATCAATAAGAAGCCTATGCACTGAGTATTTGAAGTGGATTTTCTTGTGGATTCCTGTGTAAGGTCATGTGCGTACAATGTTTTTGTTCAAATATTTGTATTTTTTTTCATCCTGTCACTGCTGTGACTGACACATTAACCATACATAGCCCCTGGTTGGAACCAAGGGCCACACATAGAGACTCTCTAATGTGGTACATTGTGCACCCAACAGCCAAGTGCACCCAGGCACTACAGTTACAATAAATGCCGACGGGACCGAGAATCTGTCCCTTTTGATGCTTCGCCCAAAGCCCTACCGGATGCTGTCGGCCATCACCCCGTGACTATTTTTAATGTAATGAGTATATAGCAGGTTATAAATTTATTAATGAAAAACTGAAATATCCCATGGTCATAAGTGTTCAGACCATTTGCTCAGACACTCATATTTAAGCCACATGCTGTTTATTTCCTTGTGATCCTCCTTGAGCTGGTTCTACTCCTTCATTGGAGTCCAGTTGTGTTTAGTTAAACTGATAGGACTTGATTTGGAAAGACACACACCTGTCTATATAAGAGCTCACAGTGCATGTCAGTCCAAATGAGAATCATGAGGTCAAAGGAACTGCCCAAGGTGCTCAGAGACAAAATTGTGGTAAGGCACAGATCCGGCCAATGTTCCGAAATAATTTCTGTAGTACTCAAGATTCCTACGGTAAGAGCATAGTGGCCTACTTAATCCTTCACTGGAATAAGTTTGGGACCACCAGAAGTCTTCCTACACCTGGCCGTCCAGCCAAACTGAGCAAACTGAGCCTGGGAGAAGAGCCTTGGTGAGAGAGGTAAAGGAGAACCCCAAGATCATTGTGGCTGAGCTTCAGAGATACGGTAGGGAGATGGGAGAAAGTTCCACAAAGTCAACTATCACTGCAGCCCTCCACCAGTCGGGCCTTTATGGCAGAGTGGCCCGACGGAAGCCTATCCTCAGTGCAAGACATATGAAAGCCGCATAGAGTTTGCAAGAAAACACATGAACTCCCAGACTATGAAGGCCACTTCACACACACAGATATCTGAGTCCAATATCTGAACAGATCTCTGGTTGAAGTGAAATCATGGATACATTGCTCCATGTTGTACACAGCCACAAAATGGAGCAATGTATCCATGATTTCACTGCAACCAGAGATCTGTTCAGATATTGGACTCAGATATCTGTGTGTGTGAAGTGGCCTTAAGAAATAAGATCCTCTGGTCTGATGAGATGAAGATAGAACTTTTTGGTGATAATTCTAAGCGGTATGAGTGGAGAAAACCAGGCACTGCTCATCCCAATACAATCCCAACAGTAAAACATGGTGGTGGCAGCATCATGCTATAGGGGTTTTTCAGCTGCAGGGACAGGAGGACTGGTTACAATTGAAGGAAACATGAATGCGGCCAAGTACAAAGATATCCTGGATGAAAACCTCTTCCAGAGTGCTCTAGACCTCAGACTTGACTGAAGGTTCACCTTCCAACCAGACTATGCCCCTTAGCACACAGCTAAAATAACAAAGGAGTGTCTTCAGAACAACTCTGTGGCCATTCCAGACTGGCCCAGCCAGAGCCCTGACCTAAACCCAATTGAGCATCTCTGGAGAGACCTGAAAATGGCTGTCCACCAATGTTCACCATCCAACCTGACGGAACTGGAGAGGATCTGCAAGCAAGAATGGCAGAGGATCCCCAAATCCAGGTGAGAAAAATGTCTTGCATCATTCCCAGAAGACTCATGGCTGTACTAGCTCAAAAGGTGCAAATACTCAATACTGAGCAAAGGGGCTGAATACTTATGACCATGTGATATTTCAGTTTTTCTTTTTTAATAAATTTGCACAAATATCTACATTTCTGTTATTTTCAGTCAAGATGGGGTGCAGACTGTACATTAATGAGAAAAAAATGAACTTTTTTTGAATTTACCAAATGGCTGCAGTGAAACAGTGAAAAATGTCAAGGGGTCTGAATACTTTCCATACCCACTGTATCATCATTTTACCCTTCACAGTGACTGCAGCTGCTTTCTCATATCAACATTATGTGCTATACACATGGGTGACTCACTTATAATCAGAATGATTTTATTGTAGTTTTTCAATGTTTCTGTAAATGATTTTTTTTATGAGCTTCATAAAAAAATATAAAATCAGATTGGCCGCCCTGATTGAGGTCCATCAGAGTATCGGCAAGTTGCCCAGGATCTTAGAACCTTTCCATTAGGCGGATCCTCCCTGCAGGGAATGTTTCCCCGCCCGGGCACGGACCATCATTGTTCCCTGGTGAAGTCGACGCAGTAACTGAATGACTAATTTGTCTTTCTTTGGCTTCTGTTTCCTTCAGTCCATTATACCTGTAGACCCAGCACCACCTTTACCTGTTTGGATAATGGTTGTGCACAGATCGGCTTTGACTCTTGGTGTCTTCCTCCTAAGTTCTTGTTCTCTTCTTTTCAGGTGGGCGACCATGTCCCCCGATGAGATCACCTATCTTGTTGTGCTGCTGTTTTCTGTAATTATAGGATTTCTCTTCAAACATGCAGGTAAGCCAGGAACACCATGATCAGCACATCATGGGATTATAGACTCATTGCATTGTAAAAAGCAGGGGAGAAACATTGTTGATTATTGTGTTTGCCGACATCTCCAGAGAATTGTTTTTTATTTTTATTATGGAGTGATGTTCCCCAAAATATAAAGCGGCGAAAGCTAAAAGGCCCACCCCGGACTGTGACCTTTAGGTGGGTATTGCATCTCCATAAGTGATGGCGTGGCTAGGGTATGCCCATTTGCTCTCTACAGGTCTAACCTCATGCCCATGGCGGAAGGGAAGCTGCAGTGAGTGGGATGCAGCGATGTAACGTGGGGTCTCCGATATCGGACTATTCATTGCATAACTTTAATTCTGGCAATGCCCCTTTATGCCTGTTCTTCTTTTTTAGGTCCACTGTGAAGCAGTGGGGTGGAGCAGCGGTGGGATTGCTGCTCACCCTGGGACATGCAATATCCATATCCTGCACTCCATTATTACCATCCTTGGGACGTGGCTCATCACAAAGGATTTCACCCAGGTACAGAGCCTGTGGATATATCGCCTGTATTGTCTTTTCCCCTAATCCCTGGGAATCGCCTGTTATCAGTACCAGCTCTGTCAATGCTTATTCCTCCTATTGGGGTAGAGTTTACTATTGCATTACTATCATTATTCCAATGGATGGCCTAATATGTAATATCCAGGCATCTGCAGTCCACCAGAGTGACAGCCACTTCTTGTAGTCACTCCTCTGGCCCTTAGATTCCATGTAAGCAGACCCTCCAATAAATTATTATGATTATTATTAATAATTAAATAATTAAGAGGGAGGACAGCATGTTTGTAAGGATTAACACAAAAATCAACTGTGCCTCTCATTTGCCTCTATTCTATTGTTTACATAAACTAAAGGCTTTATCACCTGGTGATTACCATTACAGGACTATCTTGTCATGGACAGGGCAGTATGACACGCCCCCTGCTGTGATTGACTACTCTCAGTCAATGTACAATCTCTATAGAGAGCCTGGTGTCGGCATAGGCAGCTATCTGAGCTCTGCTGTGTTTCTAAACCTAAGTGCTTTGATTGTGACAGAACGGCTGAAACGGTAATTATGTGACACATCACTGGATTCAGGGTTTCTTTGCATACATTATGTTGCTGTCAGATGAGGTAGCAAATGAATTCCCTTTAATGAATTTGGCGCATTTTCTCTGTTGTGCGCATTAGGCCAGAAATATACTCCAGTCGATGACTGAAGTAGCATTTCTGGTGTACAAAATGCTATCACTTTCAATGAATTAGCAATAGGGTGTGGCCTCACCCATCCTGCCCCGCCTTTATTTCGCAGCGCCACCAATTTGGCGGAACCCATTAAAATTGGCATAAAAAATGCCAAAAGTTGCAAAGGTTTTATCAACTTTTTGTGACTTCAAAGCTCAACGCACTTTTTGTGTGACTCCATGAACCAGTAGTGCTATTTAAGTGTTGTTAATAACTATAGCATGCTTTTACATGTTAAGTTAGGTGTTACCTGGTGCAAAAAAAAAAACATATGATTTAAAAGGTTGCCCTCCTCAAAAAAGTTGAAAAAATTGTATCTGGGTACAATGATATGTTATAAGCGGCTATGATCACTTGTGTTTTTCATTGCAGATCCTGTCACTTCCCTGCCCTGGGCTGGACTTTCACCTACCTGCTCTTCTTCAGGACCTGTGACTTATTTTGACCTTCCAGCACCGACCCCTTTCACTAATGCTGTACAGTTACTCTTAACTTTGAAGGTGAGTTCACGCCTGCCAATACTATGAGACTCTTCCATCTGCTGCCAAGAAGTACAACCTGACTTATAGTCCTACAGTTGTGTGATACAGTCCATATATCTATGCCTATCGTGTGATACAGTCCGCAGGGCTGTGTGGTTACAGTGATCTGAGCACTGCAGCTGCAGTGATGTGACTGCTGCCCTCATATCTCTATTAAAGACCAGCAGGCAGTACAGCGCTGCCAGCACATCCTTGACGGCATGTCCACAGCTTGTATCACATTAGTCACCAATAACATGTCTCTGCTCTGTATCATAAACTCATCCTCCATATCATTTTGCAAGCACCCAGAAGAGCAGCAGAGGACAGGACACATGGAGCAGATCCTGATCAGTTTTACAGCAGTCGTAATGCGAGCTAGCACTACACTAGATGTCAGCAGCTGCTCCCCCTAGTGTTTAAGAGTTGAAAATATCAAAATGTTCGAATAATTTTTCATATTATATACCATTTAAAAAATGGAAATATTGAAAATGTACATGTTTTTTTAGTTGGGGAAAAATGGACAATTCCATTTTGAGAAATGGACTCCCTTCATACTATTCTTTTGTGTATGTAGATAGGATTGTGTCTAGAGAACTCCGTGGTGTCTGGGTGTAATTGGTAGCGCGGTCTGTATTTGGCTCCCTATGAGCGGAGAGCACACGTCTGCAGATATCGTGTAATGTTTACTGTAGACAGTGGGCGATGTGGAATCTGCAGAATTGTATTGCAGAACATATTTCTGCGGAAATGTTGAAATGCAAAGAAAAAAAAGAACCACAAAGCTGATAATACAAGGAACCTGATGGCCACTCAGCAAATGCATTCACTTACATTGTATAGCAGTATAATTCTATTTCTCATCATATTTTGACGACTAAACAGAACATTATCAGCGTTCATTCTACATATAACCAGAAAGAAAGGGGATGCATAACACGTAACTGTGCCCGTCCGGATAAGAGCCAGGTCAAAGTCTCCTCTATCAGACAAGGAAACGTGAGACTAACAATCAGTCACTACTCGTGTATCTGCAGGAACGTCGCCAGTCACACTTGCTCCTAATAGCTATCACTACACGTGTAAAGATCCCTGACTTATCTAGTCTTTCGTAGGACAGGTGGCAATTGCATTCCTGAGGGGCAAATAAAGATTGACTGCCAATAGCCGAAATTAATCTCTCAACTATATATAATAGTAGCACTTAATATTAAGCAGAATTGCATTCTACATCCGCAATATAAGTTTGATTTCCACATAACCCCTGTAACAGTAGATGCCCCCACAAGCCCTTATAATACAGTATGAGCCCTCATATAGCCCCGTTAATACAGTTGAGACCCCACAGCCCCATATGACAGTATGAAACCTCCACATAGCCCTCATACAGTATGACCCCCACATAGCTCCTCTATATACAGTATGAGCCCTCCACATAGCCCTCTATATACAGTGTGAGCCTCCACATAGCACCTCTATATACAGTATGACCCTCCACATAGCCCTCTATATACAGTATGAGCCCTCCACAAGCCCCTCATACAGTATGCACCTCCACATAGCTCCCTATATACAGTATATACCCTCCACATAGCCCCTCTATATACAGTATGCACCCTCCACATAGCCCCTCTTATGCAGTATGCACCCTCCAATAGCCCCTCTATATCAGTATGCACCCCTCCACATAGCCCTCTGTATGCAGTATGCACCCCTCCACATAGCCCTCTATATCAGTATGCACCCTCCACATAGCCCCTCTTATGCAGTATGCACCCCTCCACATAGCCCCTCTGTATGCAGTATGCACCCCCTCCCATAGCCCCTCTTATGCAGTATGCACCCCTCCACATAGCCCCTCTATATGCAGTATGCACCCCCTCCACATAGCCCCTCTGTATGCAGTATGCACCCCCTCCACATAGCCCCTCTGTATGCAGTTTGCACCCCTCCACATAGCCCCTCTGTATGCAGTTGCACCCCCTCCACATAGCCCCTCTGTATGCAGTGTGCACCCCTCCACATAGCCCCTCTGTATGCAGTGTGCACCCCTCCACATAGCCCCTCTGTATGCAGTGTGCACCCCCTCCACATAGCCCCTCTGTATGCAGTGTGCACCCCCTCCACATAGCCCCGTATTTTATCTTGTATGCAGTGTGCACCCCCTCCACATAGCCCCTCTTACATTCACCCCCTCCACTCCCCTCTATCAGTTGCCCACCCTCCACATTAGCCCCTCTGTATGCAGTGTGCACCCTCCACATATGAAAAAATCCCACATACTCATCTTGCTCCTGTTCCCTGCTGCACCCACCGTCCACAAAACAGAGGCGCTAAAGTGAGGTTTATCATGTCTGCTGTCTCACACGCTGATTGGTGGAAAGGAGTCAGCTGCCTCTCCTTCACTAATGTATTCACCGCTATCCATATTCTGAGGGTGCAGATAGCAGTGACATCGGGTGGCGGAGAGCATGGTGCAGCCCGTAGTCCACTGTTAGCCCTTCAGCTGTCTCGGTCTACGGATCGGACTGGAAGTGGCCCGCGGGCTGTACTTTTCCCAACCCGGGTCTAGAACATCCACCCAAGATAAAATACCTGATGACTAATATTGCCAGACCATTGTCTATACAGTTTGTTGATGATTATTCCTGGCACCACATGCTCGGAGTCACAGTAATTTATGCACTGCTCTGGCAACGTTTGTCCTGGTGAACAGAAGGGCACGTATCAGCTGGCAGGTAATACCACCCTTATCATAGTACAGACTGGCACATCGGATCTCTACCAACAAGCTCTGCCATATGTAAAATCGTGCTGATCTTTTCAGCGCATCTGTCTGACCCATCTGTCTCAGAAAATACTTGTAGTTCTTTATGCTATAAAATGCTGCAGAATCTTCTCGTGACTTTGTCATGCTGTTCCTCTGTCATTCTTCCTGGAAATATATAGATAAAGTAGACAGTGTCTGGACTTGCTCCACTGACAGGCAATAGTTATAGAGGTGCTGTAGCTGTATGATAAATTAGTTTGTCATATGTACCTACAGTTGAAGCCGGAAGTTTCAATACACTATACAAAAAGACACATCTGCATGTTTTTCTCACTCTCTGACATGAAATCAGAATAAACCTTTCCCGTTTTAGGTCAATTAGTATTACCATAATCTCTATGTATAATTGCCTAATTTTGTCCGTCACTGACTTCCATCCAGGCGTCCTTGAAACCCACTATCCACCGCGCCAGCCAGAAGTACACCGACCACCATATTGAGACACCCAATTGATGGGTCTCTTAATATGGCAATCACTGGACTCCCCGCCTTCCCCCACTGTACTCACCTCTGCCTCCAACCACGAACCGGTGCCTGCTCCTCACTGCCTGCTCCCAGCAGTCTGCAGCACCCCTGCCTAGCTCCCCCAAAAAGATAAAACTTACTTAGAGGACCTGTAATGATGTCAGAATCATGGGCGGAACCATGTCACATGACTGTGACGTCACTTCAGGTCCTTAAGTTTAATGGATTAGGGGAACACAGACCACAGCAGCGGGTACTGCAGCCTAATGATTACACGCACACTCAGTCCTGCACTCACCACACGCACACACACTCAGTCCTGCACTCGCCACACACTCTCTATCTGGGCCTACTTCCTCAGCGCCGCCCATTCCCACAGCCTCACCGCGGGAGGCGGAGCTACGCTACCGGCGCCTCTCGCATATCGCGAGATCTCCCTGGCGCCCATTTCTGAAGGCCCGCCCCTCTACTGCACACTTCCAGGCGACGACAGCCATTAAACACTGCGGTGCAGAACCTGGGATACAGGATCTGTGGTGGGAGCCCTTTGCAGCGCTTCTCCTAGGCTGGCAGACACTGGTTGCTGGTAAGAAGCTCAGCAGTCCTGCTGCAGCTCTTCTTATTTTTTCTCCTTTGCCTCATTAGGGGACACAGACCATGGGTGTTATGCTGCTGTCCACTAGGAGGCGACACTAAGCAAGATCTGAAAAAGATTAAGTGGCTCCTCCTCTGCAGTATGCACCCCTCTGGCTGGAGCTTGCCTAACCAGTATTTGCTTAGGGTCGTTAGGAGGCAGACATCTTTTTTAAATTTTTTCTCCTTTTATTTTTTCTTTTTTAATAATTCACTCCTCAAAAGGTTTCAAGACAGGAAACAACTTCTCGCATCCTCAAGAGGATTCAAGAATGGAAGAGGCTGCTCCTTCCTCGACTCCACACAGTTGGGGACCTGGGTTGAAGTTGAGACGGATCCAGCACTGACCAACAGAAATTTCCCCCCGACCGTGTGTGGTTCGAAACGTCGTGCCTTTTAACGGATTAGAATAAAGCAAAGATGGATTGAAAATATTACCTGTGTGAGAGGCGCTGTTTTTTTACTTCAGTTTATTGTTACTCTGCTTAGTGGATCTTCTACCCCACGTTACCAGGAATTGCACTCCTGTCACTGCGTCACAGTCTTCCAGTGTCTGCAACACACCGGAATGGGCAGTTTTTTCCTATCCCAATCCAGGTCACAGTGCAAGAAGACACTTTCCTCCACACGGATCCAAGTCCTGCAGAGTCGCCACTCGCCCTACACCTATGGTTAGCTGAGCTACAGGAGAACACCATGGAACACGAGAGCATACACTCAGAATCCTCTAACATCGGTAGGACAAAGAATCGGTAGTATTCCTTCACCGTTGTCCTCTCATAGCTCTCATGCTTCTCCCACCAAGACGGACAAGGTTCTCCATTGCCCGATAGATTTTAGGATCCAGTCTCAGACCCTAAAATTGATGCGCCTCTTGAGCTACACTCTTCGGACACTCTGGCCATGGTCGAGACCCTACTCAAGTCTGTTAACTGTACACGGGATGCAGCTGACACTCTTTCTGAAACCCTAATCACGGTTCCTTCAAGAGAGCTAAGCGTTCACACAAAGGCCTGACGTATCATCCTGGGTTTCTGGCTGTTCTTCAGAAACATAGGTTTCACCCAGTCAAGCGATTTTTGAAACCGCAAAGTGATAGAAGCTCGTTATCCCTTTTTGACTGCGTTGACCCGAGACTGGTCAGATTACCCACAGGTAGGCCCTCCGGTCTCCCGTATAGCCACAGGGACTCTCCTTGCTCTTCCTAATGGTTTTTGCTATGAATAGATGCAGACTCCTTTGTCAGGACAACCAGATCACTATCTTCCTCCTTCGCTCCCTTCTTTGAATAGCTAAAGCAATTATGAACTCAGCAGGTAATCTGCGCGCCGCCCTGCACAAGCGAGATCCTGACCAAGAACTTCTGGATCTAGCGGCGCAAAAGTCCGTAGCAGGGAACATCTCTCTCATGCATACCTAGATGCGGCCATTTGCAAGGCCGTGACGGCATCTGCCGCCGTTACGATTAGACGAGCACTCTGGCGTCGCTAGTAAACGGGAGATGCTGCCCCTAAGGAGTCCCTCACAAGCTTTCCTTATCTTAGCAGCCGTCTATTCGTTTTGTCATTCATGTCGGAACTTATTTGGCTGGCCGATCTCACGCTCAGCGCAGACTAATGGTCATTCTCCAAGTAGGAACGGCGTCCCGTATCCCCAAGGGATACAGATCCCATAGGTTTCATCTCCTTGACTTGCCGATCCCAGAAGTTACCTCTCTGGTAGACGGCTGACTTTCCGCATTCAACAAGTCTGGTTCGCTATTACAGTAGACAGGGGTTCTACTCATCTTTTTCTGTAACCCACACCAGGAGGCTCGGTCATACTTAACCTGATTTGTACAGCATCCAATCAAGTTGTTTAAGTCCATCATTTGAGCATGGACCCTCTCCGTCCCATAATCTTATCCATGCATGGAGGGGAATTCCTTGCCCACACAGGTATTCCAGGTGTGAGTCTACACATTCCGCTATTTCAAGTACATCAGAGATTTTCCCGCCTCCCATTCCACCAAGATTTTCACAGCACCCAGGCTACTCACCCACGCCATGACTGTGTCAGAACCATTCTGCACTCGCGAAGAGTAGTCATTCTCCCATTTCTGGATGATCTACTCATCACGGATCCGTCCCTCAGAGACTGCGAAGAGAGCGTTCATATTACAGTGGACACTCTGGTCCGTTGAGGATGGTTGGTCAATCTGTCCAACTCCCCTTCAATACCGATCATACCGCTGAAATCCCTAGGGATGTTCTTTCTCACTACTTTCCATGGGTTAGTACCTCTTCCTCAAGACAGCTTCCGCGCCCTTCGTTAATATGCCCGGGCGCTCACTCGGTTAGCACCACTTTCTCCGATTCACGATAAGAGTTCTGGGCAGGATAGTTGCATCATTGGATGTGGTTCCCCTTCCCCAACTGCACCTCAAGTCTCTCCAGCTAGTTCTCCACACGGCCTGAGATGGAAGCCCTTCTTCACTCTGCACAGGACATTCAGTCTGACGTCGGCCACTCAATGTTCCCTCCAATATGGAGGCGCCCCGCCTCCCTCTCGGAAGAGAGATACTTCCTTCCGGCTCTCTGGAGGTGCTAACCACTGGCACAAGTCTATCAGGCTGGAAAGCGTGTCCCGTCTCCACACGGTTCTGGACAGAAGGTGTCCCTGGACTCCACTACTCATCAATCCTGTAGAGATTTGCACCATCTTCCAGCACTACTATCTTTTCATCGCTTGATGGCGGGTCGTCATATGCAAATACAGTCGCTCATTACCACTGCAAGAACACATGTCAATCTCCAGGAAGGGACCCGCAACAGACAAGTGATGCGCGGTGGTGAATCCTTCCTCTGTTGGGCCGAACTGACCCAGTCTGGCCTTTCGGTAGTTTGCATTCCAAAGGTCACTATGGCTCGATCTCACGACCCACAATCCTGGAAGTGGATACCCTAACCCACTCCTGAACGCAGTTTAATTTCCCTACATCCTTTTTCCCCCTGCCTCTCATAGCCAGAGTAGTGCGAAAGATCAAATCAGTAGGCGTTCCAGTCGTACTTGTGACCCCGGATTCACCTAGGCGCGCCTGGTATGCCGACCTAGTTCAACGCGTCGCCGACGTCCCCGGGCGTCTTTTAGACTTTCTTCCCATGGTTTAATTTTCCACCAGAATTCGAGACTCTGAGTTTCACGGTGTGGCCCTTGAGATAGCTGGACATTCCCATCTTGTTTGTACTTGAATACAATTGTTTCAACAGATGAACGAGGCACCCTCAAGTAACTGGAAATTTCACCCAAGGATGAACCAGACTTGTGCAAGTCCACAATTCTCTTCCTGATATGTTGGCTGATTCCTTTAGAGTTTCCCATGATGCAACACAAAGAAGCAGTGTGTTCCAGTTGTGCATTAAAATGCATCCACAGGTGACTCTTTAACTCAGATGTTGTCAATCAACCTATAAGAAGCTTCCAAACCCATGATATCATCTTATGGGCTGTCCCAAATTGTTTAAAGGCATAGAAAGCTTGGTGTAAGTAAACTTTTGATTTTGCAGAAAGTAACTAAAATGCCTTAAAACATTCTCTCTCATTATTCTGGCATTTGGTAAATATTATAACTATGGCAATCCTAATTGACCTAAAATGGAAAAGGTTTATTCTGATTTCATGTCAGATAGTGAGAAATACAAACATGTGTCTTTTTATATGGTGTATGTTCAAATAATTTTTATTCGAGTTTCAATAAATCAAGTACAAAGTATAATAATCAAATACAGTCGTACAGCAAACTGATAAGAAGTAGAGAAGTCAAAGGTATAATATGAAGAGATTACCTTATTACAATCAATTTCATCAAATACAGAACACCAAAAGAGAACAATGAAAGTAAACAGGGAAACAAAGAATTACACATCTCCAAATAATACTTTGGGAAGTAATTATGAAATAGTATAACTAAAGGCAATCAATACTAAAGACCAAGAATCTCAAGCTAAGTCAAGTTATGAAGAACTGCTCTTCAGCAGATAAACATAAGGGGGAGAGGATTTATATGGTGTATGTAGACTTCTGGTTTCAACTATATTATCAGATTAGTTGTCCTTTGTTAAATTTTGCACAAGAACACAATGTAATGGCCCTGAAAGTGTTCTCCAGTTTCCAAATATAATGTGTAGATGAGGCGTGAGCGTGGGTTGTACCTGATGGCAGCTGTATACGTCGTTTCCTGGACCTAGAATATTCTCACTTTTTTGCTTGCATTTTTGTATTCCAGCTTGTGAGTTTAGCAAATGAGGTACAGGAATTTAGCAGAGTCAAGAAACAAGAAGTGGCCTCCTTTTCCAGCCAGTCCTCTGTTAACATGATTCCCAAGATCCCAAGTCTGCTGGAGGTGTTCTTGTACAGCTACTGCTACATAGGGCTGATGACTGGTAAGTGTGGATCACAGGTGGCATGGATGGGTTGGCTGTGGGTGCAGATATTACATGTAAGGGTGCTTTCACATCTGCGTTTTTCGTAATTCGCGGCAGATGCGGTGAAAAAACCGCATCTGCCGCGTTTGCCGCATAACGGTTCCACTTGCGGCACGGTTGCGGTTTTTTCCATAGGAAGTATAGGGGGACTTGCGGCAGATGCGGCAAGTGCGGTATTGCACTTGCGGCAGGTGCGGCAGAGAAAAAAAACGCAGTAAGCCGCGGTTTTTTTCTCTGCCGCACCTGCCGCAAGTGCAATACCGCACTTGCCGCATCTGCCGCAAGTCCCCCTATACTTCCTATGGAAAAAACCGCAACCGTGCCGCAAGTGGAACCGTTATGCGGCAAACGCGGCAGATGCGGTTTTTTCACCGCATCTGCCGCGAATTACGAAAAACGCAGATGTGAAAGGGCCCTTAGTCACTTTATAATACACTTCTCTTACACTGGCTGCAGCAAGTGAAAATCCCTGGAAAAAGTCGGCTATTGGCTAATCACGATGGGACCTGCAACTGGGCAGGCTGTCTTTTAAGTGTTAGTCCCTTCTTCATAAATCATTTATTGTTGGATATTGCTCATATCTACAAGCCGTTTTGCAATTTACTGTTTATTAAAATTTTCATCTGATATTGAAATATTAACACTTTCTTTGACAACTCATTGTCTTGGAAACCAACCACTTGTTGACAGCAGAATATGCACAGCGCTCTTTTCTATTGCAATTGAAAGCACCAATTGGATTGGTGCAGTTTTGAATCGTGCTGTCAGTCATTGACTGCGCAATCCAAAACACCGCGGCAGGGATTGTGCCTTTTCTCGCTGGCAGCCCGGGGTCCTGTGAGGACCCCAGATGCTGTCATGAATCACTTCTTGTAGATGCCTGGCAACTGCTGACATTCACAGTAAGTTATAATTTCTCCTGTAAACACACATGCAGCAGCTCATCTGTCATCAGAATAAGCGATCAGAGTGTGCACTGCTGAGGCCCCCTAGGGGGCAGTGTAAAATAAAGAAAATATTAAAGTATGAAAAAATGAAGAAAAAACAAGTTCAAATCACCCCTCTTTTGACCCATCAAAAAAAACTATAAAAAAAACCACATATTTGGTATCGCTGTGTTCAGAAATGGCCGATCTATCAAAATATGAAATCAATCCAATTGGTAAACTGCGTAATAGGAAAAAAGTCCAAATGCCAAAATTATGTTTGGTTTTTTTTGGTCGGTGCAACATTGCAATAAAATGCAATAACGGGCGATCAAAACATCACATCTACCCCAAAATGGTTCTCATTAGAAACATCAGCTCAAGCCGCAAAAATGCCCCAGATCCCGAAAAGTGAGGACGCTATGGGTCAAGGAACATGGTGACAAAACTGCAATACTTTTTCTTTAAAAACTTTGGAATTTTGTCACCACTTAGATAACCGTAAAAGTAACATGTTTAGTATCCACAAAGTCGTGTTGACCTGATCACACCATCACATCAGTTTTACCGTATAGTGAACATAGCGTATAAAAAAAAAAAAGTTGAATTGCGCTTTTTCTTTGCAATTTCAGAGCCATTGGAATTTGTTTTCCATTTTCCTGTTCAATATATGGTAAAATAAATGTTGTCATTCAAAAGTACAATTCATCCCACAAAAAACAAGCCCTCATATGTCTGTGTTGATGGAAAACTAAAGATATGTCTCTTTAACCCTCCGTCACATACAATAGGCCTGACAGGCACATCTTTTATTTATTTATTTATTATTCTTGTATTTCCGAGTTATTAGTTTTATGTTAAGTAAATGGGTTTTTTTTTGCACCTGATTATGTGTAGTCTTTTATTACATCCCTATGAAGGTCACTGATCACTTTTAGAGCACTGAAATTGCAAACATTAGATATTATAGGTATTTTTCTAGCCTGCGCCTGACAGTCACATTGTATGTGAACTTGTTAGAACTGATATTGTATGTGACGGAGAGTTAAAGAAGAGGGAGGGGGGAGTAATGGATACAATTTGACTATCCATCACTAATGAAGGACCCCAGTGCTACAAGGCAGCAGTGCTAGCCTCTGATCTGCCCGTAGTGTGTGCCTGTGAAGTGCCTGCCCACATGATGACTGGGATTCGGCTAGATCACTGCAGTAATATATGTAAGGAAATCCTAGAGAAGCCCTCACCATCGGTGTTCTCTGTTTTCTAGGCCCTTTCTACCGATTTAAGACCTATCACGACTGGCTGCACCAAATTGGTTCTCAAGAAATTCCCAGCTGGAAGCCCATGTTGTCCCGGCTGAGGGCAGCCCCCGTATTCGGTGTCCTGTTTCTGATAGTCTCTCACTATTTCCCTTTGGAATATGTAAAGAAAGATGAGTTCTATGAATGCTCCTTCTTGTATCGCCTCTTCTACATGGTCCCCATCTTCTTTGTGTTCAGAATGCGTTTTTACGTGGCATGGATATTCGCAGAGTGCGGATGTATCGCCGCCGCCTTCGGTGCTTATCCCGTCACGGCCAAATCTCGCTCCGGTGGGGGACCTACAGTAGAATATGCATTACTAGAAAGGTATGCCTCCATTTACATCCATAGGGATCCCGTCTACCACTGAAAGTGGGGCAGTGAATATTCAATGTGTTCTCCTTGTAGAGACACTGATGGGTCCAAGCTGAACACTGAGTACGACTATGAGACCGTCAAGAACATTGACTGCTATGGAGCCGACTTCTGCGTGAAAGTGAAAGACGGGATGCGCTGCTGGAATATGAGTGTGCAGTGGTGGCTGGCGCAGTACATATACAAGAACGCTCCTATCAAGAATTTTGTTTTTGGGTGAGTTCATTGCACAGCATCCTGCTGTCAAGTGTGGTAGAGGAGTAATCACCAGACCATCATTTTAGAGCACCAAGTTTGGGTAGTTTTTCTATTTGCTGACTTAAAGGGAACCTGTCAGCAGTTTTAAGCCTATAAATAACTGCTCCTGTGCGTCATTCCACAAATGTACACGGCCCAAAATACCATTTGATATGTATGTAAGCTTTTAGCTTTGTGTTTGTGCAGTAGAGCAGAGTGCACATGCGCGAGATCTTGGTTCACTGTGTGTATTACACAGGACATGTCATCTACGTCGGTGAACGCAAGAGGATGCAATAAGCAGAGAGGAGGCACAGACACCACAGCGAGGACCCCCCTTAGACCGGACCACACTAACTTACACTCAGAGGGAGCACACTAAATTATATCTTTAGTGGGGTCTACAGGGAAAGTTGGGATCTCATAGACACATTTGTGAAATGCAGCCAAGGAACAGTTTAAGGTGTTGGCATTTGTTCATAGGCTCAACATTTGGTGCAAGGTTCCCTTGAATTATTTTATTTATCTGATGTCCTTCCCAATTTTAATAACATTGGCCACTAGCATAACAAGTAAAAATAAGTACCCAAGCTGTTTATTAGGTTATTAAAAAAACAACTAAATATCAATGACAAATGTGAACAAGAATTTATGAAAAACGTTCTCCTGACAAGTCTGTTATAGTATATTCAAAACCTATTCTGGAGCCTTTACGCATTGTTCTGTTCCTCTTAGGCCCCTTTCACATCAGCGTTTTTTGAAATTTGCGGCAGATGCGGTGAAAAAACCGCATCTGCCGCGATTACCGCATAACCGCTGCACTTGCGGCACAGTTGCGGCAAGCCCCATGCAATGTCTATGGGGCTTGCGGTAAGGATGCGGCAAGTGCGGTTTCGGCAGGTGCAGCCGCGAAAAAAAACGCGGTCATCTGCGGTCTTTTTTGCGGCCGCACCTGCGGCAAGTGCCGATACCGCACTTGCCGCACCTGCCGCAAGCCCGCATAGACGTTCTATAGGGTTTGCCGCAACTGTGCCGCAAGTGCAGCGGTAATCGCGGCAGATGCGTTTTTTTTCACCGCATCTGCCGCGAATTTCAAAAAACGCTGATGTGAAAGGGGCTTTACATACATAGAAATATAGTACGTGCACCATTCCTCAATTCGTGCTCAATCCATATGTTTGTAAAGCTGTGGTTCATTCCAAGGCACCGAAGATTCTCCTCTACAAAAAACATTATTGACCCCAGCATGCACAAGAGAAATAGTAGAAAAAAAGTGCAACATTTCAGCCATGCAGGACCTTTATCAAGCCATTGCTTTCCATCATGTACTCCTTTTTAATTTCATGATAAAGGCCCTTCTTGGCCGAAATGTTTAGCTTTTTTTAAAAAAAATTTCTATTGTGCATACTGGGGTCAATAAGATTTTTGTGGTTGAGAGTTTGGCATCTTGGATCCTTTGAGTTGTATTCTGTTCGTCTGTTATTCCTCCTGAAATATTACAGAAAATATTAAGAGTGTTGCCATTTCCCTACATAGTCTGACACTTTCCTGCTGATAGTCTTTTGATGTCACTTCCCATTGGATGATAATACACCGTTGTCTTTTAATTAAATTTTGATCTTAAAATAATAAAAGAAGTAACCTTGTAGAACTACTTTTCACGTATTCTATCACCATCCTTCCCGCTAACAGGAGTGCCTGGACCATGCTGATCAGCGCTTACTGGCACGGAATTCATCCTGGGTATTACCTGAGTTTCCTGACCATACCCTTGTGTCTGGCATCAGAGGCAGCCATGGATGCTGGCTTGAGACGTCGCCTCTCTGATTCTGGAAAGCTGGTCTTCGATTGGGTGCACTGGTTCCTCAAAATGAGGGCCTACGACTACATGTGCATGGGCTTTGTCCTGCTCACCTTCTCCGACACTGTCCGCTACTGGCGCTCAATTTATTTTGCCATCCACGTGGTGGCTCTTTTCTTCCTAATAGTCGGCAATGTGTTGTCCATCATGGCTCCTCGGGCTGCCCGGGACAGCAAAGGAGGAAAGGAAGAGATTAAAAAGGAGAAATAACTGAATGGCAGACCCTGTCCAGTGTGTCTGTATTGTGCCTGGGTGTTCCTGCAAGCCATAAAATATCTGTGCTTGTGCTAAACTGGATGAACAAGTCCTCCGCTTCAGTTACCGGACTGTGAAAGACATTATGGACTGTATATACTGGGGGTTGTGGTCTCTCAGTACTTTGTGAACGTCCCTCTCATCATCTGACCTTTGTGCTTCTTTGAAGAACCACCAAATGGTTATTACACTTCACACCTACTTTTCTTACATTTCAGCCATACACATTACGATCAAATGCCCGTCTGTGTCTTTGTTTTTGGAGTTTGTTTGCCATTTACTCATCATTTCCCATGTATGTCTAGTTCTCCCTACTGTTTGGACCAAGAATTGCTGGAAGTAACAAATAAGTCAACCGCACATTTCATTACAGGTACAGTTGCACGAGACTGATTTGATTTAACAAAAAAGAAAAAAAAAACTATTTCACTTCTAGCAAATGGGAATCTGAGTAATAACAATTACTTAATTACTGTGGCTATATAAAAAACATGTATCTGATGGTTGGCAACATCTCCTGGCTAACGATGTGGATGCCAGCGGTACTAGATAATCCCTTTAAGGCTTCGTTTACATCTGCCTTCAATGCTGCAACATACATTCTTGCCATCAGTATCATGGGTTCCCCTTTGATTATCAGGTTCTATCACTAGGTCAAAAGTGTCCAGTGTTTCTCTCATTTTTTTTCCACTGCTCCCTGAGTATTCTGGGTCTTATTATTTTTTAAATCTGCCATACGAATCCAGAGATATGGCCCTTATTTAGCGTGACCTTTTACAGGATCCTCGGGGGTGTGACTTTACAGATTTACCCTGTGAGCCATACCCCCCTTGAAAAAGATTACAACAATTAGCAGTAAATAAGGCCCGTATCACTGCAACCACATGGCGGATTTAAGAAAAGAGAAAGAACTTAATACTCAGGAAAATGGCAGGAATAGACACTGGTTAGTTTTGACCTGGTGGCAGGTTTTTGATTAGTGCTCCAGACATCCCTCACTGGGGTCCTCCTTAGTCCAGTCTGTGTAGGAGGCCAGCTATTTCTTCATTAATGGAATGATATACTTTCCCCATGCCTCATTCATCCTGGCAATATGCATAGACAAATGGTCAGTGATTATGAGGCTTATTTGGGTCATGCACCAGTTGGCCCTTTGAGCCCAAAAGTCTTTCCCTTGGTTTAGCTGCTTCCTGACCAGAATCAATGACCACCTGTATAGAAACAAAGTATTATTTATGGTGTCCATTTGAAGGATCTGTTCTTCGAGAGGTTGCTAGTATTATATACCAAAAATGATTATAGTTCATATTGTTTTTACACTGCATTTTGTTGGATATGAGGGACACACGCTTAAAGGGATTCTCCGATGTTGTAAAACCTCTGTCCTCCAGCTGCAGTTTGTAAACTGGGCCTTACTCCCCCTTCTTGGGACCAGCACTGAATTTCCACTTCTGTTCCCAGTGTATGTTACTGTCTCCAGTGTTGACGTCAATAGCGCTGTAGGCTTGAGCCACTACGCTCACTGATGGGCCGCAGCGCTATCCATGTGACATCAGCGCTGCAGACAATAACACTGGGGGTGACAGCGGTTTGACCAGAGGAGGAGGAATAAAGCACCGTTTTTCTTTTAAAACAATCTGCAGAAGGAGAGAGGGACCTTCTGAAATCCAAAAACTTTCAAAGGGGTTGTCCAGGAAAAAGGTGTAGTTAAATTACCTTCAAATAGAAAGATGCAACTTTAGACCAGGTTCAGATGAGACTATGAAAAATCATCACTGCGAAATCTTATCCTGAAAACTCAAGACGATTCTTCTCTGTTTAAGGTGTGCACGATATAGTTTCCTCTGAGAATGGCAGTGTTCTGTAAAAATTGGACACTACACAAATGATACATAAGGGATCTGATTGATTTCTATTATTTTTTTTTTCATTCCATTAGTGTCTGATAAGTATTGAGAGTTTACCAAAACTTAAGTCTTTTTTATTTTTTTGCAAACTTCTGCCTAATTTCTAAAGTGTTCCAAATTTATTTCTGCACGGTTTTGGAGACTATTGCATTGGCGCAGCCGCACACAGGGTGCCACAAGCTGGGGATACAGTTTTGGGAGATCTGTCTGCCAACCCTCAAGATCTTCCTTCACGACTCACATTGCCAACATGTCAGCAAACGAAGGATTTCATTATACAGCCAGAAGGGGAAATTATTAGATAGGACCTTTTACAAGTGAGAAATATTGAAATATGTTGTGCCATTTTTGCCTATATACTGTACGCAGTCTGAGTTTACACTATTCTCTGTTTCATGTGATTTTCTGGTCACAATGACTGGTATTGTTCTTCACCATTTGCCTCCTGGTTATTGTTTCCCATATTTCAGGTCATGCAGTGTTGAGATGTATTTTATGTCTGTATTTTATTTTATGCTGGAGAGAAGAAGTCACGTCCTCCACCCATTTCTATCTGTATAACTTGCTGGTTGAGTGTCGTCTCTTTTGTTCTGCCATCAGACATTATTCACGGAGAGGCTCTTGTCTTATAATAAAGATGCTATCTATTTTACACCGCTTTGTTTCCTTCTTGAGCGCTTAGCCTTTGCCATTTTTCTGGCTAGGATTGGGTTAAAGTAAGGATTCATTTGGGCCAGTGGAGGATGACAGTGGGGCCTACACTCAGTCTATATTATCACAGTGCAATGATGATATGGACTGCTAGTAGAGATAATGAGGTTCGAAAGCACTCCAAGTAGGACTTTAAGGCTGGCCTCACATTGGCGTTCCCCTCCGCAGTGATCTGCGGAGGGGAACCGCCCTGTGATCGCAGCCACCGCAAGCCCCTATGTTTAGAATGGGGACGCATGATGCTGCGCTTGACTGCGCATGACCGTGCGCTCCCATTCATTTGCCTGTGTGATTTGTACGCATGCTTGCATAGAAATCATACATTGTCATCCACACCAGGAACGCGAGATGTCGCGTTCCTGGTGCAGACAAGAGAATGTGATTTGTACACAAGCATGTGCATGTGTACAAATCACACAGGCAAATGAATGGGAGCACACGGTCATGCGCAGTCAAGCGCAGCACCGTGCGTCCCCATTCTAAATATAGGGGCTTGCGGTGGCTGCGCTTACATGGCAGTTCCCCGCCGCAGAACGCTGCGGAGGGGAACGCCAATGTGAAGCCAGCCTTAGATGGTGCAATTGGCCCAAAATAAACGCAAGTGAAACACTCCCAATTGGTCTGCTTGGAAAAAACATGAATCGAATGAAGAAGACGGCGTCTCTAAAGTAAAGTGAAAAAAAAAATGTATTTACCGTAATCTGCAATTGATGTGACTTTTTGACTTGTCATATGTCTTTTTCAAAGAGGTTGAAATGTCGCATCCTTGACAGATGAAGGAAGTTTTCTTTTTCACCCAACTTTGGATGCTCTTCATTCTATTTGTTTTTTTTTTTTTTTTTCAAGATCTCCTTCATTTAATCTTGCTTTGGACACTGTCTCCTTCATCCTATTTATGGACTCGGTACAGTCACTTGCAGGTGTGGTTGTATTGCACAGCTCACACCCTGCAGTAACAACCAGGATCAGATTACCACTACAATCCAAGTCATTAACTCCTTAATAGAATGGTCAGTGCTGAACGTGGCATCTAATTGGTTAGACGGAAGGAGTGGCTCCTTCTGTCAACCAATCGCCTTTCACCCCTATGGCAGAACATTAAATGTTCCAGGTTCCTTATTAAACACTAGATGGATGCTTGATGCTATCGCATCGGGAGGGTGGTGTCTTGATGGCGGTGGGCTCTGTGGCACTGGCGGAGGCAGCTGTCTCTCCTTCCCCCCGTGCGCTCTGTCTTCTGTCCACTCTCCCCCCTGTGTGCTGTTTCTTCCCTCTGTGCTGTCTCATTTGACCAGTCTCCCCCCATGCGCATCTCTCTCCCTCCCCCCCCCCAGCCTCGTGAGCTCTCCCCGCTGTATGCTGTCTTCTCCCCTCATGTGCCCTCTCCTTTGAGTTATCTTCTCCCTATGTGCAGTCTCAATCACTCCTGTGCTGTCTTCTTCCCTCTGTGCTCACTCCTTTTGAGCTGTCTCCCACGTGTGCTGGCTTCTCCCCTCGTGCTCCCTCCTTTGAACTGGCATCCCCCTGTGCACACTCTCCCCCTGTGGGCTCTCTCTTCCCACTGTGCCTATGTTCACTCTACTCCCCCCTGTGGGCTGTCGTCCCCCCACGTGGGCTCTTTCCCAAACCTTCCCCCCCATGGGCTCTCTTCTTCCCTCCCCTCATGGGCTATCTTCTCCTCCCCCTCCATGGGCTCTTTAATCATCAAGAAGTTTAAAGCCCATGGCTTTGTGGCTAACCTCCCTAGATGTGGACGGAAAAGAAAAATTGACGAGAGATTTCAACGCAAGATTGTGCGGATGGTATATAAAGAACCTCGACTAACAACATCCAAACAAGTTCAAGCTGCCCTGCAGTCCGAGGGTACAACAGTGACAACCCGTACTATCCGTCGGCGTCTGAATGAAAAGGGACTGTATGGTAGGAGACCCAGGAAGACCCCACTTCTTACCCCGAGACATAAAAAAGCCAGGCTGGAGTTTGCCAAAACTTACCTGAGAAAGCCTAAAATGTTTTGGAAGAATGTTCTCTGGTCAGATGAGACAAAAGTAGAGCTTTATGGGCAAAGGCATCAACATAGAGTTTACAGGAGAGAAAAAGAGGCATTCAAAGAAAAGAACATGGTCCCTACAGTCAAACATGGCGGAGGTTCCCTGATGTTTTGGGGTTGCTTTGCTGCCTCTGGCACTGGACTGCTTGACTGTGTGCATGGCATTATGAAGTCTGAAGACTACCAACAAATTTGGCAGCATAATGTAGGGCCCAGTGTGAGAAAGCTGGGTCTCCCTCAGAGGTCATGGGTCTTCCAGCACGACAATGACACAACACATTTCAAAAAGCACTAGAAAATGGTTTGAGAGAAAGCACTGGAGACTTCTAAGGTGACCAGCAATGAGTCCAGACCTGAATCCCATAGAACACCTGTGGAGAGATCTAAAAATGGCAGTTTGGAGAAGGCACCCTACAAATATCAGGGACCTGGAGCAGTTTGCCAAAGAAGAATGGTCTAAAATTCCAGCAGAGCATTGTAAGAAACTCATTAATGGTTACCGGAAGCAGTTGATTGCAGTTATTTTGGGCTAAAGGTTGTGCAACCAAGTATTAGGCTGAGGGTGCCAATACTTTAGTCTGGCCCATTTTTGGAGTTTTGTGTGAAATGATCAATGTTTTGCTTTTTGCTTCATTCTCTTTTGTGTTTTTTCATTGAAGACACATTAAATGAAGATAATAATACCAAAGAATTTGTGATTGCAATCATTTTCCGGAAGAAACTGAGTATTATCTGACAGAATTGCAGGGGTGTCAATACTTTTGGCCACAACTGTATAAGGGACACTTTATAAAAACGTTTTCACCAGAATTTTTTGTTAAAACTGTTTGAAATGTGGCAAAATTGACGTTGTGCAAAAATAATGATATTATAGCATTTTTAATCAGTATTCTGGTGCTTTCCACTGATTATACAGAGAGGGATTGGCCGCGCCCGCTCTGCAGAGTCAATAAGAATTACTCCAAGAAAGTTCTGATACTTAAAACATTTAGGACAGAAATGTCTGGCAGTGCGAGCCTTGTGGTGGCACACGACGGATTATAATGAGGGCGATCTGGGCCACCAAGAGGTTCTCTACAGCGAATGTTTGCTGACGTATTAGGCTGTGTTCACACACTGCGTTTTTTGCTGTGATTTTATCTGCAGCAAAACAGCAGTAAAAAACTGAATGTTCTGTTAGTGAATAAAGATTTCTTGCCAGGAGAAACCCTGCATTTTTGACATGTTTTTGCTGCATTTTTTCTGCGTTTTTGCCTGTAGAACAAGACAAAAATTCAGAGAAGAATTGACATAATCAAAAGCCAAGCTTCAGTCAGGAGAAGGAAACAAATGTGTGCGCCTGACTTTTCCAAACTCTAATGGGTTTTGCTGGAATGAAAGATTAGCATGGATGTGCATAAACCTAAGGCTGGAGGCACACTGGCGTGCATCAAACACGGAGCGTGTTTGATGCATGACAGTGATGCGAGTGTGATGCGTGTTTTGGGTGAGTGTGGCTGGCTGTATGCATGTGAGGTGTGAGTGTGTGCTGCGTGTGAATGTGATGCCGTCTGCGGTCCTGAAGCAAACTTCAGGACCGTGGACAGCATTTACTGGCATATTCAAACTCCACAGCTGTCAAAGCCGCAGAGTATGAATGTGCCGCTTTCCCGGTACATTAATCAATCATCTTGCACCGTGGTGCAAGATGATTATTATAAACCCAGCTGCTTTGTAATTGTCGCGGTTAAACTGCATATGCAGCATCTGTGCGGCATATCAGCACAGATGCTGCATATGCGGCTATTAACCCGGTGAATGAAAGGTTAATGTGTGTATACTATGTTGGCATCATGTCTTCAGGGAGTGTCCACACTCCCTAGAGACATGGTGCCTTAAGTCATTGGCAGTTCAGGGGTTAATGGCTATATTTCTGCTTAGCCGCTATTTGTCTGCATTTTCAAATCATTAATGAAAGCCGGCGGCTCCTGTCAGCAGTGCGCGGGATGGTACACAATGCAGGGCAGCATCCTCAATAAGGAGCTGTCCCAGGTACTTACGCTAATTGCGTACTGTACCCGCCGCTCTCCATGGTTCTGAATACTTATTCATCTGTACACTGGCCAGTACACCACAGTTTCAATCAGCACCATGGCGAGCAGCGGATACAGTACGCAATTAGCGTAAGTGCCTGGGACAGCTCCTTATTGAGGATGCTGCCCAGCAATGTACCTATGCTAATTGCGTACCATCCCGCGCACTCCTGACAGGAGCCGTCGGCTTTCATTAATGATTTGAAAATGCAGACAAATAGCGGCTAAGCAGAAATATAGCCATTAACCCCTGAACTGCCAATGACTTAAGGCACCATGTCTCTAGGGAGTGTGGACACTCCCTGAAGACATGATGCCAACATAGTATACACACATTAACCTTTAATTCACCGGGTTAATAGCCGCATATGCAGCATCTATGCTGATATGCCAAACAGATGCTGCCTATGCAGTTTAACCCCGACAATTACAAAGATGTGCCCAGCAGCTGGGTTTATAATAATCATCTTGCCCCGCTGACACAGTGGTGCAAAATGATTCATTACTGTACCGGGAAATCGGTTTCATGAGAATTTAACAGCACACGGGTGCGACTATCACACCGTGTGCTGTATGGGTGCAAGTTTAACTCGCACCCATATACTTTTAATGGCCACTTGCGCGTGGAAATCACATGCAATCACAGCATGCTGCGATTGCACTCGCATTTCCAACGCATTGCGAGTGTAATGCTAAAAAATCGTATTGATGTGACCGGTGTCACTTAAAGATACAGGTCCGAGTGCAATGCCATTTTTTCTCGCATTACACTTACGCGAGTCTTGCGCCAGTGTGCCTCTAGCCTAAGGTAAAAATACAGCAAAAAAAATAAAAAATGCAGCAAAACAGACCTATGTGAACATAGGCTTAAGGCCATTAGCAGGTAGAGTTAAGGCCCCGTCACACACTACAATATCCCAGCGATCCCACCAACGATGTGGATCACTGGGACATCGTTTTCTGACCGCTGGTGAGCTGTCAAACAGGCAGACTCACCAGCGATCAGTGCCAGTGAGAACGCTGGTAACCAGGGTAAACAGTGGGTAACTAAGCAGAGCGCTGCATTTAGTTACCCGAGGTTTATCCTGGTTACCATCTCCCAGCGCTTGCTGTGCAGCGCTGGGAAATCGTTCATCGTTGGTCTCCCGCTGTCACACACGCCAATGCTGTCCGCCCAGCGGGAGACCAACATAAAATAATGGTCTGTGTCATTTACCAATGATCAACCAACTTATCGTTGGTAAATGTCACATGCAACGATGTCGTTTTGACGTCACTGCAATGTCACCAAACACAGTGACGTTGCAAACAATATCGTTTAGCCGGACGAGCTGCTTGGCGTTTTATCGCGCCATTTTTGGGTACATGTGATACATTGATCAATTTTCTATCTGCTGCTCTGGGAGATACCGAGGCTGACGTTGGTTTTTATTCTTAGGGTCATCATTGTGCAGGTGAATAATGTGATAACTTTATGGCCATACCAACAGGACATTACAGATTATATGTAATGTATAAAAACGACTTAATATGGCAAGAAAGGGTTTGTATTTATTTTTAACCCCTTCAGGACCCAGCCTATTTTGACCTAAAGATCTTCCCATTTTTTGCAATTCTGACCAGTGTCCCTTTATGAGGTAATAACTCTGGAACGCTTCAGCGGATCCTAGCGATTCTGAGATTAGTTTTTTCATGACATATTGGGCGTCATGTTAGTATTAAATTAAGGTCAATAATTTTTGCGTTTATTTGTGAAAAAATCAAAAATTTGGCAAAAATTTGAAAATTTTGCAATTTTCAAATTTTTAATTTTTATTCTGTTAAACCAGAGAGTTATGTGCCACAAAATAGTAAATAAATAACATTTCCCACATGTCTACTTCACATCAGCACAATTTTGGAAAAAAAATGTTTTTGGGGAAGGAAGTTATAAGGGTTCAAAGTTCATCAGCAATTTCTCATTATTCCAGCAAAATTTACAAAACCATTTTTTTAGTGACCACATCACATTTGAAGTCCCTTTTGAGGGGTGTACATGACAGAAAACACCTAAAAGTGACACCATTCCAAAAACTGCACCCCTCAAGCTACTCAAAACTACATTCAAGATTATTAACCCTTCAGGTGCTTCACAGGAACTAAAGCAAAGTGGAAGTAAAAATTGGACATTTTAATTTTTCCAACAAAAATGTTCTTTTAGCCTCAATTCTTTCATTTTCACATGGGCAACAGGATAAAATGGATCCTAAAATTTGTTGGGCAATTTCTCCTGAGTACACCGATACCTCATATGTGGTCATAAACCACTGTTTGGGCGCACGGCAGGGCTCAGAAGGGAAGGAGCGCAATTTGACTTTTGGAGCTAATTTTGGATTCAAAAATGAAATGGGGCTCCTTCCTTCTGAGCCCTGCCGTTGCGCCCAAACAGTGGTTTATGACCATATATAGGTATCTGTGTACTCAGGAGAAATTGCACAACAAATTTAAGGATGCATTTTATCCTGTTGCCCATGTGAAAATGAAGAAATTGAAGCTAAAAGAATTTTTGTGAAAAAAAGGACTTTTTCATTTTTACAGATTAATTTGTGAAGCACCTGGGGGTTCAAAGTGCTCACTACCCATCTAGATAAGTTCCTTGTGGGGGTGTAGTTTCCAAAATGGGGTCACTTGTGTGGGAGCTCTAATCTTTAGGCACACAGGGGCTCTCCATAGGTGACATGTGTCCGCTAACAATTGGAGCTAATTTTCCATTAACTTGTTAGCGGGCACCATGTCGCGTATGGAGAGCCCCTGTATGCCACCAGCACAAGGGCAACTGGAAGTGTTGGGGTACAGCACCAGAAAATGGCACCTCTAATGAATGCACTATTTTCTGGGTGGCTGTGGGTTGCAATTTGCAGCATGAGGGGCCCACAACGTTTGGGTCTCTCCACGCTGAGGATTTCAGCCCCCCAGCTGCCAAGTTGTACCTGGTTGGCAACCAAAAATACGGCAAAGCTCCATGTCATTTTATTTGTAGAAGTAATTTTAAAAAAAATGACGTGGGGGGGCTTCACCATATTTTTGGTCCATCCAGGTACAACGAGGCAGCTGGGGGATAGAATCCTCAGCATGGAGAGGCCCAAGCGTTCTGGGCCCCCCATGCTGCGAATTGCAGCCCACAGCCGCCCCAGAAAATGGCGCATTCATTGAAGCACATTTTCTGGCGCTGTACCCAGACTCATCCAGTTGCCCTGGTGCCGGTGGCAAACTGGGTAATAAAGGGGTTAATGCCAGCTTTTTTATTGGCAGCTGGTACTAAGCCAGAGACTCATAATATCGGGCCAATGTTAGATCCAGCCATTAGGAATCTCTAGTAAATAGTAAAAAGATTTTTCTCTGTGTGGTGTATTTTTTTTTATTTGAAAAAAAAAAAAACCACAAACAAAATTCGGACTCCATCTTTATTATATAGATCTGACGTAGTCCACAACGAAGGTCCCATGACGCTCTATCGTCTCCGACGTAGTTCAAAACGATTGTCCCACGACGCTCGATCGCCTCTGCTAAATCTAGAGACTGCAGCAAGGGATCAAGTGTCCTCTTCCTACAGTCTGGGGGTTACACTGATGGTGCACTGTATGGCAATGATCTGTCATACAGTGCACCATACTCTGACCCCAGAGACTACAACAAGAGGACACTTGATCCCTTGTTGTAGTCTCTGGGGTCAGAGTGATGGTGCACAGTATGGAAATAATCTGACCTACTGTGCATCATGACTGTGACCCCAGAGACTACAACATGGATCAAGTGTCCACTTGTAGTCTCTGGGGTCAGAGTTATGGTGCACTGTACAGCAGATCATTGCCATACAGTGCACCATGACTGATCCCAGTGACTGCAACAAGTGGACACTTGATCCCGTGTTGCAGTCTCTGGGGTCAGAGTCATGGTGCACTGTATGGCAATAATCCGCCGTACTGTGCACCATGACTGACCACAGAGACTACAATAAGGGATCAACTGTCCACTTGTTGCAGTCACTGGGGTCAGTCAAGGTGCATTGTATGGCAATGATCTGCTGTACCGTGCGTGCACCATGACTCTGCCCCCATCCATCAATCATTCATCCATCAATCCATCATCCATCCATCCATAAATCATCCATCCATCACCCATCCATCCATCAATCATCCATCCATCACCCATCGATCCATCCATCCATCACCCATCGATCCATCCATCCATCACCCATCCATCCATTCATCCATCCATCACCCATCCATCACCCATCCATCCATCCCTCATCCATCCATCCCTCATCCATCCTCATCTCACTGACAGATCCCCTGCAGCAGCCGGGTGTCTGGCAGCTCCTCCTGTAACAGATCAGCCTGCACACAGGAGGAGCTGCACAGTGCAGGAGACCGGCGGCGGAGGACGTGGCCGGCGGGGAACGGAGGTATGGAGGGAGCATGGGGGCAGGATGGTGGAGGGGAGGAGGAAGAGGGACAGTACTGGAGCAGACAGGGGTGATCAGGGACAGGGGCAAGCAGGGGACCGGAGCGGGAGCACGAAAGGGACAGGGGCAAGCAGGGAACCCAAACGGGAGCAGGAAGATGACATGGGGGAGGAATTAAGAGGAAGGGGGCAGGGGAGGACATCAGGAATAGGAAGAAGGAGAAGGGCGCAGGACCAGGGGGGAGATCAGGAGCGGCGGCCTGCAGCAGGTGCAGGGTGGCTATGGAGTGGCTCTGATATGGGTGATCTTCCCATCAGATCGCTTCCATTTGAGGTGGAGGGGCGCCCCACCGCCTCCAGCTCTGATAGAAGCGATTTAACAGTAGGATCACTCCCATCAGAGCAGCTCCACAGCCCCTTCCATAGGAGGCAGTGGATCACGGTGATTGACAGTTCAAACAGCCAATCACAGTCATCCTGGGAGCTAATGGAATCTGATGATGTCACAATTGAGTGTGACATCATCACATGCTGTATCCCAGTGTAACCGCCTGAAGCCAGTCATTTGCCTTACAGACTTCGGTGGGTAAAGCAGCTTATTTTTTCCTCGTGCTAAACGAAGAAGAAAACTACATTCTATTGATCAGAGGTAGGAGAAGAACCCAAGACATGGTTCTCGGCGAGTTGGGAATAATGTCTAGGTCATTTTACAATGCTGTAGGGTATAAATTCCCTGCACTACTGGATAAGGCCCTTGACGCTTTATACATGGCGTCCAACCAAAATAATCTGGATGGCAAAAAGAACAAAAGACAGGATATTCCCACAGACAGAAGGAATATGGAGACCACCATGCAGTCCGCAGATAAGAATGCCGCTCTGAGGCACCTTGTCAATCAGCTAAAATTTAGAGGATTAGTCACTGGAATAAGGAAGACGCATAATTACGCCATCCTCAATGTGAGCAGAAAGATCAGCGCCAATATCAACCTAGAGGAACATCTCCAGAAAATCCAGACACCGGTGTCAGCCAGATTAGACCTTATTAAAGACCTGAACCTGCAAATAGCGGCAACCCAGAGAATAATAAGAATCAGCGACTGGGTTGTCTCAAACAGAAGACGTCTGACCCCAGCCCAACCCATTATATATGGGAATGGTGCCTTATGGAGGTCACAATCATCAACCAGAGTCACCTCCATCCTGGATGTTATATCCCACCTGAGTGATTCTTCACCATCAGACAGATCACTGGATGAAGATAAACCAGGTAAGAAGGAAACAGCTCAGTATAATAGGTCCTGGGGTGAGGAGGATTGTTCATATATTATGTACAGGCCTCACTATCAATGCTGTCCACAGAATAACGGCCATTGTTGGCCCTAGCAACAACATTCCATTGTTCTATAGAATGTTGAGGAATGGAAGCTGCAATCATTGCTATGGGAACAGGGAACTTGTTGCAGATACAGTTTTGATAAATAAGAGCCCAGATATTAGACGTTTCCTGCTCATTTATATAAATACAATTAACCCCTTCATAATCCAGCGGTTTTCCGTTTTTGCACTTTAGTTTTTTCCTCCCTGACTTCCAAGAGCCAGAACTTTTATTTTTCCCCTTAGCGATATCAAATGTGTGTGTCTTTTTAATTGCTTTATTTTCAATGCGGCAAAACTATTGCTTTTTATATTTTTAAATGTTATAAAACTTTTTTTTCCATTTTGCTGTATTTCTTAGCCCCATTAGGAGATTTTTCTTCAACGGTTAAACACCGGAGCAATCTGTTGTAGGTTTGGATGGTTTTGCTGCTGTAGGTCTGGCGGGCTCCGTGTGTGGCCCTGTCCCAAGTAATGGTTATGTAAACAGCTTATGTTTTTATAGACCCAGCGCTCCCTCCCTAATATTGTCCCAATATGTAGTATTGAAATGATTGAAAATTGCTACTGTTATAACTCTTATCTGGGATGTTATTCTCAAATAAAATTATACATAAAAACACACGTTTAAAATTTCATAAAAAAATCATAAAACTTCTAAAAATCATATTAAAATCAATATACCCCAAGACCATATGATTTTTAGATGTTTTATGGTTTTTTATGAAATTTTAAACGTGTGTTTTTATGTATACCGTATATACTTGAGTATAAGCCAACCCGAGTATAAGCCGAGGCCCCTAATTGTACCTCAAAAACTGGGAAACCTATTGACTCGAGTATAAGCCTAGGGTGGAAAATGCAGTAGACTCCCAGACTCGTATATTGCTCCTCATCACTGGTATATAGTGCCCCATCACTGGTATATAGCAATCATTACTGTATACAGCCCCTCATCACTGGTATATAGCGCCCCATCACTGGCATATAGCAATCATTACTATATACAGCTCCTCATCACTGGTATATAGCGCCCCATCACTGGTATATAGCAATCATCACTGTATATAGCACCCCCATCACTGGTATATAGCAATCATCACTGTATACAGCCCCTCATCACTGGTATATAACGCCCCCATGACTGGTATATAGCAATCATCACTGTATACAGCCCCTCATCACTGGTATATAGCGCCCCCATCACTGGTATATAGCAATCATTACTGTATACAGCCCCTCATCACTGGTATATAGCATCCCATCACTGGTATATAGCAATCATTACTATATACAGCTCCTCATCACTGCTATATAGCACCCCCATCACTGGTATATAGCAATCATCACTGTATACAGCCCCTCATCACTGGTATATAGCGCCCCCATCACTTGGTATATAGCAATCATCACTGTATACAGCCCCTCATCACTGGTATATAGCACCCTCATCATGGTAATTGGCCCCTCATCCTGGTATATACCTCCCTCACTGTACATATTCCTCCATTACTGATATATAGACTCCCAGTCTGGATTATACCCCACACTACTGGGGTACATACCCCCCCACCACCGGGGTACATAGCCCACCCACCACCACTGGGGTATATAGCCTCCCACCATCACAGGAGTATATAGACCCACACCACCACAGGGGTACATAGACCCCCACTACCACAGGCGTTTATAGACCCCCACCACCACCACAGGGGTATATAGACCCCCACCACCACAGAGGTATATACCCCTCCTATGACCAATATATGCCCCAATGCTGCCGCAAAGCATAAAATAATAAATCATTCATATTTACCCTCCATAGCTATGTCACCGCTGCATCCTCTTGTCCTCCGGTCTTGTTGCTTCTTCCTGCTTTTGCCGGCGTCATGTGACCGGCGCAGCAGGGATGACGTCATCGTTGCTCCGCCGGTCACATGACGCCAGCAAAAGCAGGAAGAAGCAACAAGACCGGAGGACAGAAGGACGCAGCGGTCACATAGCGACGGAGGGTAAATATGAATGATTTATTATTTTATGCTGTGCAGCAGCATGGGGGCATATATTGATCATATGGGGGGGGAGTATACATGGTGCAATGCGATATGCACCACTCCCCCTGCCGTTGATGGACAGGGGGATGCAGTGCATATTGCATTGCACTAATGAGCGAGCCCACGTGACCGACCGCTCCTATTACAGCCCCCCCCTGCCTCCTCCAGCCCCCGATCATCGCCCCCACTGAGCCTTCACACGGTGACTCGAGTGTAAGCCAAGGGGGGCACTTTTCAGCACAAAAATTGTGCTGAAGAACTCGGCTTATACTCGAGTATATATGGTAATTTTATTTGAGAATAAACATCCTGCATAAGGGTTATAACAGTAGCAATTTTCAATCATTTCAATACTACATAATGGGACAATATTAGTCATGACATAATGGAGGGAGCGCTGGGTCTATGAAAACATAAGCTGTTTACATAACCATTAGGAGACTTGAAGCTGCAATTATCCTATCGCTGTTATGTCTAGCAAAAATTGCGGTCTCCCATGAAAGCCAGCTAAATGATTTCACAGCGGAATCATCATGACAAGCACGGGGGTCTAAAGAAGAACCTTAGTTGTCATGGTAACCCATCAGTGCGGTATTTGACAGGTTAAAAGCCTCAGTCGGAGGCAGATGATGGCTGAAAAACTCAGCCATCATTAGCCGGAAAAGATGCAGGCAGGCTCAGCTTACAAACTAAATTCTGCAAAATCTTAACAATAATAGCAGTGTGTTCAAAGACATGATGAGTTAAGCCCAAAATCTTTAGAATAGTTTTTATTTCCAGCATTGGAAACTTTGCACACTGTTTTCTAAATTAAAAAATGATGAGAAATGTATCTAATTTTACTTACTTTACAGAACATTGGGCTGTTCAAAAAAATAGCAGAGGCTGTATTTGTCAAACTCAAAATATGCACGGTTTTATTTTTTTAAGGATTTAGAATTCCTATGAATCACTAACCTAATATTTACTTGTATAACCACAGTTTTTTATGAACTGCTTCATATCTATGTTGTATAGAGTCAACTAACTTCTGGCTTCTGTCAACGGTTACTCCAGTCCAGGATGCTTTGACTACATCCCACAATTTATGTGGATTTGTTGGATCTGCATAAGAAAAAGTATTTTTGATGTCATCCCACAAGTGTTCTATCCAGGGGCAGACACAGACTGTAGTGGGCTCCTGTGCAAAAAAATTTTTGGGGCCCCCCTTCATAGTGCAACAAAGTTATGTACCGTAAATCTATAGATTGAAATACTTATAAATGCTGCATATTTTAGTATGGGAAAATCTGCAGCATATCAATTCTTGCTGTTGGTTTTCCCACACTAAATGGGCTGTATATATAATATTGAGGCTATGCAGGGCTGTATTTATTATCTAGAGGCTACTGCTGAGCTGTATATATTATTTGGAAGCCAGTTGCAGCATAAAAATAATATATACAGCCCAGCACAACCTCCAATTAATATATACAGCCCAGTACAGCCTCCAGGTAATGTATACTGCCTAGTATAGCCTCCAGTTAATGTATACTGCCGAGCACAGCCTCCACGTGATATATACAGCCCAGCATAGCTTCCAGGTAATATATACAGCCCAGCACAGCCTCCAGGTAATATATAAATCTGAACGTCTCCCCCATGAGCCCCCTCCATTCATGATGCAGCTGACCTTCTCCCCTATGAGCCCCCCATTCATGATGCAGCTGAGCTTCTCCCCCATGAGCCCCCCATTCGTGATGTAACTGAGCTTTTTCCCCATGAGTTCCTGCTATTCAATGAATGGGGGGCTCATGGGGGAGAGGCTCAGCTGCATCATGAATGGGGGGTTCATGGGGGAAAAGCTCAGCTGCATCATGAATGGCATTAATGATGCAGTTGAGCTTCTCCCCCTCTATGAGTCCCCCAATTATGATGCAGCTGAGCATCACCCCGGTCCCATGAGTTCCCCTCAAATCATACTGGTGGTGTGCCTCCACTCCACAGCTCCGCTCTGGTGCTCTTACCTGGAGCAGTCCAGGAGGAGCCCTCTATCACAGCACTGCAGCACTGTCACTTCCGGGTCAGGGAGAGCTGCTCCAGCCTCCACGGACACAGAACCCAGAAGTGACAGCGCGACAACTGCAGTGTCCCAGTACTTAATGGATACTGGGATGCTGCCGTAGCAACCGCACCTACTGGCAGGGGCTGGCTGGCAAATTTTAGCCTGCGGGACAAGCACACAGCACAGGCCCATGAGCAGTGGCTCATCCTTAAAAGGGTTGTCCAATCTTAACCTGTATGTCTACAGTCACTATATGTGACTGCAGACTTGTGAATCCTCACATCGTATTCACTGTGCGCTGTGAGGATTCTCAGGTGCAGGGAACAGGCGATCTTGTGACCGCAAGCATACCATATGTATATTCCCAGCCACATTCCGACTAAGCTGTTTCTGGTCTTGCTCAATAAACTTGCATTAAGAGAGGCTGAGCAAGTCTAGTCTAGTCGGCATGTGACTGCATGTATGCAAACCACACACTTGCAGTCACACACCCGCCGAATCATCACAGCACTGCAAGCAATGTGAGGATTTACGAGTCTGCAGTCACATAGAATCACACAGAATAACTGCACACTTGTGGCTTACAACTGGACAACCCCTTTAACATATTTACCTCCGGCTGCTACATAGGCTATATTCACACTACCGTATTGTCAATCTTAGTGCTGCCTTTGGAAAAAACTGACACGACAATGCAGGTACATAGGGGGCTATTGGGGGTCTGTGCAGATACATAGGGAGTGCCTTCTTGGGGGGCTGTGTAGATACATGTGGATCATTACTGGGGGGGGCAAGGGGGGCTGTGCAAATACCGTACATGGGGTGCTATGTGGATAGATGGGGAGACCTTACTGGGAGGCAATATGTGGATGCAGGTACTATGCAGAAAAAAGGCGGGTTCTTATTGGGGGGAGCTATATGTGGATGAAAAGGTAGTCCTTACTGGTGGGCTATATGTGTATACATGGGTGGAGCAATACTGATACATGTGGAATTCCTGATCCCTGTATTTGGAAGGGGGCCCATTTTTGGTGCTTAACCGCTTCTGTAGGAAGGATGTGTCCGACGTGTCCTTAGCGTGAAGCAAAATATGAAAGCTGTTCCTGAAGGTCCCCGGGGACATCCAGCACTGGGGCAGGAGCCTAAGCCTGCCAGTATCCCGATTGCTGTCCCCAGCAGCGCTCCGATTGACTCCCTTTTCCGGGGAGCCAATCGCAGCCTAATGACGCTGTTGAAGAGTCATCGGTTCCCAGGGGAAGCCCTCTGGAGCGCCTGAGTCATTCTCAGCTGTCCCAGAAGGGAAATCCAGGGCTGTGTGCGCTGATGAGCATAGAGGGTTAAAGGACTACTTTTGCTCTGAGCAGTGCTGCTTGTCATAATACTTTAAAGGCTTTAAATCCCTTGTGCCATGATCAGCAGAGACAAGTGCTGCTGCACGCTGCAGCAGCTCTGCCTGACACGCTGGGGTCTTGTGGCCCCCACAAACCCAGCGTCTTATGCATAAAAATAAGTAAAAACACTTTTATTTTTTTTAAAAACAAATTAACACTAATTGACTCCTTCCCCCTCCCAAGTCCCCCTCACTTCCTATTCCTAAACTATTAGGCTGCCTTCACACTTGTTTCTCCCTGCTGACACCGGCGGTAATCACTGGCAGCCACCGGGAGAGATTTCAATGAGATCTGCAGCGTTCTCCTGCGGTGTCATGCAGAGGACACTGCGGATCCATTGAGATCAATGCATTTTGTGCGCTTGCGGATAGAACAAGCGCCGCGAACGCACAAAAAATGCTGCATGCTGCGTTTGGAGCGCGGTCGGAGGGCGCATAAATTATGCGCATCCGAACGCAAATGCGGCCAAACGGAGGCACATGCGTTCCCATGTTAAACATAGGAACGCACGTGCGCAAGCGTTTGGCAGCTTGTGGTGCGCTGCGCTCCAAACGCAAATGTGAAGGCAGCCTTACACACCCACCACCCCACCAAAACATTTCTTCAAGTAAAAAATGCTATTTAAAAAAAAAACAAGTCAAATATTCTGTTATATCAAATGGTTAAATATATTGACCCCATTTATCACTGACTTGAAGAACAATATGTCACGAAAAAACTATCTCAGAATGGCGCGGATAGGTGACAGCGTTCCAAAGTAATTAACACAGGTCATTGCAAAAAATGGCATAGTAATTTGGGTCCAAATAGGCCTAGTATAGAACGAGTTAAAATGGCAAATAGGACATAATTTTATTTTTTCGGTCATTAACCCAAAGGAAATAAACGTGTGTCATGTAAGGGCCTGTTCACACTTGCGTCCAGGTCCGTCAGGAGGCGATCCGCAATGGATCTGACTTCCTGATGACCCCGGGCGAGGCTGGCGGGATGCCGGCATTCTGTCAGCCTTTAGCATTGAAGCAAACGGGCAGTTTTTGCTACTCGCAGTCATCCGCTCACTTCAGTCTTGCCGCTATCCACTACATTGAAGCAGAACGAAAAGTAGAACATGTTCTACTTTTCGTTCAGCTCTAATGGAGCGGATCACGGCAAGACTGAAGTGAGTGGACGGCCGCGAGTAGCGAAAGCTGCCCGTTCGCATAAATGTTGTTTTACATTTAGTTCTGTTTCAATGTAGCAGATCGCGGCAAAACTGAAGCGAGCAGATGGCCGTGAGTAGCGGAAGCAGTCTGTTCGCACAATGAGGAGTAAATCAATTCATAGGAACCTGGGCTAGCCATGATGTCATTGGTCCATAGCCATCAGACAAGAGCCCTGTAAACTGCCCACTCCTGTCGGCCTCTGACCTCTCCTCTGATTAATAGGACTGGTGTGACTCATGGTGCCCGACAATGATGATATCACACCGGGCCCAAAAATCTAAAGAATCACTGAGGACTTCAGCAGGCATGATGCAGATTGTAGGGCCACCATCCGATGAGCATGTGGCTAGTGGACCCAGGGTACCCAAAAGTGTATAAGCTCATCTGTACTTATCATTAGATTAACACCCCCAAGTATACAGTATATATGTCAGGAGCTGATCCTCAAAACTGTATAATTTTTTGTTATTCTCTACAGGAGATGGAGGAGGAGGAGGAGATGGAGGAAGAGGAGGAGGAGATGGAGGAGGAATGAAGGAGGAGGAGATGGAGGAGGAGGAGAAGATGGAGGAGGAGGTAGAGGAGAGGAGGAGGAGGAGAGAGATGGAGGAGGAGAGAGGGGAGGAGAGATGGAGGAGGAGGAGAAGATGGAGGAGGAGGAGAATGAGGAGGAGGAGGAAGATGGAGGAGGAGGAGAAGATGGAGGAGGAGAGAAGATGGAGGAGGTGGAGAGAAGATGGAGGAGAGGAGAAGATGGAGGAGGAGGAGGAGGAAGATGGAGGAGGAGAAGAGGAGGAGAGAGGAGGAGAAGATGGAAAAGGAGAAGATGGAGGAGGAGAGGAGGAGGAGAGTGGAGAAGATGGAGGAGGAGGAGAGAATGGAGGAGGAGGAGGAAAGAGATGGAGGAGGAAGGAAGATGGAGGAGGAAGGAGGAGGAGGAGAAGATGGAGGAGGAGGAAGATGAAGGAGGAGGAGAGGAGAGAGGAGGAGGAGGAGGGAGGAGAAGATGGAGGAGGAGGAGGAGAAGATGGAGGAGGAGGAGAGAGGAGGGGAGGAGGAGGAGGAGAAGATGGAGGAGGAGATGGAGGAGAAGATGGAGAGGAGAGATGGGAGGAGGAGAATGGAGGAGAAGATGGAGGGAGAGAGGAGAGGGAAGATGGAGGAGGAGGGGAGAAGATGGAAGAGGAGGAGGAGGAGAAGAGGAGGAGGGAGGAGGAGGAGGAGAAGATGGGGAGGGAGGAGGAAGAAGATGGGAGGAGGAGGGAAGATGGAGGAGGAGGAGGAGGAGGAGGAGGAGGGGAGGAGGAAGATGGAGGAGGAGGAGGAGGGAAGAGAGAGGAGGGGAGGAGGAGAAGATGGAGGAGGAGGAGGAGGAGGAGAGATAGGAGGAGGAGGAGGAGAAGAGGAGGAGAGAGTGGAGGAGGAGGAGAAGAGGAGGAGGAGGAGGAGGAGGAGGAGAGAGAGGAGGAGAGAGGAGAAGATGGAGGAGGAGGAGGAGATGGAAGGAGAAGATGGAGGAGGAGGAGGAGGAGGAGGGAGATGGAGGAGGAGAGATGATGGAGGAGGAAGGATGAGGAGGGGAGAGTGATGGAGGAGTGAGATGATGGAGGAGGAAAGGAGGTGGAGAGGAGAGGAGGAGAGGAGGGAGAGATGAGGAGGAGGAGAGATGGGGAGGAGAGAAGATGGAGGAGGAGGAGGGAGGATGAGAGTGGAGGAGGAGGAGAGATGGAGGAGGAGGAGGAGGAGGAAGAAGATGGAGGAGGAGAGGAGAGATGGAGAGAGGAGAGAAGATGGAGGTAGGAGGAGATGAGGAAGGAGGAGGAGAAGATGGAGGAGGAGGAGAAGATGGAGGAGGGGAGGAGAGAGATGGAGGGAGGAGGAGAGAGATGGAGGAGGAGGAGATGAGGAGGAGGAGGAGATGGAGGAGGAGGAGGAGAGAGGAGAGAGGAGTGGAGAGAGGAGGAGGAGGAGGAGAAGATGGAGGAGGGAGGAGAAGTGGAGGAGGAGAGGAGGAAGATGGAGGAGAGAGGAGAAGGAGGAGGTGAGGAGGAAGATGGAGGAGGAGATGAGGAGGAGAGTGGAGGAGGAGGAGAGAGAGGAGGAGGAGGGAGGAGGAGAAGATGGAGGAGGAGGAATGGAGAGGAGGAGAGAGGAGAGAGGAGGAGAGGAGAGATGATGGGAGGAGAGAAGATGGAGGGGGAGGAGATGGAGGAGGAGGAGGAGAGAGAAGATGGAGGAGGAGGAGGAGAAGATGGAGAGGAGAGGAGGAGGAGGAGAGATGGAGGGAGGAGGAGGAGAAGAGGAGGAGGAGGAGAAGAGAGGAGGAGGAGGAGGGAGAGATGGAGGAGGAGGAGGAGGAGAAATGGAGAGGAGGAGGAGAGAAGATGGGAGGAGGAGGAGAAGATGGAGGAGGAGAGATGGAAGGAGGAGGAGGAGAAGATGGGAGGAGGAGGAGAGGAGGAGGAGGAGGAGGAGGAGGAGAGGGAGAGGAGAGAGGAGGAGAGGGGGGGGGGGGGGGGGGGGGGGGGGGGGAGGGGAGAGGGAGTGGGGAGAGATGGAGGAGGAGGAGAGATGAGGGAGGAGGAGGAGGAAGGATGGAGGAGGAGGAGGAGGGAAGATGGAGGAGGAGGAGGAGAGAGGAGGAGGAGGAGAGATGGAGGAGGAGAAGAGGAGGAGGAGGAGGAGAGGAGGAAGAAGAGGGAGGAGGAGGAAGAAGGAGAGGGAGGGGAGAGGGAGGAGGAGGAGGAGAGGAGAGGAGAGAGGAGGAGAGGAGGAGAGAGGAGGAGGGGAGGAAGAGAGGAGAGGAGGGGAGGAGAGATGGAGGAGAGGAGAAGAGGAGGAGGAGGAGGAGAGGGAGAGGAGAGGAGAGGAGGGAGGAGAGGAGAAGAGGGAGGAGAGATGGAGGAAGGAGAGAGAGATGGAGGAGGAGGAGGAGGAGGAGGGAGGAGGAGGAGGGGAGGAGGAGGAGGAGGAGGGAGGAGGAGAGAGGGAGATGGAAGGAGGAGAAGAGGAGGAGGAGGGGAGAGAGAGAGGAGGAGGAGAGGGGGAGGAGGAGGAGGAGGAGAGAGGAGGAGAGGAGAAGGAGAGGGAGGAGAGGAGAAGATGGAGGAAGGAGGAGAGAGGGGAGGAGGAGGAGAGAAGGAGAGGAGAGGAGAAGAGGAGGAGGAGAGGGGAGAGAGAGAGGAGGAGGGAGGAGGGAGGAGGGAGAGGAGAGAGGAGGAGAGAGAGAGGAGGGAGGAGAGAGATGAAGGAGGAGAGAGTGGAGGAGGAGAGGAGAGGGAGGAGAGGGAGGAGGAGGAGGAGGAGAGAGGAGGGGAGGGGGGGGGGGAGAAGAGGGAGGAAGAGGGAGATGGGAGAGGGGAGGAAGGAGGAGGGGAGGAGAGAAGGAGGGGAGAGGAAGTGAGGAGGAGGAGGAGGAGATGAGGAGGAGGAGGGGAGAGGAGGAAGGAGGAGGAGGAGGAGGAGAAAGATGGAGGAGAGGAGGAGAGGGAGAGGAGGAAGAGGAGAGGGAGAGGAGGAGGAAGAGGAGAGGAGGAGAAAAGATGGAGAGGAGGAAGGAAGAGAGGGGAAGAAGAGGAGAGAGGAGAGAGGATGGAGAGGAGAGGAGAGAAGAGGAGGAGAGGAGAGGAGGAGGAGGAGGAGGGAGGAAGGAGGAGGGAAAGGGAGGGGAGAGAGAGGAGAGAGGGGAGAAGAGAGGAGAGAGAGGGAGGAGAAGGAGGAGGAAAGAGGAGAGGGAGGGAAGAGGAGGAGAGGAGGGAGAGAGAGAGGAGGAGGAGAGAGAGGAGGAGGAGAGGAGAGGAGGAGAGAGGAGAAGAGGGAGGAGAGGGGGGAGAAGGGAGAGAGGAGAGAGAGGAAAGAGGAGAGAGGAGGAGGAAGGGGGAAGGAGGAGAGAGAGGGGAGGAGGAGAGAAGAGGAGGAGAGAGGAGGAGAGAGGAGGAGGAGGAGGAAGGAGGAGGAGAGAGGAGGAGGAGGAGGAGGAGGAGAAGAAGGAGAGAGGAGAGGAGGAGGAGGAAGGAGGAGGAGAGGAGGAGGAGGAGGAGGAGGAGGAGAGAGAGAGAGAGAGAGGAGAGGGAAGGGGGAGGAAGGAGGAGGAGAGAGAGGAGAGGAGAGAGGGAGGGAGGAAGAGGAGGAGAGAGAAGAGAGGAGAGGAGGAGAGGAGAGGAGGAGAGGAGGAGGAGGGAGAGGAAAGAGGGAGGAAGGAGAGAAGGAGGAGGAGGAGAGAGGGAGGGGAGAGGGAGGAGGGGGAGAGGAGGGATGGAGGAGGAGAAAGGGAGGGGGAGAGAGGAGGAGAGGAGAGAGGAGAGGAGGAGGAGGAATGGAGGAGGAGAGGAGAGAGGGGTGGAGGAGGAGGAGAATGGAGGAGGAGGAATGGAGAGGAAGAGAGTGGAGGAGGAGGAGATGGAAGAGAGGAGGGGATGGAGAATGGAGGAGAGGAGATGGAGGAGGAAATGGAGGAAGGAGGATGGAGGAGGAGGAGATGGAGGAAGAGGAGGAGGAGATGGAGGAGGAGATGGAGGAGGAAGAGGAGATGGAGGAGGAGAGGAGATGGAGGAGGAGGAGGAGGAGATGGAGATGGAGGAGGAGATGGAGGAGAAGATGGAGATGGATGAGGGAGACGGAGGAGATGGAGGAGGTAGATGGAAGAGGAGATGGAGATGGCGGAGGAGATGGAAGAGGAGGAGGAAATGGAGATGGAAGAGATGGAGGAGGAGATGGAGATGGAGGAGGAGAAGGAGGAGGAGATGGAGGAGGAAATGGAGATGGAAGAGATGGAGGAGGAGGAGAAGGAGGAGATAGAGATGGAGGGGAAATGGAGGAGGAAATGGAGGAGATGGAGGAGGAGGAGATGGAGGAAGAGGAGGAGGAGATGGAGGAGGAGATGGAGGAGGAAGAGGAGATGGAGGAGGAAGAGGAGATGGAGGAGGAGGAGGAGGAGGAGGAGGAGATGGAGATGAAGGAGGAGATGGAGATAGAGATGGAGGAGGAGATGGAGGACAGGGGAGGCTGGAGGGCTGAGGAGGGCTGAGGAGAGCGGAGGCTGGAGGGCTGAGGAGAGCGGAGGCTGGAGGGCTGAGGAGAGCGGAGGCTGGAGGGCTGAGGAGAGCGGAGGCTGGAGGGCTGAGGAGAAGCGGAGGCTGGAGGGCTGAGGAGAGCGGAGGCTGGAGGGCTGAGGAGAGCGGAGGCTGGAGGGCTGAGGAGAGCGGAGGCTGGAGGGCTGAGGAGAGCGGAGGCTGGAGGGCTGAGGAGAGCGGAGGCTGGAGGGCTGAGGAGAGCGGAGGCTGGAGGGCTGAGGAGAGCGGAGGCTGGAGGGCTGAGGAAGGGGAGGCTGGAGGGCTGAGGACAGGGGAGGCTGGAGGGCTGAGGACAGGGGAGGCTGGAGGGCTGAGGACAGGGGAGGCTGGAGGGCTGAGGACAGGGGAGGCTGGAGGGCTGAGGACAGGGGAGGCTGGAGGGCTGAGGACAGGGAGGGGCTGGAGGGCTGAAGACAGGGGAGGCTGGAGGGCTGAGGACAGGGGAGGCTGGAGGGCTGAGGACAGGGGAGGCTGGAGGGCTGAGGATAGAGGAGGCTGGAGGGCTGTGGGCGCTCCTGCGCCCATCGCTCGGGGGTCTGGTGGCGGGATAGCGGCTCGTGGTGGACGCTCCCGCGCCCACCACTCGGGGGTCTGGTGGGCGCCATCATTTATGCAGAAGTAAAAAGAAAAAAGGGGGTGTGTGACAAACTGGATGGAAGAAGAGGATTGGAGCTGAGCTCCTGACACACCCCACTGATTACCAACAAAACCGTATAGAGTGGATTTATAGTTATCATCATCGGCTCCTTTATTGTGCATGATACGAACCTCATTGTCATCAACATCATGAGCAGTGTGAGCGAGCTCTGGGTGTGAGTGGGCTGCGGGATAAGCGGGCAGCGGGGTGAGCTCGGTAAGTGGGCTGCAGGTTGAGCAGACTGTAGGGTGAGCGGGTTGCGAGTTGAAATGGGCTGTGGACTGAGCAGGCTGCAGGGTGAGAGGGCTGCAGTGTGTTCGGGCTGTGGGGTGAGCGGGTTGTGGGGTGAGTGGGCTGTGCAGTGAGTGGACTGTTGGGACATGGCTGCAGGGTGAGAGGGCTGCGGGGATAGTGGGGTGAGCGGGCTGTGGCCTGAGAGGGCTTTGGTTTGAGCAGGGTTAATAGGCTGTGTGGTGAGTGGGCTGTAGGGTAAGCTGGCTGTGGGGTGAGTAGGATGAGGGGTCAACGTGCTGCGATGATCGGGCAGAGCAGGCTGTGAAGGGAGTGGGCTGTGGGGACCGGGCTGCAGAGGGAGCAGACTTTGGGGTGTGCAGGCTGTGGAGTGAGTGGGCTGTGGGGACCGGGATGCGTGGTGAGCAGGCTGTGGAGTGAGTGGGCTGTGGGGTGATCAAGGCTTTTGAGCGAGTGGGCTGCAGGGACCAGGCTGTGGGGTGAGCGGTCTGTAGGGATCGGGCTTTGGGATGAGTAAACTGTGGGTAAGCAGGCTGTGGGGTGAGCAGGCTTCAGGGTGAACCATCTGCGGGGTGAGTGGGCTGCAGAGACTGGGTTGAGTGGTGAGTGGGCTGAGGGGTCATCGGGCTGTGGGGACTGGGCTGCGGGGTGAGCAGGCTGAGTGGACTTTGGGGTGAGCAGGCTGCAGGGTGATCAGGCTCTGGCATGAGCGGGCTAAGGGGTGAGTGGTCTGTGGGGTGAACGGGCGGTGGGGTGAGCAGGCTGTGGGCTGAACGGTCTGTAGAAACCGAGCTGAGGGGTGATCGGTCTGCGGGATGAGTGGGCTGCAGGGACCAGGCTGCGGGATAAGCAGGCTGTGGGGTGAGCGGGCTGCAGAGTGAGCTTGCTGCAGGGTCCAGAATGCAGGGTGAGAGGGCTGTGCAGTGAGCAGGCTGCAGGGTGAGGAGTTTGCGGGGTGAACGGGCTGCAGGGTAAGGGGGTTAAGCAGGTTGAGCAAGCTGCGGGGTGAGCAGGGTGCAGGGTTTTTATGCAGAAATGAAAAAAATGGGATGTGTGGGATGGAGGAAGAGGATTGCAGCTGAGCTCCTGACACACCCCGCTGATTACCAACAAAACCGTATAGAGTGGACTTATCGTCATCATCATCTGCTCCTTTATCATGCATGATACGATCATCATCGTCAACATCATCTGCTCCATTACCATGCATGATATGAACCTTATTTATTCAGAAGTAAAAAAAACAATGGGGTGTGTGATCAACTGAATGGAGGATTGGGATTGGAAATAAATTCCAGACGCACCCAGCTGATTACCAACAAAACCGTATAGAGTGGACTTATCGCCATCATCATCTAATCCTTTGGACTGCTGGGACTGTGCTGCAGGGTCACCAGGCCATGAGTTGAGCAGGCTGTAGGGTGAACGGGCTTCAGGAACCGGGCTGTGGAGTGAGCAGGGTTACTAGGCTGTGGGGTGAGTGGGCTGTTGGGTAAGCTGGCTGTGGGGTGAGCAGGGTGAGGAATGAGTGGGCTGCAGGGTGATTGGGCTGTGGGGTTAGCGGGTTGTGGAGTGAGTGGGCTGTGCAGTGAGAGAGCTGTGGTGACATTGCTGCAGGGTGAGAGGGCTGCGGAGTGACCAGGCTGTGGCATGAGTGGACTGCTGGGACTGTGCTGCAGGATCACCAGGCCATGAGTTGAGCAGGCTGTAGGGTGAACGGGCTTCAGGAACCGGGCTGTGGAGTGAGCAGGGTTAGTAGGCTGTGGGGTGAGTGGGCTGTTGGGTAAGCTGGCTGTGGGGTGAGCAGGGTGAGGGATGAGTGGGCTGAGGGGTCAGTGGGCTGCGGGGTGAGCAGGCTGCAAAGTGAGCGGGCTGTGTGGACCGGGCTACAGGGTGAACAGGCTGTGGAGTGAGTGGGCTGTGGGTTGAGCAAGGCTTTCGAGTAAGTGGGCTGCAGGGACCGGGCTGTGACGTGATCAGTTTGTAGGGATCGTGCTTTGGAATGAGTGAACTGCGAGTAAGCAGGCTGTGGGGTGAGCGGTCTGCAGGTACTGGGCTGAGGGGTCTTCAGGCTGTGGGAACTGGGCTGCGGGGTGAGAAGGTTGTGGGGTGAGTGGACTTGGGGGTGAGCAGGCTGCGGGTTGATCAGGCTATGGCATGAGTGGGCTGAGGGGTGAGTGGTCTGTGGGGTGAACGGGCGGTGGGGTGAGCAGGCTGTGGGCTGAGCGGTCTGTAGAGTCCGAGCTGAGGGGTGATCGGTCTGCGGGATGAGTGGGCTGCAGGGACCAGGCTGCGGGATTAGCAGGCTGTGGGGTGAGCGGGGCTGCAGAGTGGAGCTTGCTGCAGGGTCCAGAAAGCAGGGTGAGAGGGCTGTGGAGTGAGCAGGCTGCAGGGTGAGCAGGTTGCGGGGTGAACGGGCTGCAGGGTAATGGGATTAAGCAGGTTGAGCAGGGTGCAGGGTTTTTATGCAGAAATAAAAAAAAATGGGGTGTGTGACCAACTGGATGGAGGAAGAGGATTGAAGCTGAGCTCCTGACACACCCACTGATTATCAAAAACAACGTATAGAATGGTCTTATCAACATCATCGGCTCCTTTATCATGTATGGTACGAACATGATCGTCATCATCATCTGCTCCATTATCATACATGATACGACATCATTTATGCAGAAGTGAAAAGAAATGGGGTGTGTGACCAACTGGATGGAGGAAGAGGATTGCAGCTGAGCTCCTGACACACCCAGCTGATTACCAACAAAACCGTATAGAGTGGACTTATCGTCATCATCATCTGCTCCTTTATCATGTATGATACGATCATCATCATGATCATCATCATCTGCTCCATTATCATGCATGATACGAACATCATGTATGCAGACGTAAAAAGAAAAAAGGGGGGGTGTGACCATATGGTTGGAGGTAGAGGATTGGAGCTGAGCTCCTGACACACCCCGCTGATTACCAACAAAACAATATAGAGTTGACTTATCATCATCATCATCTGCTCCATTACCATGTATGATACGAACATCATTGTCATCATCATCAGGAGCAGGGTGAGCAAGCTTTGGGGTGAGCGGGCTGTGGGGTGAGCTCGGTAAGCGGATTGCAAGGTGAGCGGAATGTGGGGTGAGTGGGCTGTGGAGGTGAGCAGGCTGCAGGGTGAGTGGGCTGCAGGGTGATTGGGCTGTGGGGTTAGCGGGTTGTGGAGTGAGTGGGCTGTGCAGTGAGAAAGCTGTGGTGACATGGCTGCAGGGTGAGAGGGCTGCGGAGTTAGCACGGTGACCAGGCTGTGGCATGAGTGGACTGCTGGGACTGTGCTGCAGGGTCACCAGGCCATGAGTTGAGCAGGCTGTAGGGTGAGTGGGTTGCAGGGTGAACGGGCTTCAGGAACCGGGCTGTGGAGTGAGCAGGGTTAGTAGGCTGTGGGGTGAGTGGGCTGTGGGGTAAGCTGGCTGTGGAGTGAGCAGGGTTAGTAGGCTGAGGGGTTAGTGGGCTGCGGGGTGAGCATGCTGCAAAGTGAGCGGGCTGTGGGGACCGGGCTACAGGGTGAGAAGGTTGTGGGGTGAGCGGTCTGCGGGTACAGGGCTGAGGGGTCTTCAGGCTGTGGGGACTGGGCTGCGGGGTGAGAAGGTTGTGGGGTGAGTGGACTTGGGGGTGAGCAGGCTGCGGGTTGATCAGGCTATGGCATGAGTGGGCTGTGGGGTGAGTGGTCTGTTGGGACCAGGCTTTGGGGTAAGTGGTCTGTGGGGTGAGCAGATGGGGGCTGAGCGGGCGGTGAGGTGAGCAGGCTGTGGGCTGAGCGGTGTGGAGAGACCAGGTTATCGATCTGCAGCATGACTGGGCTTCAGGGACCAGGCTGTGGAATGAGCAGGGTGTGGGGTGAGCAGGTTGCAGGATGAGCATGAAGCGGGTTAAAGGGGGTAAGTAGACTGAGCGGGCTGCGGGGTGAGCAGGGTGCAGGATTTTTATGCAGAAATTAAACAAAAAAAAAAATGGGGTGTGTGACCAGGGGTGGGATTAAGGGTAGCCAGGGCCTGGGGCTGTTTAGACTGTCTGGGCCCCCCTTCCCATGTGATGGGTCATGTGACGGAAAAACACTGCAGACCGCGTTTCCTGTGCACTCAGCAAAAGCGCAGGTCCGGTCCTTGTGAATGAAGCTGCCGGCTGTGCTGCTTACAGGTAAACATAGCGATCAATACACTGCCTGAGCACAGCGTTACATTCCGTTAACGCCATGCGCTCAGGCTGGCATAAACTAAGTTTTAAGCGGATTCGTCAGCTATAAAGCGGACGCAGGTGTGACCCTAGCCTATGTGCGTTTTTCAGTGTGTTTATTAAAGTCCCTGTAAATTAGGCTAGGGTCACATTAGCGCTATTAGCTGTGCTCAGGGGGGTTCCGTTAAAAACATAGGATTTGGCAGGCTGGATTGCGGTAACACTGCGTCCAGCCTGCCAAATCCTATGTTTTTAACAGAACCCCCCTGAGCACAGCTAATAGCGCTAATGTGACCCTAGCCTTATCTTGTGCTTTTTTGTGCTGTGTTTTCCAGTTGCCAGCCATCTAATGAGCTGAAAAATACACCTGGTACAAAAACGCATATCGAAACGATATTGCGACCTGTACGGTACCCTTAGAATCCATAAGAGTCAGCAGTTCAACATCCTAGTGTAATCACTAAATAGAGGCCTTATACATTTAAAGGGATATTTAAAAAAAACAGCTTATCCTCGATCCCAATGATAGGAGATATTTTTCTGTCACTATATATAGTTACTGAAAAATGGGAAAATATTCCAAGTGCAGTGAAACTTATTTTATATTTTGATGGATCGGGCATTTCTGAACGCAGTAATACCAAATGTGTGTATGTTTTTTGTCAATAGTTTTATTTTCAATGGGGCAAAGGGGGGCGATTTGAATTGTTTTTTTTTTTCTAGATTTAAAAAAGAAAATTCACTGTTACCTTGTTTTACTTGGCTCCTTAGGGCACCTCAGCAATGCACTGACTGATAGCTAGAGCTGAACAGAGCCTTGATGATCCACAGCTCTGCACAGCACAAATGATCATCTCCTGTCAGCAATGCTGCTCAAGCATCGCGCACAGGAAGTCATGACAGCCAGGGATCTGATGAAGACCCTGTATGCTGATATGGCAACACATTAACGCCCTATGATTGCGACATGGGGCCGCTGATGTCGGCAGTGAATAGCGCAATCCCTGCCGTGCTGAATTAAATCATTCTGTCAGTGTTTGACAGTGTGACCTAAAAGGTTTAGAGTGGCAGGCAAATTGCTGATCCATCCACATGTGTAAATGCCCCGTTACACGCTACGATGTCCCAGCGATCGGGTCGCTGGGACATCGCTAGCTGATCGGTATCTGATCGCTGGTGAGCTGTCAACAGGCAGACTCACCAGTGATCAGCGACCAGTGAACCAGCGACATCATGGAAAAGAATAAAATATTCTTTCCACGATGTCTAGCTCTCGCTGCCAGGCTGGTAACCATGATAAACAGCAGGCATCTAGGCAGTGTGCAGTGCCTAGTTACCTGATGTATACCTTGGTTACCAGCCTTCTCCGCTTACAGGCTGGTATCCAAGGTACACAGCGGCTAACTAGACACAGCGCTATGTACCTTGGATACCAGCCTGTAAGCGGAGCAGGCTGGTAACCGGGGTATACGGCTGGTAACCAGGGTATACATCAGGTAACTAGGGCTGTGCACTGCCTAGATGCCCGCTGTTTACCATGGTTACCAGCCTGCTCCACTTATCGCTGGTCATTTGGCCCGTCAAAGACGCTGAGGAGCGCTGGGAAGCGCTGATACATTATGCTTTGCAGATCACGCCTATTAAAGCGTGCTATCATGACGACATGGGCGCTCGATACCTGCGGCTGCTCCGGCTCGAACATCCGGTGGACGGGTAAGTATTCCATCTTTTTTATTTTAAATGTCTCTGGCTTTATTTAATTTGGGTTTCGCAGTGTATATTAATACACTGTGAAGTCTAATGGGGGCTGGCAGACATGTCACAGAGGGGAGGAGGAAGCAGGATTCTCCTCCCCTCTGTGACATCACCTGCGCTTAGGGGGGAGAAGACTTTTTTTGCACTTTTTTGAGCGACCGAAAATCACACAAAAAACGCGTGCAAAAAAGCGCAACAAAATACGCAAATGTGTGAACGTAGACTTAATCTATGTGTAGTGAAATAAGGCTAGGGTCATACTAGTGCTAGGAATGCGTTTAGGGGAGTTCCATTAAACAGATAGAATCTAGCAGCATTAACGCAGCGTAACCATAAGGGAATGATGCGTTAACACTGCCGATACAGTGCTATGGGTGACAGACCGCCGAGTGCAGTCAAACGGCAGCATGTAAGCGCACTTCCACATCATGTGATGCACTTGGAAATACTGTGAGGTTTCAAACTCCAGCACTTGCATTCCGGCGTTTGACTGCGCTCGGGGGTCTGTCACTCATAGTACTGTATCGCAGCGTTAACGCATCATTCCCTTATGGTTAATGCTGCCAGATTCAGCACAGGAGGAGGCTGGGAGCTGCTGCCTCCTCTCTACAGACAGGATCTCCCCCTCCACCTCTTCCAGGTCCGACTGCGACTGTGATCTATAAGGATGACAGCTGTGGAGGAAGGAGTCATGGAGGGGAGGTGTACAGGAGCATGGGCAGGCAGTGTCAGGAATGGTGGGGGCTGGGGGGAGGGGGGCATTCATGCAGTGGAAGGAAGGAGCAGCCCTTGATCTGGAGCCAATTTGTGACACTGCCACCTACTGGCCACAGTAATTGTCACACGCTAAGAAGATTCCTGGCTCTGATCACCTCCTGCTTTGTCCCTCACTGCCGATGTCCTGATCAGCCGCAGGGTGAGGGGAAGAGAAGACACAGGAGACAGCAGCGAGCTCCGCACAGGAGCAATGCTCGGAACTTTGTGCATCCGGTCTCCTGCACCAAGTGCTCCCACTGCCGCCCACCAGGTGGCGCCCCTGAGACAATAAGCTCACATTGCCTCATTATAGCTGCGGGCCCGTGCGCAGAGTCGAGGCCGTGCGCAGAGTCCGAGGCCCGTGCAGTGTCTGATTGGTGCAGAGTGTATCCGACTGGTGCATAGTGTCCAATCAGTGTACAGTGTCGACTCACAGTGTATCACCATGAGCAGTGTATGTGACCGGTGCACAGAGTGTGACCAGTGCCCAGTGTCCGACCGAGCAGACTGTCCGACTGGTGCCCAGTATTTGGGTCAGAGTTGCTTGTGGGTATTTTTCAGGGAACCGACTATTTGATTACCAAAGATTAAAAGTACGCAGACAATTATGGTAAAGACCTAGGAAAGTGGCACTGTCACACCACTGTATATGTCCTAGGGACCTGAATCAGGGAACTAGTCTGTTTGCCATACAGGGAATCGGGAAGGAATATGGGGCAATTAGCATTTGCCTCATGGGTTTTTCGCCTTCCTCTGGATCAAGAAATTAGCTTTAGGTTGAACATGATGGACGTGTCTTACAACCTTAAAACTATTGAAACTGTAACTATATTGAGGGTTTAAGGTTGTCGGCCAGGGGTTCCTAGGAAGCCTTTTTGAGCCGACAGCCTTAAACTGATCCCAACATTTAGGTGACAGCATTCTACACATTTTAGTTAAATGGGGTGAATTGAAAGCAAAGCCACAGAAATATTAATTTCTTTGACTTTGCTTTTAATTTAGGATAGGGACTCGCAAGACTGAGGACCTTGACGCGGGTTGCGAGCTTTGTGTATTTTGGCCAAAATATTACCAATCCCTGATAAATTTATGATGATGTATATTCTTTCCTATTTCTGTGGCTTGGCTTTACACTTTATAACAGGGACTCACAAGGCTATAAGGACCCTTGATGCAGGCTGCAAGCTTGTGTATTTTGACCAAAATATCGACCAATACCTCATTTTTGGTATATATTGTTTTGTACTGTATATATACCCCGTTTCCCGAAAATAACACACTCTCTTATATTGCTTTTTGCTCCAGATGTTTAATTTTTTCATCATCCCCTTGCAAGTCCCAATAATACCTGCCCGCAGCCAGCACAGGTATTATTTAGAGGACCTGTTCCTCATGCCCTTTAGGATATACTGCTTCTTATTATGTGTTTTTTTTTCTCACAGATACCAGTTTCTTGGAAACTATTATATGTTCCACTACTGATCACTCTAAGCAATTGAAACATCAGTCTGATTTCTAGGGCTTTATTTGCCGTGTTCAGTTTTATGGGTGCAATTCTTTATTACATAATTATTGTGCATTGAGATACAGTGTTGATTACTCTTTACAGGGTGATTTTGCACTATTGATTTCTTGCCTTTGCTGTAATGTATAGGGGTGGACATTATGAATTTTGAATATACAATCTTTATGCGGTAATTCTTTTTTGAGGCATTACTTGTATTACGCTGTGCTGCGGATTCCTGTTGATGTGTCAGTGTTTGTATACACTTTTTAATTGTTTTTTTTTTGTATGTTCTCTGTTTTCCAATAAAGATTAAACTATACTAATTTCTGTCTGAGCATGGTTGATCCCAGATTTACACACGTTCTTTTTCTTCTTACTAGACTCTAATTTACGTGTGTCTGGTTGATCTACACAGTAGTGACACCCAGTTCTTACATTGAATACGCTTCATGCATGTGTCAGCGCCCTATACAAGTCTTATCCATGTGCACTATTAATACCGAGACATTGCCCCATCCATGAATTGGTCAATTGTGAGTGGTTGTCTCATCAGTATTTTGCACCTGTGTTGCTACTGAAGCCTCATGATTTCCCTTTCATTGCAGCCATAAAGTACGATTTCAATGAATGTGCCCCCTAAAACACTGTATGATCCCCCCACAGGTACAGTATGACGACCCTACTGTAACCTCCTCAACTACCCCGGCAAAGTATGGTGACCCCAACACAGTATGATCCCCAACTGCGACCCGCACACGGCCCTCTGCACAACATTATGGACCTCACACATTCGTTCACACTGTATAATTGCTTGCATACAGTATAATGGCCCTCAAATAGCCCTCAATAAAGAATAAAGGCTCCTTCATATCCCTCCACATATTATACTGGACTCATCACAGCTCTCCACATATTATAATGGACACAGCATACTCCTCCAAATAGTATATTGGACACAGCATACTCCTCCAAATAGTATAATGCTTCCCTAACGTTCTCCAATTATTATAATACAGGCCCATAGTCCTTCATTATAATGCACCCCAGAGTCCTCCAATTATTATAGTGTACATTATAGTCTCCCAATTATTATAAAGTAATCCCTATAGTCCTCCATGTATTATAGTGCGCTCCCCATAGTCCTCAATGTATTATAGTGCAACTCCATTGTCTCCCAATTATTATAATGCACTCCTCATAGTCCTCCAATTATTATAATGCAGTCCCAATAACTCCCTTTTATAATGCAGCCTTTATAGTCTTCCAATTCTTGTAGTGCACCCCAGAATCCTCCTTGTGTTATAGTGCACCCCACAGTCCTCCAATTATTATAAAGCACCCTATAGTCTTTAGGCCACCGTACTCACTGATAAATAAGTACTCACCTTTCCTTGGTTACTCCGCTGCTCTGGCCTCCATGCGAGCATCCTGCAGCTGTGAATATCTCAGCACAGTGGCGACAGAAGTGACATCATCACCCCCGCTGTGCTGGACATCAGAGAGTCAGTGCAGGTACAGTGGGAGAATCGGACTGTGCGAAGATAAGTTGGTGGTGCCAGCGCTGACACTGGGTCCCCATGACTGACGAGAAGGGAGGGGATGGGCACCTGTGACTCATGGACCCAATAGCGGCCTGTGGTGTGCTGTCATTGGTGGTACGCCACTGGGTTAGGATTAGATTAATTAGTGCTAGAGCACCACGTCACTTCCAGGTTTTTCCAAGAAATGACATGTGCAGCTTTCCATCTTTTAGAACTGCAAGCTGCATGATTTCCGGTGTTCCTAAGAGTGACAAAAACAGAGGTATTCTGGAGGATTTAAAGGGAACCTGTCAGCAGGCAGCATGAATTAAAGACTGCCTGCACAGTAGCTGCCTGGTATATTTTATAGAAAATATAGTTTGAAGATCTGGCTGTGGATGATAGGCTGAGGCCAACGTCCAACGCTGCCTCTGGCCGGCTTCTCCTCTCTGCTCCCGCTATGTGCAGGTCCCTCTCCTGAATGTAGGTAAGCGGCACTGAGAAGAGCCGGCCAGGAGTGGAGCCGGACTAGCATTGTCTCCTTTGATGCTCCCCCAATTAATTCTGGGTATATCTTTCAGTCCCAGTGCCATCCACAAGCTCACCTTCATTTACTGACCTGATCGCCCACAGAAATAAAAGGACTAATGTCATCAGGACTGGGCTACAGGTCCTGCCCAGCTCCTGGCCGGTATTTCAGCATGAATGTGAAAAATAAGAGGGGGCTCCAGCAGGGGTGAGCCTAGCCTCTCTGCTGCCTGAGGCGAACTGTAAAATGGCACCCCCCCCACCATAGATAGTACATTTAAATTCTTTACATCGGTAGAAATCTGGTTCACACAGATGTATATCTATCCTATAAAATGAGGACAATAGTGGACATTTTAATTTAAAGAAATAGAAAAAAAAAAGATGTCCAAACACAAGGATGTCAGCGCCATCACACGCACATACAAGAACCACACCGAAGAATTCAGAACAAGGATCATTAATGGCAATGGCGGCTTGGCATAAGCTATAGACACACAATGATGGTTGCAGAGTGGTGGTCCTCTAGGCAGACACAGTCCTGACTTCCTTACAGCACAGGAGGCAGCACTGATTGCCAACCTCTTATCTGACTAGTCAGACCAGTCCACCATGCAGCATCGTCCACACACCACATGCAATGACCTGCAGTCTGAGCATCAACAAGCCGCCACTGCACTAAGCTGGGAAAATGGCGCTTCTCCTCCAACAGACCACACATCCTTCTCCCAAAACACAACCAATCCCAAGCACCGCACACGGGGCTGTCCGGAGCTAATAGGTGGCCTCCAATTGGGTTGAGTAAGGGATGTGGGGGAGGGAAGGGGGACGAGTGCCCTGACCAACCACCGCTCGGGAGAAACATGGCTGGATGCCTGTATGTACCGAGGGGTGGCACTGGACGTGGTGTTCAAGTCATGGTCAATCAGTCCTGCAGCAGAGGGACAATGCATCCTGCACCAGGGGTGGACATAGAAATCATGGGGCCCCATAGCAGACGTTCTAATTGGGAGACCCTAAGACCCCACATACCGTATTTTGTCCCTCCAAATTTCCACATTCAAAAAAATGGTAACACCACAACCTAAAACAGAAATCTTTAACTCCCACGATGCATATTAAGCCAGCTATATAGTGGTATAAGGGACGTTACTTCTGTAAAGTATATACTACAGTAGAACAGTACAATTTCATGATAAAATTATTTTAAATCAAACGAGGAGATTTCAGTGCACCCCTAGTACACGTCTATGGGGTTTTGGTGAAAAATGAAGTAAAGAGCCGAATATAAAATGTATTCTCCACTCCCCTCCTCTTTAGGCTATGCTCACAGATGGAAGGTTTTGCTGCATTTTTACCTTGGTTTTGTGCTGATCTAAACCTGCATTTTTTTATTGTGATTCAGGAAAAGATTGTGAACGCACATTGGTTTTATTCATTTGCAGAAAGAGAAACCTGCTGAATTTCAAAAACAATGAGCGTGAATTCTTTTTGGTGTTTTTGCAGTGTTCTATGGGCAAAAACGCAGAAATGCAGTGTGTGAACACAGCCTTAGGGTATGTGCTCACAATCTGGAGGTACTGTGTGTTGGTCGCAACTTCTCCGGACCTGAGGGAACCCGTGGATTGCTGCAGGGATACCACAGTCCCACTGTACTCACCATCTTGGATGGGTGCGGGGCGGCTTCTCCCTGCGTGCACCCAATGGTTATCTCTTCTGACTCTGCACTATGTTCATTTCATGCTGCGGAGATGTAGAAGTCCCAAAACTTGCACCGCAGCTGAAAACACGCTGCGAAGGGGAGAAGCATAGTGGGTATGGGATTGCTAGAAATCATCCACTGTGCTTGTACTGTACATTGCAGGGATTTGGACGCAGTGGCAAGACACTGCGTTCACCGATCATGGGTATGCAGCCTTAGAGTGGGAGAAATGGCGACTGATCTATTGGTCAAGACAAGTATGCTCCAAAGCCCCCTCATTTGTATTTTAATTAATAGTCATTTTCTTTGGCTCTGCACCACTATAATGTACTGTGCTACTATGGTCTTTATAGGAACCAAGTCCCCATTAGAACTAGTTTAATATGCATTTTGGGAGTGATCGACTCCCTATAAATATTTAAAGCACATCACCACCACAACAAGAAAAGTAAATATGTAAGACTTGAAGTTTGTCCCGTTTGGGACATTTATGGCAAATTCAAAGGATATGTCATATTGGGCCTGTCCTATAAATGCAGATCCCACTGATGAAGAGGAAAAAAAATAAAATACAGATCCGCTAGAGGCCAACTACAAGTGCAGGGGTTGCAATCACACCTGGGCCCTGGAGCCTGGGGGTCCAAAAGTACTTTTAGCTCATGTGAAAAGACCAATGTTATTAAAGACATGCAATTATTTGGGACCCCGCACTGAAACGAGGAATGAGGTGCACCACTGTAGATAAGCTATCCCAATAAGGGTCAGGGGTGCTGCATTGTCAACATAAAGACCAATGGTAATAGAGAAAGAATTGACAAATGCAATAGCAGCACACCACCACAAAAGAGTATTTATGAAATTCAATAAGGCTTTATTTAGGACGAAACAACTAACATCTAAAAACAATTAAAATAATTCTCAGACCACAGTCCAAAGGAGGAAGGGCTCCTGGAAATAGTCAAATTACATCACATATCCAGTCTTGAACACTACATAAATAAATTGCATGTAAGTAATAAATCCGCAGCATGTGTGATCATAAATTGATAAATCTCAATGCATACACATAAATAAGAGATTGACCACAAGCACTGTCAATTGATCTGCATGGATCTGGAAAAAGTGCATAGCTGATAACCGTAGCAGACTGACATGAATGCCCCCAAAACATAGAAAAAAAAAACAACCACACAAATGCATATGTAAGATGATGAGGAAAAGGGGCACACAGCTGGATAAATAAGGCACCATGCAATCCAGGCACGGAGGGCTGATAGCAGAGAATCCCAATAAATGAAAGATATCTCACCGGTAGCCCAATAGTCCTTAGTGCTGTGCGCCCGGAGATGTAAAGATCCTCCAGTAGCCCATGTGGTACTGGAGTGGTGCGTGGGGGGTCCCGCGTCAGGGGAAATGGGGTATGGAGACCAGGAGCCCGGCACCAGTACTTTTAGCTCATGTGAAAAGACCAATGTTATTAAAGACATGCAATTATTTGGGACCCGTTCTAATTTTTTCATTGGGCTCCATGAGCTTCAAGTTACGTCACTATATCCAGTGATCACTCCCAGAAAAAAAAGGTGGCTGCTCATGTGCGGCTCTCTCCATTTACTTCTGGGCAGTGCAGACAGCGTCGTTTTCTGATACTGAGTTGGCAGGAGAGATAAAAAAAAAAAAAAAATCACAGCATGCTGAGTAGCAGGGTATATTGGACAGCATGCAAACATTCAAGTCAGTGAGTGCATGCAGAACATTGAATTTAACTCGGATGACATCTGAGTGCAGTCTGATTTCCACAAAGTGATAAGATGGAGAAGAGAGATAATATTTCTCTCCATCTTTTCCTCAGTGTGCTCCAATTCTCGTTAGATTATTGGATCATGTTGAGCAGACACTCTGATCAGAGTCATTAATTTAATCAATCCCATTATCCAACAGAGGAACTGCACTAAAGAGTCCACCACAGTCATTAAAGGGATCCTGTCACCCCCAAAACGCCTCCTAAGCCATTAAAACATGTCCCTGCAGCCTCCCATCAGTAATCCCACACTCCTTTTTGCTAATAAATGCATCCAGTGAAAGTGAAGAAAAACGTTATAGCACTTACTCATTAGTGATGATAATGAGTAGTGGCTATTCTTTAGTCACCCAAGCGGGCCCATGTCATCATGATAGCACGCCTTAATAGGCGTGATCTGCAAGGCATAATGTTATCAGCGCCTCCCAGCGCTCCTCAGCACTGGCGAGGCTGTAATGGGGCTCTAATGACGCGAATTGCGTCATTTCCGGTATAGGGTGACGTCAGTACACCCATGCCGCATGCGCAGTGCGGGGCTTGAAGCCCGCAGAGCGGCCGGGTGTACTGGCGTCACCTGATACCAGAAATGACGCAATTCGCGTCATTAGAGCCCCATTACAGCCTCGCCAGCGCTGAGGAGCGCTGGGAGGCGCTGATAACATTATGCCTTGCAGATCACACCTATTAAGGCATGCTATCATGATGACATGGGCCCGCTTGGGTGACTAAAGAATAGCCACTACTCATTATCATCACTAATGAGTAAGTGCTATAACGTTTTTCTTCACTTTCACTGGATGCATTTATTAGCAAAAAGGAGTGTGGGATTACTGATGGGAGGCTGCAGGGACATGTTTTAATGGCTTAGGAGACGTTCTGGGGGTGACAGGATCCCTTTAAGTCATTTTATACTTCCGTTCATGAGGTATTTTACATACAGATCGATCATATATACTGTGTGTGTGTGTGTGTGTGTGTGTGTGTGTACACACACACACACAATCATCAGTACACATCATTCTCAACAAATCTCAGATATCACCCTGCATGTCCTACCTGCAGGCCCGGACTGGCAGGCGGGAGGACCGGGACTTCTCCCTATGGGCCGGCCGGTAGCGGGATGCGGGGGCCGCCCGCTCCTCCCGCCGCAGCTGGTCTGCCTATTTATAATTGAATTTGCGGCCGCCACCGCCCGCCGGTATAGCGGTGTCCGGGGAGCGGGGCCGGCCGCCAAGTTGCCGGCAGTACCGCCGCCCGTGGCCCCGCCGGTATTATGCGACATGCATCATGAGGAGTCAGGAGAGCGAGTCTCACTCGTCGGCAGCCGCAGTGTCGCACACTGAAGCGCGCTGCGCGCCTGTCACGCTGTGGCACACACGCACAGACACCAATCAGCGGCTAAGGGGCGGACGCAATATACGGCAGTGCTGTGCTGTGTGATGAGTGACGACATCAAGACAGCGACAGCACAGCACGTTCTTTGTGGGTGGTGGTGGATGTGCTGGCCAGGCCATTAGATGCTGGAATCTCTGGAATCTGATCACCGGAACTGACCTGGCTGCACCTGAACATGGCAGTGGTGGCCGGGCCGGCAGCGGACAGTCTCCTCCTAGGCTCCTGTGACCTGTCAGCTGCCTCCTGTGTGGGACAGCAAGCCGAGGGAGGCACAAGGTAAGGCATTTCACTGGCACTTTCACTAATGTCATCTAATCCTAAAATGATAGTGCAAGTGCTTCAGGTGATAGTGAATGTGCCTCAGATTCTAAGGCACTTTCTCTATCATCTGAGGCACTTTCTCTATCATCTCGCCGGCTGCCGGAGGAGGAGGCATCCATCATCACCTCTGACATCAGGTGACAGGAGCTCACCCGGCCCGAGCTCACATTCCTCACATGTTCAGCTCTGCTATGTGGTGTAATGTAGTGTTCAGCTCTGCTATGTGGTGTAGTGTAGTGCGATGTTCAGCTCTGCTATGTGGTGTAGTGTTCAGCTCTGCTATGTGGTGTAGTGTGATGTTCAGCTCTGCTATGTGCTGTAGTGTGATGTTCAGCTCTGCTATGTGGTGTAGTGCGATGTTCAGCTCTGCTATGTGGTGTAATATAGTGTTCAGCTCTGCTATGTGGTGTAGTGCGATGTTCAGCTCTGCTATGTGGTGTAGTGTAGTGTAGTGTAGTGTTCAGCTCTGCTATGTGGTGTAGTGTAGTGTTCAGCTCTGCTATGTGGTGTAGTGTAGTGTAGTGTTCAGCTCTGCTATGTGGTGTAGTGTAGTGTGAAGTTCAGCTCTGCTATGTGGTGTAGTGTGATGTTCAGCTCTGCTATGTGGGGTAATGTAGTGTTCAGCTCTGCTATGTAGTGTAGTATAGTGTTCAGCTCTGCTATGTGGTGTAGTGTAGTGCTCTGCTATGTGGTGTATTGTAGTGTTCAGCTCTGCTATGTGGTGTAGTGTAGTGTTCAGCTCTGCTATGTGGTGTAGTGCGATGTTCAGCTCTGCTATGTGGTGTATTGTAGTGTTCAGCTCTGCTATGTGGTGTAGTGTAGTGTTCAGCTCTGCTATGTGGTGTAGTGCGATGTTCAGCTCTGCTATGTGGTGTAGTGTAGTGTTCAGCTCTGCTATGTGGTGTGGTGTAGTGTAGTGTTCAGCTCTGCTATGTGGTGTAATGTAGTGTTCAGCTCTGCTATGTGGTGTAGTGCGTGTTCAGCTCTGCTATGTGGTGTAGTGTGATGTTCAGCTCTGCTATCTGGTGTAGTGTAGTGCGATGTTCAGCTCTTCTATGTGGTGTAGTGTAGTGGGCAGTTCAGCTCTGCTATGTGGTGTCGTGGGCAGTTCAGCTCTGCTATGTGGTGTCGTGCGATGTTCAGCTCTGCTATGTGGTGTAGTGTGATGTTCAGCTCTGCTATGTGGTGTAGTGTGATGTTCAGCTCTGCTATGTGGTGTCGTGCGATGTTCAGCTCTGCTATGTGGTGTCGTGCGATGTTCAGCTCTGCTATGTGCTGTAGTGGGATGTTCAGCTCTGCTATGTGCTGTAGTGCGATGTTCAGCTCTGCTATGTGCTGTAGTGCGATGTTCAGCTCTGCTATGTGCTGTAGTGCGATGTTCAGCTCTGCTATGTGCTGTAGTGTGATGTTCAGCTCTGCTATGTGCTGTAGTGTGATGTTCAGCTCTGCTATGTGGTGTAGTGCGATGTTCAGCTCTGCTATGTGGTGTAATATAGTGTTCAGCTCTGCTATGTGGTGTAGTGCGATGTTCAGCTCTGCTATGTGGTGTAGTGTAGTGTAGTGTAGTGTTCAGCTCTGCTATGTGGTGTAGTGCGATGTTCAGCTCTGCTATGTGGTGTAGTGTAGTGTTCAGCTCTGCTATGTGGTGTAGTGTAGTGTAGTGTTCAGCTCTGCTATGTGGTGTAGTGTAGTGTGAAGTTCAGCTCTGCTATGTGGTGTAGTGTGATGTTCAGCTCTGCTATGTGGTGTAATGTAGTGTTCAGTTCTGCTATGTAGTGTAGTATAGTGTTCAGCTCTGCTATGTGGTGTAGTGTAGTGCTCTGCTATGTGGTGTATTGTAGTGTTCAGCTCTGCTATGTGGTGTAGTGTAGTGTTCAGCTCTGCTATGTGGTGTAGTGCGATGTTCAGCTCTGCTATGTGGTGTATTGTAGTGTTCAGCTCTGCTATGTGGTGTAGTGTAGTGTTCAGCTCTGCTATGTGGTGTAGTGCGATGTTCAGCTCTGCTATGTGGTGTAGTGTAGTGTTCAGCTCTGCTATGTGGTGTAGTGTAGTGTTCAGCTCTGCTATGTGGTGTAATGTAGTGTTCAGCTCTGCTATGTGGTGTAGTGCGTGTTCAGCTCTGCTATGTGGTGTAGTGTGATGTTCAGCTCTGCTATCTGGTGTAGTGTAGTGCGATGTTCAGCTCTTCTATGTGGTGTAGTGTAGTGGGCAGTTCAGCTCTGCTATGTGGTGTCGTGGGCAGTTCAGCTCTGCTATGTGGTGTCGTGCGATGTTCAGCTCTGCTATGTGGTGTAGTGTGATGTTCAGCTCTGCTATGTGGTGTAGTGTGATGTTCAGCTCTGCTATGTGGTGTCGTGCGATGTTCAGCTCTGCTATGTGGTGTCGTGCGATGTTCAGCTCTGCTATGTGCTGTAGTGGGATGTTCAGCTCTGCTATGTGCTGTAGTGCGATGTTCAGCTCTGCTATGTGCTGTAGTGCGATGTTCAGCTCTGCTATGTGCTGTAGTGCGATGTTCAGCTCTGCTATGTGCTGTAGTGCGATGTTCAGCTCTGCTATGTGCTGTAGTGCGATGTTCAGCTCTGCTATCTGGTGTAGTGCGATGTTCAGCTCTGCTATCTGGTGTAGTGTAGTGTTCAGCTCTGCTATGTGGTGTAGTGTAGTATTCAGCTCTGCTATGTGGTGTAGTGTAGTGTAGTGTTCAGCTCTGCTATCTGGTGTAGTGTAGTGTTCAGCTCTGCTATCTGGTGTAGTGACTGTGTGTGTGGCTGGGGCTGTGGCTGGGGCTGCGTGGCTGTGTGTGGCTGACTATATGTCTGTGTGTGGCTGAGGCTGCGTGGCTGGGGCTTGGTGGCTGTTTATGTGGCTGGTTGTTGCTGTTTATGTATCTGGCTGTGGCTCTGTGTGTGTGGCTGGTTGGCTGTGTCTGTGTGGCTGGCTGGCTGTGGCTGGCTGGCTGTGGCTGTATGTGTGTGGCTGGCTGTGTGGTTTGCAGTGTGTTTGTGTGTGGCTGGCTATGGCTGTCTATGTTGCTTTCTCTGTGGTTGTGTGTGGCTGTCTATGTGGATGGCTATTTGTGTGTGGCTGTCTGTGTCTGTGGCTGGTATTTGCTGTGTGTGTGGCTGTTTATGGCTGTGGCTGTATGTGTGTGGCTGACTGTGTGTTTGTGTCTGTGTGGCTGGCTGTGGCTATGTGTGGCTGGCTGGATGTATGGTTGGCTGTGTGTCTGTGTGTGGCTGGCTATGGCTGTCTATGTTGCTGGCTCTGTGGCTGTGTGTGTGGCTGTCTTTGGCTGTGTGTGTGGCTGGCTGTGGCTGTATGTGTGTGGCAGGCTGCGTGTGTGTGGCTGTGTGTCTGTGTAGCTGTTTGTGTGTGGCTGGCTGTTGTTCTGTGTGTGGCTTGCGGTGGCTGTCTATGTGGCTAGCTGTTTGTGGCTGGCTGTGTGCGTCTGACTGGCTGTGTGTGTGTGTGTGTGCCTGGCAGTGGCTGTGTGGCTATGTGGCTGGCTGTTTGTGTGTGGCTGGCTGTGGCTGTCTATGTGGCTGGCTGTTTGTGCAGCTGTGTGGCTGTCTGTGGCTAGCTGTTTGTGGCTGGCTGTATCAGTGTGTGGCTGCATGTGGCTGGCTGTATGTGTGTGGCTGTCTATGTGGCTGGCTGGCTGTGGCTGTATGTGTGACTGACTGTGTGTGTGGATGGCTGTGGCTATGTGGCTGGTGGCTGTCTATATGGCTAGCTGTTTGTGGCTGGCTGTGTGTGGCTGTCTATGTGGCTGGCTGTGTGTGGCTGTCTATGTGGTTGGCTGTGTGTCTGTGTGTGGCTGGCTGTAGCTGTGTGTGGCTGTCTGTGGCTGGCTGTGATTGTGTATGGCTGGCTGTGTGGCTAGTGGCTGTTTGTGTGACTGGCTTTGACTGTGTGTGGATGGCTGGCTGTGTGTGTGTGTGGCTGGCTTTGTGTGTGTGGCTGGCTGTGTGGTTGGCTGTGTGTGGCTGGCTATGTTGCTGGCTGTGTGTCTGTGTATGGCAGGCTTTGGCTGTCTGTATGTGGCTGGCTGTGGCTGGCTGCGTCTGTGGCTGGTTGTGTGGCTGACTTTGGCTGTGTGTGGCTGTCTATGTGGCTGGCTGCGTCTGTGTGTGGCTGGCTGTGGCTGTGTGGCTGGCTGTGTCTGTGGCTGGTTGTGTGGCTGGCTTTGGCTGTGTGTGGCTGTCTATGTGGCTGGCTGCGTCTGTGTGTGGCTGGCTGTGGCTGTCTATTTGGTTGGCTGTATGTGGTTGGCTGTATGTGGTTGGCTGTATGTGGTTGGCTGTATGTGGTTGGCTGTATGTGTGTGGGTGGCTGGCTGTGTGTATGTGGCTGTGTGTGTGTGGCTGTCCATGTGACTGGCTGTGTGTGGCTGGCTGTATGTCTTTGTGTGGTTGGCTGAGGCTGTGTGTGGCTGACCACTGCATCCCCACAATCCCGAGAAATAGAGCTTTGAAGAACACCATGTAAATGGAGCTGTGGTTGATTATTCCTTTTGCTGCACTATTCACATGTGGCTCTTCACATAACTCTTTTAAGAAAGTGGTGAGGTCCATGACAACGTAAAAGCAACATTTACGGATCGGGGCTGATGGGTTATATAGTGTGTGGGCTGGTGTGGCTTGTTTTCCAGCGCTGCTTTTTGGTCCCAGTCCGGCCCTGCCTACCTGTGATAGTTTATAGTCAAACAAAGTAAGAGACTTTGGCCGGCCACAAAGAACTGACATGATTCTCAGTCAGAGAGGAACCTAATCCAAGACTCATCACTAAGGCTACGTTCACAGACTGCGCATTGTTGGGCACTTTTTTTGCCAGCGCTTTTCAAAAATGCGCAAGTGCGTCCAGTCTGCAGTAAAGTGAATGTGAAATCACTTTGCTGTTCAGACGCCGCTTAATTTAGCGCGGCGCTTTTATGGGAAATGGCGCGGGCGTAAAAACAATGAACATGTCAATTCTTTACGCGCCGCCTGCGATTTTTCTCATAGGGGCCGGTGCTGATGTCACAGAGGGGAGGAAGAATCTTGTTCTTCCTCCCTCTGTGACATCTATGGTCAGCCCCCTTTGGGTTTCACAATGTATTGATGTACATTGCAAAACCCAAATTAAAGTTAAGGAAATGCGTTAAAAATAAGAGATGGAATACTTACCCGTCTACCGGATGTTCGGGAGCCGGGAGCAGCCGCAGGTATCGAGCGGCTAGGACCTTGCGTGATGTCAGAGTGACGTCACGGGCGCTGATTGGCCGCTCGCAGTCACATGACATGTGATATGGGCCAATCAGTGCCCATGACGTCACTCTGACATCATGCAAGGTCCTAGCCGCTCGATACCTGCGGCTGCTCCCGGCTCCCGAACATCCGGTAGACGGGTAAGTATTCCATCTTTTTTATTTTAAATACCTCTGGCTTTATTTAATTTGAGTTTCACAGTGTATATTAATACACTGTGAAGTCTAATGGGGGCTGGCAGACATGTCACAGAGGGGAGGAGGAAGCAGGATTCTCCCTCCCCTCTGTGACATCACAGCAAAATAGCGCAACAAAATACGCAAATGTGTGAACGTAGACTTAATCTATATGTAGTGAAATAAGGCTAGGGTCATACTAGTGCTAGGAATGCGTTTAGGGGAGTTCCATTAAACAGACAGAATCTAGCAGCATTAACGCAGCGTAACCATAAGGGAATGATGCGTTAACGCTGCCGATACAGTGCTATGGGTGACAGACCCCCGAGTGCAGTCAAACGCCAGCATGTAAGCGCGCTTCCACATCATGTGATGCACTTGGAAATACTGTGAAGTTTCAAACTCCAGCACTTGCATTCCGGCGTTAGACTGCGCTCGGGGGTCTGTCACTCATAGTACTGTATCGGCAGCGTTAACGCATCATTCCCTTATAGTTATGGTTAATGCTGCCAGATTCTACCTTTTTAACGGAACCCTCCTGAACACAATGCTAGCTCTAGTGTGACCCAGGCCTAACTGTGGTCACCACTGCCCGATCTATTAGGTCCATTGCTAGAATGACCAGAACAATAAATATGTGAATACAGAGCTCTGAAATCATGCACAAGCCTTCAGGAGAAGTTACATAGAGCGGACATTACAGATGAGGAGCGATAATTTGAGGCCATACTTGCAGAACATATAGGCGTTGGGTGCAGGATATTAAAGTGCACAGTGCTCATCTGCAGATACGGCCGGTCTGCACTAATAGCATTATGGTACTTTCACATCTGTGATATTTTCAATTCTGCCAGATCAGGCAAACTTGAAGTTTTTAACTTCAGGTTTGCCTGATCTGATATTTTGCAAATCCGGCAGAAATCTGCCGTTTTTGCAAAAAGGCAATGCGCCTAACTTGCAGCAAGGTTGCACTTTTGCTAAAGCATTGTAAATGGACCTCACATTTTCCCCGTGATCCCGCACTTTCGGCGCTAGCTGCAGTTTTCATATGATGCCGGAAGTGCAGGATTACGGTCAAGCCTTCGCACTTGTCCGGAGGTCCCTTTATAATATATTAGCAAAAGCGCAACCTTGCAACAAGTGAGACGCATTGCATTTTTGCAAAAATGGCGGATTCCTGCCAGATTTGCAAAAATGCCGATGTGAAAGCAGCCTTCCATACACCAGCACTGTGCCTGCACCCCAGCATATTGCAGAATACTCAGGGGGTCTTACAGGCTGGATATATGTAGGGGATTATTACCGGGGGGATGGAGGAGTTCAATGTGGGAACCTGCGATGCTGAGACAATTGTGAGTTCAGGCCTGATCACAGGCAGAATATCCATGTACACTCATTTATAAACAGTGAAACACATATAGTACACTACATACTACAGATACACTATTAGGCTGCCTTCACATTAGCGTTTGTGTCTGCATGCTGATGGCATGCAGACACAAACGCAGTCAAAAGCATGTCATTTTGATGTGTCCGCAGCGGAGAATGTCTGCCTGCGGACACATCACTGTGCAGCCCGGGCAGCCAATCGGCGCTGTCCGGGGGCGGACTGGGGGCGGAGATCAGCGCCGGAGATCTCCTCCCGGCCGCCGGTAAGCTCCGGGACGTGTCGGCGGGGAGAATCAGCTGATTTGACAGCTGTTTGAATCTCCCGCGCCGACACCGAGAGGAGATGTCGGCGCAGGAAGATTCAAACAGCTGTCGCATCAGCTGTTTCTCCCCGCCGTCATCGCTAGCAGATTACCGGCGGCGGGGAGGAGGAGATCATGAGAGGCTGAGCTGATCTCCTGGTGGCCGTCGGTGATCTCCTGTGACATCACCGGCGGCCACCGGGAGAGATTTCAATGGGTCCGCAGCGTTCTCCTGCGCTGTCAAGCGCAGAACACTGCGGACCTATTGACGACAATGCATGTTTTGTGCGCTTGGGGAAGCTTGCTGATTTTCCAAGGTCCTCGAGCGCACAAAAAATGCAACATGCTGCGTCCCGGGTGCGGACGGTAGACCCTGGAGGGAGCAGATATCTTCCGCATCCGCACCTGAACGCAGCAAACGCAGGCACTATGCGTTCCTATGTTAAACATAGGAACCGCAGTGCGCATGCGGTTGCCTGCGTATGGGAACGCAGCATACGCTGCGTTCCCATACGCACATGTGAAGGCAGCCTTACATACACAATAAACCTATGCAGCCATCTACACACAGGAAAACACACACTATACACATACGTCCCAACTCTTGAAGAAGAGAAAGAGGGACAATGTGTGCGGCGAGGCGCGCGGCAAATTTTAGGCCACACCCTGACCACACCCATTTCACAACTAGCCACACCCATATCCACGCCCCAACCACACCCATTCAGCACTGCTGGTCACACTGTTTCATAAACAAGAATTATAAACAAAAAAATAAATTTATTTACAAATGAATTAAAGTATGAATGCAAACTTGGTAAAAATATTTCTTTTAAATTAGAATGTAAAAGCTGCAGATTACAGAACCGGTCCACTCTATTAGATAAATTATCTTTGACAATCTTGTGCTTTTGGTTAATGGGAGGAATTAGAGAATAGTTGACTTATTTTTCTGCATATCTGCTGAAATCATGAGGAGCATTACCCTCACCTCTCTCAACAGTCAGGTCAAATTAAGCAGAATGACCGGCTGGAGTGTCTGTGACTACAAATCGGCAGCGGGCAGCAGGGCTGCCACTAGGAATTTCGGGGCCCCTCACTGCCAAAATTTTGGGGCCCCCCTGAGACTCTGCCCAGCCTCCACCCCTTGAGACTCGCTCCGCCTCCACCCATGCTCCGCCTCCACCCATGCTCCGCCTCCACCTAAACATACGTTATATATAAATATAGTGAAAAATTGGAACAGCACCAAAAATGACCTCAATTTTGGTGAAAAGCTTTCCCAACCAGCAATCCAGATTGTTCCTTATAATAGAGTAAAAAAAGGAAAAACAGCACAAAAAAATAGAAAAAAGTGGACTGTATTACCCAATGCATGGCCACTTCATTGGGATATAAGGTCCACTCTTTTCCATTTTTTTGTGCTGCTTTTCCTTTTTTTACTATCTCTCACATATATATGTATACGTATATATAATAAATATATATATTATATATATATATATATATATATATATATATATATATATATATATATATTAACAATTATACACACACTTGGGACTGCTGTGGGCTGATTGACTGACCTCTCATCTTCATAGTGCGCTCTGTCCTAGGCTCCCAGGCTCTGCTTCAGCGTTGACAGCTTCAGGCGGTTCCTCCTGCTCTGGAGCCTCGGTGATCTTGGCTTTCGGATCTTCAGGATGAGCGGCAGCGTCCTGTGGAGCGGGGTCAGATCCTGTGACCTCATCAGATTCTCCAAGCACTACAAGGGAGGGTAACAGACTGTGATGTCATCATCAGCGGAGGGACCTGGACTACCCCCACACAAACATCTGCCATGAACCCGAGCTGACAACACAAAGTCCCAGATGAGAGGTGAACAGAGAAATCTGGAGGACAGGAGGGAGACGGAGGAGAAAAAAAAGAGGAAGACTGAGGGGAAAGCGGACAGGACGAAGACTAAGGGGAAAGAGGACAGGAGGAAGACTAAGGGGAAAGAGGACAGGAGGAAGACTAAGGGGAAAGAGGACAGGACGAAGACTAAGGGGAAAGAGGACAGGACGAAGACTAAGGGGAAAGAGGACAGGACGAAGACTAAGGGGAAAGAGGACAGGAGGGGGATGGGGAGAGGAGGCATAGGGAGACAGAGGGGAAAGAGGACAGGAGGGAAGACTGAGGGGAAAGAAGGACAGGAGGGAAGACTGAGGGGAAAGAGGACAGGAGGGAAGACTGAGGGGAAAGAAGACAGGAGGGAAGACTGAGGGGAAAGAAGACAGGAGGGAAGACTGAGGGGAAAGAAGACAGGAGGGAAGACTGAGGGGAAAGAAGACAGGAGGGAAGACTGAGGGGAAAGAAGACAGGAGGGAAGACTGAGGGGAAAGAGGAGGGAAGAGAGGAAGAGACAGGACAGAGAGGAGAGGAAAGAGGACAGGACAGAGACGGAGAGGAAAGAGGACAGGAGGGGGACGGAGAGGAAAGAGGACAGGAGGGGGACGGAGAGGAAAGAGGACAGGAGGGGGACGGAGAGGAAAGAGGACAGGAGGGGGACGGAGAGGAAAGAGGACAGGAGGGGGACGGAGAGGAAAGAGGACAGGAGGGGGACGGAGAGGAAAGAGGACAGGAGGGGGACGGAGAGGAAAGAGGACAGGAGGGGGACGGAGAGGAAAGAGGAAAGTGTGCTGGGGGCCCCCCCTTCTCTCCCCTCTCCTAACCTGTGTGCAGCTGTGTGGCAGAAGCGATCATGCCCATCTCTCTGTCTGCACTGAGCAGGACTCTATGATCTCTGAGGTGCTGGAGGACTGGAGACCATAGACAGCAGCTCCCGACGCGATTTCACATGTCCATCTGCATTGAGCCTGGAGCTGATGTCTATGATCTCTAGTCCTCCAGCACCTCAGAGATCATAATCGCGTCTGCCTCATAGCTGCTGCACACAGGTTAGGAGTGAAAGGAGAGGGGGCCGCAGCAGCACACAGAGGGGCTCCCAGAGGACATTATTTAAAGGGCCGGCGGCAGGGCCGGCTCCAGGTTTTTGTGGGCCCCGGGCGAACAAGTCTCAGTGGGCCCCCTTTAGCACATACTGCTATTATATATATATATATATATTTATATATATATATATATAAGAGAGAAAATGGAACAGCACAATAATATACTCATCCGCGGTGCAAGTCCTGTGTATTAGTGTCCAAACCAATTCAAATAAATCAAGGAAAACAGGCAGCACTCCAGTTCAAGTGAATAAAGGGTCTGTTTTTTATTCAGAGCCCATGTGGCACGACGTTTCGGTGCACTAGGCACATTTCTCAAGTACTTGAGAAAGGTGCCTAGTGCACCGAAACGTCGTGCCACATGGGCTCTGAATAAAAAACAGACCCTTTATTCACTTGAATGGGAGTGCTGTCTGTTTTCTTGATTATATATATATATATATATATATATATATATATTATATATATATATATATATATATATATATATATATATATATATAATATAAAGAGAATTTTGTTTACGTACCGTAAATTCTTTTTTCTTGAATCATCAATGGGAGACCCAGACAATGGGGTTTAGGGCACTGCCCTCCGGAGGCCACACTAGGTACTACAAGTTTGTAGACACCGCCCCCTCCGCATATAAACCCCTACCGCAGGGAAGACCCTCAGTTTGGTTCATAAGCTGCGAGGAGACAAAATAAACCACACCCGATACATCGGGAAAGAGACCGTACACAGACGGTCCAACAACCCGGATAAACTGTCCCAACTGGGAACAGATCAAATGCAAACATGCAACGGAACAACTGGGTGGGTGCTGGGTCTCCCATTGATGATTCAAGAAAAAAGAATTTACGGTACGTAAACAAAATTCTCTTTTTTCTGATCATCATAATGGGAGACCCAGACAATGGGGATGTCCTAAAGCAAAACCCCAGGGCGGGAAGAGTTCCTCAAAGACGTGTAAAGATACGGTCCCCCTCAAAGGTGGGCCACCGCCGCCTGGAGGACCCGCCTGCCCAAACTTGCATCCGCAGAGGCATGGGCATGCACCATATAGTGCTTAGAGAAAGTGTGCAGGCTGGACCAAGTGGCCGCCTGACACACCTGCAGAGCTGAAGCGCGATGTCGCAAAGCCCAGGAAGCACCGACAGCTCTGGTCGAGTGCGCCTTCAAGCCCACCGGAAGAGGCTGACCCGCAGAGCGGTAAGCCTCTTGAATGGGCGCCTTGATCCATCTGGCCAAGGTCGATTTTGATGCCGCGGACCCCTTACAGCGACCCGCCGTAAGGATGAACAAAGAGTCTGAACTCCGGAAGGAGGCAGTCCTGGACACATAAATGCGTACAGCCCTCACTAGATCCAGAGTGTGGAGGTCGCGCTCAACCTGATGAACAGGAGCGGGACAAAATGATGGAAGAACAATCTCTTGGTTCAAGTGGAAAGTGGAAACCACTTTCGGCAAAAATTCCGCCCGCGGGCGCAACACCACCTTGTCTTGGTGGACTACCAGAAAGGGTGACTTGCACGAAAGTGCAGCCAATTCTGAAACCCGTCTCAGAGATGTAATTGCCACCAGAAAAACCACTTTCTGGGACAGATGAGAGAGGGAGACGTCCCTCAGAGGCTCGAACGGCGGTTTCTGCAGAGTCGACAGGACCATGTTAAGGTCCCAAGGATCCAGAGGTCGCCTATATGGTGGGACCACCCGAGACACCCCTTGCAGAAACTGACGGACCTTAGGAAGGAGCGCCAAACGCCTGTCAAACAGCACTGAAAGAGCTGATACTTGACCCTTCAGGGAGCTGAGGGATAAGCCCAATTCCAAACCCGACTGTAGGAAAGCCAACAACGTCAGGATGGACAAAGGCCACGGTGACCGTCCACCAGAGTCGCACCAGGAGAAAAAGATTTTCCACGTTCTGTGGTAAATCTTCCTGGATACGGGCTTCCTGGCCCGATTCATAGTGGCAACTACTGTAGGAGAGAAGCCTCTGGATGTTAGCAGCCAGGCCTCAAGAGCCATGCAGTCAATCTGAGGGCCCTGGAATTGAGGTGGAAGAATGGGCCTTGCGCGAGAAGATCTGCGCGTTCTGGAAGAGCCCATCGGAGTCCGCCTGACAGTTGCCACAGATCCGGATACCAGGACCTCCTGGGCCAATCCGGAGCCACTAGAATGGCTATGTTGCACTCCTTCCTGATTTTCCACAAAACCTTGGGAATCAGAGCTAGAGGTGGAAACACATATGGTCGATGGAAGCTGGACCAACTCAGGATCAGGGCGTCTGCCCCCAGAGACTGAGGATCCCATGATCTCGCCATGTATTGCGGCACCTGATGATTCAGCCGCGAGGCCATCAGATCCACGTCCGGAGTGCCCCATCTGCTGCAGATGTCCCGGAAGACGTCTGGATGAAGAGACCACTCTCCGGCGTCCATCCCCTGCCGGCTCAGGTAATCGGCCTCCCAGTTCTCGACCCCTGGGATGTGAACTGCGGAGATCAGGCAGTCGTTGTCCTCCACCCAAGATAGAATGCGGTGGACTTCGGTGAGGGCCTGAGCACTTCTGGTCCCTCCCTGATGGTTTATATAGGCGACGGCCGTCGCATTGTCGGACTGAACCCGAATGGGCTGTCCTGACAGGAACTTCTGAAACGCTAGGAGCGCCAGATAGACCGCCTTGATCTCCAGCACGTTGATCTGCAACGCCGACTCCGACTGAGTCCAGAGGCCTTGAGCCCTGTGGTGTAAGAACACCGCACCCCAGCCCTTCAGACTGGCGTCGGTGGTCACCACCAACCATGACGGTTTGAGGAAGGACCGGCCCCGCGACAAGTGACGGGGCTGGAGCCACCACTGCAAGGAATCCCTGGTCGGTTGGGAAAGTGCCACCAGCCGATTCAGAGAGACAGTCCTCTTGTCCCATCGGCGGAGAATCTCCAGCTGGAGAGGACGGAGGCGAAACTGTGCGAAAGGCACTGCCTCTATCGCAGCTACCATGCGCCCCACCAGCTTCATCAAGACCCGTAGGGATGATTGTGGTGACAGGAGGACAGCTTGCACTCCTGATTGGATCGCCAGCTGCTTGGCTCGTGGCAGAGACACCAGGGCTGAGTCCGTGTGGAAGTCCATGCCCAGATATGTCAATGACTGGGTCGGAACCAGGGTCGACTTCTGGATATTGAGAAGCCACCCGAACTGTTCCAGAGACTTCATGGTCACCTCCAGGCTTTGCCGACAAAGGTGTTCCGATGGCGCCCTGACCAGTAGGTCGTCCAGATAGGGTATTACGGCATGCCCCTGCACGTGTAGGAGAGCCATCATAGAGGCCATCACTTTTGTGAACACCCGCCGTGCCGAGGCCAGCCCGAAAGGCAGCGCCACAAATTGGAAGTGTTCTTCCCCCACTGCGAATCTCAACCAGCGCTGATGAGCCGGTGCAATGGGCACGTGAAGGTAAGCGTCTCGGATATCTATCGACGCTAGGAAGTCCCCCTGTGACACAGCCGCGATCACGGAGCGCAGGGATTCCATACGGAACTTCCGAACCAACACGTGATGGTTGAACAATTTTAGGTCCAGAACCGGGTGGAAGGAGCCGTCCTTTTTTGGGACAATGAAGAGGTTGGAGTAAAAACCCCGAAACCTCTCCCCGGAAGGCACTGGGACCACTACTCCGTCTCTGCGGAGTCCCTCCAACACCAGATGAAAAGCCTGAGCCTTTTCTGGAGATGGAACAGACCGATGGAATCGGTGTGTCGGCCGCGACGTCAGCTCTATCCTGTAGCCGCGTGAGACTACGTCTCGGACCCACTGATCTTGAACGTGGAGCAACCATCTGTCCTGAAAATGGGACAGGCGGCCCCCCACCTGTGGGGCGGCAGGACTGGAGAGCGAGTCATGCGGAAGTGGGTTTGGGGGTGGCAGCTGCTGCCCCCCGTTGACTTCTTCTGACGACCTTTGGGGCGCCACTGAGTAGCGGGCTTGCCCCCTCTGTCCGTGCGAGCGGACGAAGCTGAGGACTGCGAGCTGGACCGAAAGGACCACTGTTTTGGGTTCCTTTTGACGGTATACCGTGGCTTAGGCTTATTCTGTGGGATCTTAGACTCCGCAGAATCCTTTATTAGCTTATCCAGCTCAGTGCCAAAAAGTCTGTCGCCAGAGAATGGAAGATTCTGCAGAATCTTCTTAGACGTGGCATCTGAGTCCCATAGACGCAGCCACAACAACCTGCGAATCGCTATAGCATTGGCCGAAGCCACAGCAGAGCGGGTGGCAGTCTCTAGGGTCGCAGTCCTGGCGTAATCTGCATAGGCCCTTGCCCTATCAGTAAGCGCCAGGACCTCTGAATTGGACCCCGCCAGGTCAGTAATACCATCTAAGCAGGACGTAATCGCCTGCAGAGTCCAGACCGTGGCAAAATTAGGGGCAAATGAAGACCCCACAGCCTCATAGGAAGACTTGGCGAGTTGCTCGACCTGTCTATCCGTCGCGTCCTTCAATGAGGAGCTATCAGAGGCAGAGAACAGGGAGCGTGCAGCAATCCTGGTCATGGAAGCGTCCACCTTCGGGGACTGCGACCATTCCTGAAGCACCTCCTGGGGAAAGGGGAAGCGAGTGTCCTTAGATTTGCGGACATAACGCCGCCCAGGATGAATCCTGGGTGCTCTAACCACCCTTCCAAAATTAGTGTGGTCCATAAAGGAGCCACATGGGCGAGCCTCCGGCTGCAGCCACTGATACACCTCCTTAGGGTGCAGTTCCACCTCCTCAGGGGGTGCTACGAGATGTAGAGTCTCGTTGATGGAGGACACCAGATCCTCTACCCCGTCAGGTGGTTCTGACACAGATTCAAGCATTGAACCCCCATCATCCTCGTCACCATCAGAGTGACGCTCCTCCTCAGAGAGGTTCTGGATCTCGGGTGAGTCATCTCGGCGAGCCCGCTTAAGGGGTCTAGCAGCAGAAAGAAGTGACACCCGGGGGTAACTTGAAGGAGCAGCTGGGCTTCCCAGTCTCCTAGTCAGTGCCTCCAGGGATTGCGACATGGAGGATAATTTGGATAACACAGATTCGTTAATCTTATTCTGTGTTTCCCATTGCCCTGAGATCACCTGAACCTCAGGGTACAGCACCGGAGCTGCAGTCTCTGCAGAATCAGTCCGGGCCTCTGGGCGTCCGCAATTATTGCAGGACCCCTCAACCAGCGTCCCGGTGCATGTAGCACAGGTAGTGGTGGAATTGTCTGCCTTCACAGCACTTTTCTTTGCTGGGGCCATGCCGACAGCAGAGGAAAAGAATAAGCCAAGTAGGAAACCGGAACACCGGCGGCTTACCGACCGCTTCAATGCGGTGGAGGGGAGCAATGTGTGTGTGGCCTCCGCGAGGGTAATGACCGGTCTCCTCCGGGAGCGCAGCAGTGCAGTCATCCAGTCCCAGCAGGGAAGTGAGGAGAAAATGGCCGCCGCCAGTCAAGACGTGGGCGGAGCCGAAAACACGCGGGAAGCACACACACACACGCCCAGCGATGACATCATCCTATGGGCTGCTCCACATCTCTCCAAGCAGCCATCTTAATAAATCTGGTGCCGGAGCCCGCAGCGCGGGAGATATAGTAGTAACACTATACCCAGGGCTTCATGCAACATCTGTAGCCCGCAGCCGCAGCCCCTGTGACCCACAGGGCGGTCAGCTATGGTGACCCCAGCACAGGGTACACCGCCAGAACCGCGGACCCGAGGGTTGCGCGCGGTCTGAGTGTCATGAAACACATAAAGTGCCAGACACTACCCCCAGGCACACCGGAGACACAAAGTGCCTCAGTGCCGGTCCGGTCTGTAAGCACCATTTAGGGAGGCCTCGGACGGGGGTTCAGCACCAGTCCGGTCTGTAAGCACCATTTAGGGAGGCCTCGGACTGGGCTGGCTCCAGTCCGGTCTGTAAGCACCATTTAGGGAGGCCTCGGACGGAGCGGAGCTGTGCAAGGCTCCTGTCTCACACTTCTCAGAGCCCCCCAAAGAGGGATGGGAAGGAGCGCGGCAGCGTACCGGGAGAACACCATGTGCCCAGGCTCTAGGCCCTCCGGTACCTCAACCTGTGTGTTCCCCCATGGGTGAACAGGGAGACTGCCGGAGGTCCCCGACCGGGACCTACCTTATCTTCATACGCCATCACGTAAGCTGTGAGAATGCTGTGATGTGCAAGCAAAGCGTGTGATACCTCCGAGCACACTAAGTTTAAAACTGAGGGTCTTCCCTGCGGTAGGGGTTTATATGCGGAGGGGGCGGTGTCTACAAACTTGTAGTACCTAGTGTGGCCTCCGGAGGGCAGTGCCCTAAACCCCATTGTCTGGGTCTCCCATTATGATGATCAGAAAATATTTTTTTATGTATAAAGGTTGCGGACAGTAATATATATATCCATCCCTCGCAAGTTTAATCCCTACCATGCTGTCTCTCCCCCCCCCATTGTCTGTCTCTCCCATCCTGTGCGCAGTCTCTCCCCTTTCTGTGCCTGACACCCCTTGTGTGTTTTCTCCCCTCTCTGTGCATGTCTCTCCTCTCTCTGTGTGGTCTCTCTCCCTCCCTTGAGGCTGTCTTTTACCTGTGCTTGTTCCCCTCCCTGTGCACGCTGTCTCTTCCTTGCACGCTGTCTCTTCCCTGCACGCTGTCTCTCTACTGCACGCTGTCTCTTCCCTGCACGCTGTCTCTCCCCTGCACCTGTCTCCACCCTCGGGGGCCCCCTGAGCGCTGCCTCCCCACCTCACCCCCATGGGACCCTGAGCGCTGCCCTCCACCTCACCCTCTGGGGACCCTGAGCTCTGCCCCCACACACCTCAGCCTCGGGGGCCCTGAATGCAGCCCCCACACCTCAGCCTCGGGGCTCAGGGGCCCCTGAGAGCTGCCCCCACACCTCAGCCTCAGGGCCCAGGGACCCCTGAGAGTGGCCCCCACACCTCAGCCTCGGGGTTCAGGGGCCCGAGAGCTGCCCCCACACTTCAGCCTTAGGGTCCCCTGAGAGCTGCCCCCACACCTCAGCCTCGGGGCTCAGGGGCCCCTGAGAGTGGCCCCCACACATCAGCCTTGGGGCTCAGGGGCCCCTGAGAGTGGCCCCCACACCTCAGCCTCAGGGGTCTCAGAGCTGCCCCCACACCTCAGCCTCTGGGGCCCCTGAGAGCTGCCTGCCCCCACATGTCATCCTAAGGGGCCCCTGACCGCTGCCCCCACAAGCGATCCTCGGGGCCCCCTTAGCGTTGCCGCACTGCAGTCACTGATCTCCGCCTCCGCCTGTCATGTGTAAGTGTGACGCTGCAGCCGGCGCCGCGGTCTATTTCCTGTGCGTGCGGCGCTGGCTGCAACGTCACCCTACACATGACAGGATGGTGTGGGGGCAGCGGTAAGGGGCCCCCAAGTATACAGCGCCCAGGCCCCTGAAGAGAGGGAGGCCCGTAGAAGATGTGAGGGGGCGGGGCCTGAAGATTGTAACCCGCCCGCTCACCTCTCATCCAGGTTCCCCTCTCCTTCCATCACCGCCGGACCCCTCACAACTGTCAGGGTCGTGAGGCCCTGACGGCAGCCATGCCACTACCTGCTTCGTCCATTGGGCGATTGATACTTTGTCACAATTCCTGATGTTTCTTAGAGATGTTCAAATGCCTACGCTTCCCACGGGACCTGTGCGGTCATATTGTGTCGGGTGGAATTCATCCCGAAGCCAAACCAATTTATCGGGTTCAGAAGCTAATCTCCGACAATGGTTTGAATGGTTTATTAATTAATTAAAAAAAAAAAAATTCTGCATGCTACTTTCCTTAACTGTTTCTATCTCTGGAACGCTTCAACGATCCTAGCGATTCTGAGAGTATTTTTTCGTGACATATTGGCATTCATTGAAGCGCCATTTTCTGGCGCTGTACCCAGACTCTTCCAGTTGCCCTGATGCCGGTGGCAAACTGGGTAATATAGGGGGTTAATGCCAGCTTTTTATTGGCAGCTGGCACTAAGCCCGAGACTCATAATGTCGGGCCAATGTTAGACCCAGCCACTAGGAATCTCTGGTAAATAGTAAAAGAAAAGTACGCCGCACAGAGAAAAATACTTTTATTAGAAAAAAACAAATACAAATTGAAACTCCATCTTTATTACTTCATACCGTCCGACGTAGTCCACAACGATGGTCCCACGATGCTCGATTGCCTCTACTACATCCAGAGACTGCAGCAAGGGATCAAGTGTCCTCTTCCTGCAGTCTCTGGGGTAACACTGATGGTGCACTGTATGGCAATGATCTGCTATACAGTACACCATGACTGTGACCCCAGAGACTTCAAGAAGAGAACACTTGATCCCTTGTTGTAATCTCTGGGGTCACAGTCATGGTGCACTGTATGCGAAAAAAGAATGTGCATATAGGGTCTTATCTCAATTACACACTTTCACTTAGCGATGTGGAATTGCTCACCTTTGTCAGTTGTGAAACCCACAACTGCAGCTGCTGCAGGGACCGCACTTCCAACGGAAACCGTGGTCGTAATGCAGATTCTTGGACAAAGTGCCAAGAAGGAGCTCGGTAGGAGGCTCTGAAACGCGTCGGAAAATAAAGGCTGTAGCTGATCCAGACATCTCTGTGTCTGTGGTTCTTTGTTCTCGGAGCAGCAGCGGGACACTGAGGCACTTTGTCCAAGAATCTGCATGGTGCACTGTATGGCAGATCATTGTCATACAGTGCACCATCACTGTGGCAAACCCAACTCTCAAAGATCACATGATCTCTGAGGCTTGGGTCATGTGACCAGATGTTGTCATGGCAATGTCAGGTTGCCATGGTAACATCCGGTTACTATGGTGATCGGCTCATTAGGATGCGCCGATCACCACATGGAGAGGTACGAGACTGCGCTCCCTCGCCCCGGACCCTAAGTGCTGTGACTGGTAAGATCACAGAACTTAGGGAGTGACACAGAGCCACGGCACAGTGATAACACATATCGCTGTGCTTGACTGTCACATCACTCCTCTGCAGTGTTATCTCCATGCAGGGAGATGACGCTGCAGAGAATGCTGACACGGGGGGCACAGGAGGGGAGGGGGTGACTGGAGGAGGAAGAGGGCACAGGAGCGTGGGAAAATGGGTGCAGGAGCACAGGGACACAAGGTTGCATGGGTGCAGGGACACAAGGATTCAGGGCACAGGGGCACAAGGTTGCAGGGCATAGGAACACAAGGTGTGTAGGAGCGCAGGGCAAGGGACACAGGGACACAAGGATGCAGTGCACAGGCGTGCGGGGTGCAGGGCTGCAGAAACGTAGGGGTGCCGAGACGCAGGGATGCAGGCTTCAGGGCACAGGGGTACAGGGCACATGGCTGTGAGCTGCAGGGATGCAGGGTTGCAGGGGTGTAAGCTGCAGGGGCGCAGGGCATGGGTGCAGAGACGCAGGGTGTGGGCTGCTGGGCACTGGGCTGCGGGGCACAGGGCATGGGTGCAGAGACGCAGGGGTGTGGGCTGCTGGGCACTGGGCTGCGGGGCACATGCTGGGCACAGGGGTGCGGGCTGCGGGGCACAGGGACGCATGGCACAAGGGTGCAGGGCACAGGGGTATGGGGATACAGGGCACAGGGATGCAGGGCTGCGGGGTGTGGGCTGCAGGGCACAGGGGTGTGGGGCACAGGGGTGTGGGGCACATGGCTGCAGGCACAGGGGTGCGTGGGTGCAAGGTTGCCAGGCTGTGGGGCACAGGGGTCCGGGGCGCAAGGGTGCGGTGTGCTGGGCTGCAGGGCACAGAGGCGCAGCTTTAGAGGGGTGCAGGGTTGTGGGCTGCAGGGCACAGAGATGCGGGGCGCAGGGGTGCGGGGCGCAAGGGTGCCAGGGTGCGGGGCGCAGGGCACAGGGGTGCAGGGCCGCAGGGGTGAAGGCTACAGGGGTGCGGGACGCAAGGGTGCTGGGCTGTGGGGCACAGGGGTCCGGGACACAAGGGTGCGGGGTGCAGGGTGCTGGGCTGCAGGGTGCATGGGTGCAGGGCACAGGGGTGTGGGGCACAGGGCTGCAGCCACAGGGGTGCGTGGACGCAAGGTTGCCGGGCTGTGGGGCACAGGGGTCCAGGGCGCAAGGGTGCTGGGCTGCAGGGCACGGGACGCAGGCTACAGGGGTGCAGGGCTGTGGGCTGCAGGGCACAGAGGTGCGTGGCGCAGGGCACAGGAATGTGGGGTGCAGGGCAAGGGCACAGGGGCCGGGGCGCAAGGGTGCGGGGCTGCAGGGACGCAGGGCTGTGGGCTGCAGGGCACAGAGGTGCGGTGCTCAATGGTGCCAAGTTGTGGGGCATGGATCCGGGGCACAATTGTGCAGGGCGCAGGGCACAGGGGTGAAGGCTGTGGGCTGCAGGGCACAGAGGTGTGGGGGCGCAGGGCTGCAGGCACAGCGGTGCGGGGTGCAAGGGTGCTGGGCTGTGGGGCACAGAGGTCCAGGACACAAGGGTGCAGGGTGCAGGGATGCTGGGTGCAGGGTGCAGGACGAGGGGTGCAGGCATGCAGGGCTGTGGGCTGCAGGGCACAGGGGTGTGGGACGCAAGGGTGCCGAGTTGTGGGGCACAGGGGTCCGGGGCACAAAGGTGCCGGGTTGTGGGGCACAGGGGTCTGGGGCGCTGGGCTGCAGGGTCGCAGGGGTGTGGGGCACAGGGGTCTAGGGCGCAAGGGTGCTGGGCTGCAGGGCACAGGACTGCAAAGGTACAGTGTGGAGCAGTGTTGATGGGGGTGATCAATCCCATCAGATCACTGGAGGGGACTGGTATAGCCCCCTCCAGTGATGATGGGAGTGATCTGATGGTCCTCCAACTCCCAGAGGAGAGAACCGCACAGCAGGGCATAGGAGCGGAGGACCGGGGAGAGCGCGCACAGGAGTGGCGGAGGGCAGGGAAGTGCGAGGACCGGGGAGAGCGGGCACAGGAGCAGGAGGACCGGCGGCCGCGGAGAGCAGGCGAGTAGGGAGGACTGGGGAGAGTGGGCGCAGCGGCGATGATAGGAGTGATATGGGAGTGATCAATCCCATCAGATCACTACCAGATCACTCCCCTCATCACTGGAGGGGGCGATATCCGCCCCCTCCAGCACTCCATGCTATGGAAGGGGCGGTGCCATAGCTGGCTGACACAATTACTGGGATTGGCTGTTGGAAGTTCCAACAGCCAATCACAGGTATGGCAGATGAGGGGTGGGAAAGCCACCCCCCCTGACATCACCCTAAGGTCCTTGGCTTTCTGTAGCCCCTGTGAGATTTAGGCGACGCCGGGGCTACAAGACGGGAATTCCGCCATGACGTTGTGGGATGTCGCAGGTCGGGAAGGCACCGACTTCTATGACATCCCACAACGTCATAGGTCGGGAAGGGGTTAAGCTACCTCGGGGTAGTTGCACAGCACTCCGGTTTACTTATTGTTGGGTGATTGGTCATGACAACTCTAGACTTTTCCCATTGGTCATCACCAGCCAGTATGGGGCGTCGGACTCCTCACCGCGTAAGTTGGTTGTTGCATACCAATGAGGGAAATGGAAAACTTTAAAACCATTCTCCTGTAATATTGATTATAGGACACACCATGAAATGTAATAAATTAATTAATTAAATAAATGCATAATAAAATAAATAAGTACATAGCTGGTGCGGCCTGGACATAAAGGTTGTTTTCACAAGAAAACGAGGTATTTTACGTTGTTGTTGAATGAGCTTGCTTGGTTACGTGTTTGCATCTGTTCTTTTAGGTCTGCTAAAATGGAATTTAAAAACAAACAAATAAACGAATGAACAAAGAAGCATATTTCACCTTATGGTTCTGAGTGTTCTTTAGGTTTTAGAGTTGATTTTGCATGCGTCAAATGCTGAACAATTTCATTAAGGCGGGTGGCATATGACTCCCTCGTTCTAATTCTAGTCATTGGTTTCTGGAGCACCTCAGCGGTATCCTGATACAACAGCTGTGAGGTCTGCAGGATAACACCTAGTTTGTCGCTCATGGTCAAGGAACTGATGGCAGGGCCGGGACGACCACTAGGCGAACCTAGGCGGTCGCCTAGGGCGCCATCTTGGGCAGGGCGCATTCTCGCCTGACCGGAGTCCGGTCACCGCCGCCCGGCCCTGGAGTTGCGGGGAGAAGCTGCGGCAGGGAGCGGTGGGCGCCGCCATGTTCTTTGTAGCTGACGCCCACTAACAGTACAGCCGGTCAATAGAGGTTGAGACCTCTACACAATGGCCGCGGTCTCCAATTAGCCGCGGCCATTTTGTTGAAGTCTCAGCTTTCACCGACCGGCTGTACTGTTAGTGGGCGCCGGCCACAAAGAACATGGCGGCGCCCACCGCTAGCTGCCGCAGGCCCGCAGCTATTCCTCGGCTCGCAGGCAGCGTCCTGCTGATGTGCGCCCTCCGGGCTCCGGCACCCCTGCTCCGCATCCACAGCTTCCCCAATGGTAAGGTATGCTGGAGGCTGTGGGGGAGACAGGGGGGCTGTGGGGGAGACAGGGGGCTGTGGGGGAGACAGGGAGGCTGTGGGTGAGACAGGGAGGCTGTGGGTGAGACAGGGGGGCTGTGGGGGAGACTGTGGGGAGACAGGGGGGCTGTGGGTGAGACAGGGGGCTGTGGGGGAGACTGTGGGGAGACAGGGGGGCTGTGGGGGAGACAGGGGGGCTGTGGGGGAGACAGGGAGGCTGTGGGGGAGACAGGGGGGCTATGAGGGAGACAGGGGGCTGTGTGGGGAGACAGGGGGGCTATGAGGGAGACAGGGGGGCTGTGGGGGAGACAGGGGGGCTGTGGGGGAGACAGGGGGGCTATGAGGGAGACAGGGGGGCTGTGGGGGAGACGGGGGCTGTGGGGGAGACAGGGATGCAGTCAGGATGGAGGGATGCAGTCAGGATGGAGGGAGGCTGTTGGTATGGAGGAAGGATGGAGAGAGGCTGTCAGGATGGAATAGGCTATTGGGATAGAGGGAGGCTGTCAGGATGGAGGACCGCTGTTGGGATGGAGGAAGTATGGAGGGAGGCGGTCAGGATGGAGGGACATTGTTGGGATGGAGAGAGGCTATCGCGATGAAGTGAGGCTGTTGGGATGGAGGAAGGATGAAGTGAGGCTGTCGGGATGGAGGGAGGCTGTCGGAATAAAGGGAAGCTGTTGGGATGTTGTCTATATGGCTGGCAGCCATCTCTATTGCGTACGGCCAGCAGTAGTCTCTATCGTGTATTCTCTATTGCGTACGGCCAGCAGTAGTCTCTATTGTGTATTCTCTATTGTGTATGGCCAGCAGCAGTTTCTATTGTGTATTCTCTATTGTATGTATAGCCAGCAGCATTCTCCATTGTGTATACGGTCCGCAGCCATCTCTATTGTGTATACAGGTAGCAGCTGTCTCTATTCTGTATTCTCTATTGTATATACAGCTATTGTGTTTAGATTTATAGAAAAGAAGTTGCAACACACAATCAGCGGTGTTTATTCACTCTTTGTGGGGTGGCGCTTCAACAGGCATATAGTCAACAGGCATATGGTGGACTATATGCCTGTTGAAGCGCCACTTGCGGTGTGAAACGGCCATCGCCTTTGAGAACCCCCCCGTCCTCCCACCCGCACCATGTAAGACCACACGAAGAGGGAATAAACACCGTTGATCCTACGATGTTGCAACTTCATTTCTATAACGCTAACCGGAAGTGATGAACCGCTAACTGGAAGTGTGGACTGGGTTGTTTGAGTGCTCAGCAGGCTGAATGCCGGAGCGCTGGTGATCAGGAAAGGGGCACCCTGAAGCGATCTGCAAGCTGCAGCTCTCCAGAAACACCGTGGACAGATTGGTGCTGGCACCAAGAATCGTCAGAACCGTGACTGATACAGCTATTGTGTATTCAGCCCACAGCAGTCTCAAGTGTGTGTGTGTGTAATATATAATAGAAAGTGTAAAAAAAGGAAAAACAGCACAAAAAATAGAAAAAAGTGGACTTTATTGCCCAATGGCTGGCCACGGGGGGCGCCGTTTGCCTTACCTGCCTAGGGCACCAAAATGCCTTGTCCCGCCACTGACTGATGGGATTGTGGTTGTGATATGCTGACCTTTGACATTTTGTTTAGGGGCTGTCATGTTTGGGTTATCAGTAATGTGGTACCTGATTTCTGTTTTGTTTCATTTCAGAATTTCGGGAAATGTGTACCATTGCTAAACTGGAAAGTGTTTATTGACAGGTTTCCATCTGAAGGTGCTGCAACCCATCTGTTGTTACGGGCAGCTTTTTCTTGATCCTGTGGAGTTTATGGTAGGATTTGGTGTACACAGGGGTTCATGGTTGGGGTTTATATGGCATATATCCAGACTCTGCCGGGCAACTATGCGTTGCGTATTACATTTGCTGGAATGGACACATATCCAACTTGTAGGTTGTACAGAGATATCCTATGAGTGTTAAAAAAAAAGAGAGGAGTTTTGCTTCCTTGAGATATGTCTTGATTCAGGTAGCAGAATAATGGGAATTTGCGGCTCCGCTGTCCCTTTATTTACATTGTTTGTCACAGCACTACTCGCCTGATCCCTTGTTAATGGGCTGCCTTTCTGTGATTCGGGGGGTGAAGCCCCCCTCAGTTTTATGCCCACTGTAGTACGCCCATTGTTTCGGTCGACGTCTACTCAGTTTTACTCAACACCTTGCACAGGGCGGGCAGTTTTTCTACTTTATCATTTCTGATGTGAATGTTGCATTTCCTCCCAGAGAATTCTGCTTTCCTTCATTCAGGACGGAAGGAGTTATCCCTAAGGTTGTTAAAGCAGGGTGAATGTGGTGGTAAGCCTGTTTTCGGCAGGCGTATGCCTCTGGTTTTCACTTATACCTTGCATACATTGTTATTGGTGTGAGATGGCTAAGTGACTGTTATTGATGCAGTATATGTATGTGAGTGTACGTGGGTATGATACAAGAGGCACCAGGTACAGCTTTGGGGTAAGTACGAGTCTTATTGCATATTCGGGTTTGGGCGTGTATATGGTTATGTCCGCCTACATGCGTGCCAAGCGTATACGTATATTTGTAAACACCGCCACGCACTGGCGTGGTATGTCAAACTGAGGCCATTTATTTCTGCGGTTCAATACACAATGCGAAACCCTCACATTTTAAATAAGCACTACAAACCGGATGATTTAATTAGTGTTCATTCCTATTATGGCCTGACATGGCTCACCGCCTGGGTATCCCAAGGTATTTATTGCACGAATTTCGGGCAGTGATGAGAATCGGGTAAAACGTCTGTCGTGTTGTTTACACATCTATGGCTTGTGATTCAATAATAACCAGGGGCTGGCTGGCACTTTTCAGCCTGGGGGGCAATCACAATATAGAGGCCCGCGAGCTGCAGCGGCAGCCCAACTTTGGCCAGTTTATCACTGGCCGCTACATTAAAGCAGCAGAGGTAAATGGATTTAAAAACAGGCTGATACATATAGTAATAAGAGAGCAGAACTGAGCTTACTACAGAGATAAGGGAGCAGAACTGAGCTTACTACAGAGATAAGGAGCAGAATGAGCTACTACAGAGATAAGGAGCAGAACTGAGCTTACAGAATATGAGCAGACGACTTATACAGAGATAAGAGGCAGAACCGAGCTTACTACAGAGATAAGGGAGCAGAACCGAGCTTACTACAGAGATAAGGGAGCAGAACTGAGCTTACTACAGAGATAAGAGAGCAGAACCGAGCTTACTACAGAGATAAGAGAGCAGAACCGAGCTTACTACAGAGATAAGGGAGCAGAACTGAGCTTACTACAGGGAAAAAAAGAGCAGAACCAAGCTTACTACAGAGATAAGAGAGCAGAACCGAGCTTACTACAGAGATAAGAGAGCAGAACCGAGCTTACTACAGAGATAAGGGAGCAGAACCGAGCTTACTACAGAGATAAGGGAGCAGAACTGAGCTTACTACAGAGATAAGGGAGCAGAACTGAGCTTACTACAGAGATAAGGGAGCAGAACTGAGCTTACTACAGAGATAAGTGAGCAGAACTGAGCTTACTACAGAGATAAGAGAGCAGAACCGAGCTTACTACAGAGATAAGGGAGCAGAACCGAGCTTACTACAGAGATAAGGGAGCAGAACTGAGCTAACTACAGAGATAAGAGAGCAGAACCGAGCTTACTACAGAGATAAGAGAGCAGAACCGAGCTTACTACAGAGATAAGGGAGCAGAACTGAGCTTACTACAGGGAAAAAAAGAGCAGAACCAAGCTTACTACAGAGATAAGAGAGCAGAACCGAGCTTACTACAGAGATAAGAGAGCAGAACCGAGCTTACTACAGAGATAAGGGAACAGAACCGAGCTTACTACAGGGAAAAAAAGAGCAGAACCGAGCTTACTACAGAGAAAGAGAGTAGAACCGAGCTTACTACAGGGATAAGAGAGCAGAACCGAGCTTACTACAGGGATAAGAGAGCAGAACCGAGCTTACTACAGGGAAAAAAGAGCAGAACCGAGCTTACTACAGAGATAAGAGAGCAGAACCGAGCTTACTACAGGGATAAGAGAGCAGAACCGAGCTTACTACAGGGATAAGAGAGCAGAACCGAGCTTACTACAGGGAAAAAAGAGCAGAACCGAGCTTACTACAGAGATAATGGAACAGAACCGAGCTTACTACAGAGATAAGAGAGCAGAACCGAGCTTACTACAGAGATAAGAGACCAGAACCGAGCTTACTACAGAGATAAGAGAACAGAACCGAGCTTACTACAGAGATAAGGGAGCAGAACTGAGCTTACTACAGGGATAAGAAGCAGACGAGCTAACAGAAAGAACAACAGTTACTACAGGGATAAGAGAGCAGAACCGAGCTTACTACAGGGATAAGAGAGCAGAACCGAGCTTACTACAGGGATAAGAGAGCAGAACCAAGAACCAATGCGTGGTTAATGCCATTAGGCAAAAAAGTCCACTTTTTCTGTATTTTTGTGCTGTTTTTCCTTTTTTTTACATTTACACTCATAACTATTATATAGTAGATGGTGGCCCGATTGTAATGCATCGGTATTCTAGAATATATATGTAGTTTACATACTGTGACTAACAGAACTTGTTCAGTCAACGTGAGTGAACTACACCGCTCCTCCTGTCACCTCTCCTCCGTCTCTCCTCCTGTCACCGCTCCTCCTGTCACTGCTCTTCCTGTCCCCGCTCCTCCGTCTCTCCTCCTGTCACCTCTCCTCTGTCTCTCTTCCTGTAACCGCTCCTCCTGTCACCGCTCCTTCGTCTCTCCTCCTGTCACCGCTCGTTGATCGCTCCTCCTGTCGCCACTCCTCCTGTAACCGCTCCTTTGTCTCTCCTGTCACTGTTTGTCCATCGCTCCTCCTGTCACCACTCCTCCTATCCCGCATCCTCCGTCTCTCCTCCTGTCACCACTCATCCATTGCTCCTCCTGTCACTGCTCCTCCTGTCACCGCTCGTCCATCACTCCTCCTGTCACCGCTGCTCCTGTCCCGGCTCCTCCATCTCTCCTCCTGTCACCGCTCCTCCTGTCCCCGCTCCTTCGTCTCTCCTCCTGTCACTGCTCGTCTATCGCTCCTCCTGTCACTGCTCCTCCTGTCCCCGCTCCTTCGTCTCTCCTCCTGTCACCGCTCATCCATCGCTCCTCCTGTCACCGCTCCTCCGTCTCTGTAACCTGTAACCGCTCCTTCGTCTCTCCTGTCACCGCTCGTCCATCGCTCCTCGTATCACCGCTCCTCCGTCTCTCCTCCTGTCATGGCGGATTTCCATTACAGACAGAAAGACGGGATTAGACAATTATATAGTAGGCTGTAGCAGAGCTGGTGCTGTATTTTTTGTGCATTGTGATGTCTGTATGTCCTGCAATAGATTGACCTGCACTCCAATAACAAACTATGAACGATACACAAACCATTTCAGCTCTGCTATGTCAAACTCAACTGTGCTACATCTACACTTATATACTGCTCCCAGCCTTCCAACAGTTGCCATGTATATATTTAGATGTAGCGGAGCTCATGCTGTGTTGTTTGTGCATTGTGATATCTGTGCTGCTGTAGATTGAGCTGCACTCCTATAACAAACACTAGAATGCCACCTGACCACCTCAGCTGTGGCGGTGTCACATCTTCCATGATAGCGGACGCTTCCACTGTGGGAGGAGTGTTATGCAGTGATGGCCTGACATGCTCAATCACACAGAGGGAGAGATGCAGGATATCATGGAAGATATGACACCGCAGTACGGGGAGTGGGTAACAACGAGGGGGACGGGGGCTGAGAATTCACAGTGCGGCGAGGGTTGACAAAGTGGGGCTGAAAGGATGGACACTTCAAATAGCCGGTGGGAAAGTCGACTTCACCGCCCACTTTCCTGGCCGCTATGTGAAGTGAAGCGCTGTCTCTCTGAAACGGAAATCCCACGTCGCTGATTGGTCGCGGAGCAGCCAATCAGCAATGCATGCTTTCCGTTACAGAAAGAAAGACGCGATAAGGCAATTTTATAGTAGGATTACACACATACACACTTGAGACTGCTGTGGGCTGAATACACAATAGCTATATACATAATAGAGAATACACAATGGAGATGGCTGCTGGCCGTATAGACAATGGAGATGGCTGCTGGCCGTATAGACAATGGAGATGGCTGCTGGACGTATAGACAATGGAGATGGCTGCTGGCCGTATAGACAATGGAGATGGCTGCTGGCCGTATAGACAATGGAGATGGCTGCTGGCCGTATAGACAATGGAGATGGCTGCTGGCCGTATAGACAATGGAGATGGCTGCTGGCCGTATAGACAATGGAGATGGCTGTTAAGTGCTATACACACAATAGAGACTGCTGCTACTCTCCATCCATCCCATTGTCCCCCCCAGGTTGCTATCTTTGGCTGTAATAGGGCCTTACCTGACTCCACACTCCTGATCCCGCATCCCGACAGCTTCTTCCTCTGCCGCTCCTGGTCTCCCGCTTGCCGTCACCAGCCGACACCCTGCACCAGCCAGCATCCGGTGGCATCCGGAATCGCCAGCACCCCACATCAGTCAGCACCCGGCAGCCACCAACACCCAGCAGGCAGCCGCCAGCACCAGGCAGCCAGTAGCAGCCGCCAGCATCCGACACCAGCAGCCAGCACCCGGTAGCCGACACCAGCCGCCAGCATCTAACAGCCAGCACCAGGCGGCAGCCGCCAGCACCCGCACCAGGCGGTAGCCACCAGCACCCGCATCAGGCGGCAGCCGCCAGCATCCGACAGCCGGCATTAGGCATCACCCGGCAGCCACCAACACCCAGCAGGCAGCCACCAGTACCAGGTATCCGGCACCAGCCGCCAGGACCCGGCACCCGGTGGCAGCCGCCAACACCCGGCACCAGGTGGCAGCCGCCAGCACCAGGTGGCAGCTGCCAGTACGCAGCCACCAGCACCCGGCAGCAGGTGGAAGCCACCAGCACCCGGCAGCAGCCGCCAGCACCCGGCAGCAGGCGGCAGCCGCCAGCACCCGGCGGCAGGCGCCAGCACCCGGCAGCAGGCGGCAGCCGCCAGCAGGTCGCAGCCGCCAGCACCCGGAAGCAGGCGGCAGCCGCCAGCACCCGGCAGCAGGCGGCAGCCGCCAGCACCCGGCAGCAGGCGGCAGCCGCCAGCACCCGGCAGCAGCCGCCAGCACCCGGCAGCAGGCGGCAGCACCCGGCAGCAGGCGGCAGCTGCCAGCACCCGGCAGCCGCCAGCACCCGGAAGCAGCCGCCAGCACCCGGCAGCACCCGGCAGCAGGCGGCAGCACCCGGCAGCACCCGGCAGCCGCCAGCACCCGGCAGCAGGTGGCAGCCTCCAGCACCCGGCAGCAGGTGACAGCCTCCAGCACCTGGTAGCAGGTGGCAGCCGCCAGCACCCTGCAGCAGCTGCCAGCACCCGGTGGCAGCTGCCCGCACCCAGCACCAGCCGCAGCGATGTGCCGGCGGCGGGAAATTCAAATGTTCTCCTCCACTCCCTCCCTCCTCTGAGTGAGCCTTCAGCTGCCTGCTGCCGCGGTCTGTGAAGGGAGATGCCTTGCAAAGGCAGCAGGCCGGGGAGGGGCGGATGACTGAGGTGGGGGGGCGGGACTCACCCGAGGACACACACAGCCTCGGTCTGGCCCTAATGGCGACCCGGCCGGCCGGGTGCCATGACAACGGCCGCTGCTGCCCGAAGCCGGTCCCGCGGTGGTGCTGACTGCAGAGAGAGCTGAGAGCTCTGCTCAGAGCAGATGAGTGCGGCTGCGGCCGCGCCAAGCCGACAGACGGCCGCCGCGGCGCTAGCAGTATTGTAGCAGTGCACTGACTCAGTCAGTGACACAATCCCGCCTGCGTCCGGCGTCCCGCCGGTTGCCAGGACGACGCAGCCCTTGCTGCGATTTGAAGCCCGGAGCGGTCCCACTGCGGCCGCACCGCGCTGACAGCTGATGATCATTTCACTGTTCAGGGCCGCTGCTGGCAGTATCGGGCGGCCCTGAACTGTCACTAAACCGGCAGCCTGGAGGGCAATTGCCCCCCAGGAACCCGGCCCAGTCCGCCCCTAACCCCCCTTGGAACACAGCAATATATTATTGATTCATGGGGTAAGCTAGTTCTTCGCGATTGCTCCAGGGTGTGAGTATATGTTCTTTTCTGCTTGAGCATATATCTGATTTAAACAAAAAAAAAAAAAGTAGGAAAAGATCTTCCGTTACTCTTCAGTTCCTGTGTTACGAGTGGATGCCTAATTGTTGTTTCTTTCCAGATGGCGTCGGGCCCGATAGATGGATGTTGTGCCACTGTTTATATATCTGGACTGCTCACTGGGACAGGAGTTTCCCCCAGGAGGATGATCACTCGTTTTCTGCCTAAAAGGTTATTGGTGAAGAAGGAGTTTCATATGTTTTGAGTGGTGCCCGATGTAGTGGGAATTGCTCGGTCAGTCATATTTTCGTCACCCGCATTGATGATGACGTTCTTGTGCCCTTCCAATTGGAGAACTGATGTCATTATGAGAAAAGGGTTGGATAAACTTCGTGTTTTTCTACGTTTTGTATTTAATTTGACCCAAGGCGTTCCCTATAGCCCTATAGTCCGGGGGCACCGGGAAGGATTTTGGCGCCAGAATATACTCGGCCTATGGATTAACCACCTTTCCGTTTTCTTTTGTTTTAGGGGAATTTTTAAGTTTTGGCAGTAGCGACTGTTTTGATGCCTTACGTTTTATTCCCATTTGGGTTTTCATCGGGGTGTCATGGGGGTGTTATCTTCGTTTCAAGGTTCTAATTCTCCAAAGTGTTAGTTTTTCATCGCTTGGGGGGGGGGTCGCAGCTCAGGCGTACGCCTTCACTTCTCCTTGGCGGGTGGTGTGTGCTTTTGCTCAAAGGCTAACATGCGCCGGGAGTCCGGTGGCATAACGCTTCGATACACACAGGTTATCAGGCGGATTTGTGCCTAGGATCAAGCTGCGGCCAAAAATATCCCACAAGAGATGAGATAGTACTATTTGGATTTTCCTCTCCAATAAAGGTTTTTTGGTTAAGATTTAAATGTGTGGTTTTTCATTGTGTGGGACAGAATTGGTGGGGAGTCTTGTCAGTCTGAAGAGCACTGCAGCTGATTAGCTGCTGCACCCTGACTGACAAGCCCCTGAGATGTTCATAAGGTAGCCCATCCCATACAATGATCTCATCAGGCATCATCCCCTTCCTGCTCCTACTCCGCCCTCAGGGCTTATAAACCCCTGTCTCTGGCTGTTTGGCCTCTCCCCCCATGATGACCCAGGGCACGATCGCCCTCCCTCCCTTGTCTGTATTTTGGTGATATGGTTTAAAGTCGCAGCAGCGGATGGTGTGTGATTTTGTAGAAGGCTAACATGCGCCGGGAGTCCGGTGGCATAACGCTTCCATACACACAGGTTATCAGGCGGATTTGTACCTAGGATCAAGCTACCGGCCAAAAATGTCCCACAAAGGATGAGATGGTACTATTTGGATTTACCTCTCCAATAAAGGTTTTTTGGTTAAGATTGAAATGTGTGGTTTTTCATTGTGTGGGACGGAATTGGTGGTGGGTCTTGTCAGTCATAATGTTCCGGCAGCACGTCATACTATATGGAGGAGGTGGGAATTTCAACATAGGGGACGACCAGGAGGAGAAATGATGACGCCCATGATAAGAGCCTGCGAGGAGGGAGAATGAAGACCTGAAGACCGCCCATTGCAGTCTACGGTGAAGACTGGATGTAAGTTATTAAATCGTTGTTATAACGCTTTATATTGCAGTTTTAGCTCAGAGAGGGATGGTTAGGGATGAGCTAGCAAGGTGCAGGACAGGGAGTGGTAGGATAGGGGCTAAATCAAGCTGACAGGTTCTCTTTAAATAGTCTGATGGAGAACTTAGCAGTACAGCAGAGGTATCAGAACCAAGAGAGAAGTCTGCAGCAAAGATACAAATTGAAGTGAATTGTGTTGTTCCTGAATCGTGTGAGAAGTGCCCGCAATGTACCTGCTCGGCAAGTGTTGTGTGTGAATATAAAGAAAGAATCATTTAAAGTGAAACAGAGTTCTGTGTCTGTATCATCCCTTGGGAAACCACATAATCAAGTACAATATCCCCTGCACTGTGGAGGTGGCCAGGATGTGGACTGGTTATTGAGGGCTGCATAGCAGCCTGGGATTGCCCTCACCCGAGACTACTGCCACCTCCACACTGGGTCCCTTCCTAGTATAATGTCCCGGCTGCTGGACCCATCCTACAATAATGTTCCCCATTCCAGGGAAAAAATGTTCCTGCTACAGGCAACAAATAACATCACTGTTATGCCCGGCCTGTGACTGGCACGTCAATGTCAGATTCCAGTCTGTAATTGGCCGGCGGCATGTATCCTTGTCCAGGAACCTGGCAGGTCCTCGTACACACATCAAGCTGAAATAGCCTGTAGTGCCCTTTGTTATGGTCAGTGTCTCACCCTCTGTAACCATGATTGTTATGCCCCGGTCTATGACCACAGTTAATTTACTGCCAAAGAAGAACGCAATATGTCACTACAAAACCATAGTGTGTCTGTGAGTTGGTGATGACTTGAAGAAATTCCTACACTCACCTTGTTTTTGCTGTAGTTAAGCTGTCGCTCCATAGCCCCTTTCCTGATAGTTTTGCCGCAGTTGTTATGGACCTCGATAGTGAATGTCTTTTAGTCCTTGGTATCTGACCCAGCACTTATGGCCACTTTACACACACCAACTTATCTGCCCAACTGCTGACCAACTTACTGGTTGCAGTGAAATCATGGACACATTGTTACATTTTGTGGCTGTGTACAAATATAACAATGTGTCCATGATTTCACTGCAACCAGTAAGTTGGTCAGAAGTTGGACAGATAAGACAGATTAGCGTCAAGTACAACCTCCAGGACAATTGCTCACCTGCCGTCATCACAAGATTAGGTCTTAGAAAATAAATTTACCCCTGATGGAAAAATAGATCTGCATCATCCTATTTTTATTTTCCCTCCCTCACCCCGGGGGGGAGACCTCCCCCCCCCCCCCCCTCACCCCAGGGGGAGACCTGCCCTCCCCTCACCCCAGGGGGAGACCTGCCCCCCTCACCCCAGGGGGAGACCTGCCCCCCTCCCCGGGGAGACCTGCCCCCCCCCCTCACCCCAGGGGGAGACCTGCCCCCCCCCCCCTCACCCCAGGGGGAGACCTGCCCCCCCCCCTCACCCCAGGGGGAGACCTGCCCCCCCCTCACCCCAGGGGAGAGCCTCCCCCAGGACTGCCCTCCCCTCACCCCAGGGGAGACCTGCCCTCCCCTCACCCCAGAGGGAGACCTGCCCTCCCCTCACCCCAGGGAGAGACCTGCCCTCCCCCTCACCCCAGGGGGAGACCTGCCCTCCCCCTCACCCCAGGGGGACCTGCCCTCCCCCTCACCCCAGGGGGAGACCTGCCCTCCCCTCACCTCGGGGGGAGACCTGCCCTCCCCCTCACCCCAGGGGGAGACCTGCCCTCCCCCTCACCCCAGGGGGAGACCTGCCCTCCCCCTCACCCCAGGGGGAGACCTGCCCTCCCCTCAACACCAGGGGAGACCTGCCCCCCTCACCCCAGGGGGAGACCTGGCCCCCCTCACCTCAGGGGGAGACCTGCCCTCCCCTCACCTCAGGGGGAGACCTGCCCTCCCCTCACCTCAGGGGGAGACCTGCCCCCCCCTCACCTCAGGTGGAGACCTGCCCTCCCCTCACCTCAGGGGGAGACCTGCCTCCCCTCACCTCAGGGGAGTCCTGCCCTCCCCTCACCTCAGGGGGAGTCCTGCCCCCCCCTCACCTCAGGGGGAGACCTGTCCCCCCACACCTCAGGGGCAGACCCAATGCAAAGCGGTTGTTCATTTGCCCTCTGCATGGATCTTCTCATGTGAAGACAATAAAGGACGGCTTATAAGGATGGTGAGTGACACTGATTCTCATTGGAGAGACCCAGTATTACCTCACTCCTCCCCCTCTCACACTATTAGCAGTCACCCCCTCCCAATATTACTAGTCACCCATCACCCATATTATATAAAACTCTCGGCCACCATTGAGTGTGTGCAGCATCATGCTGGGAGCAGTAGTGCCCCTCACTTACCCCTTGGGCCTCTTGTTGCTGTCCTCACGGTCCTGTCCTGTGTTCACCTGACATGTGGGCTCAGACCCCAGCAGATTCACATCTGACACTTCTCTCCCTGTAGTGGCCCAGTCATTGATCTGCTCCGCGGTCACTTTCCTCAGCAGGTTGGCGGTGGCGCGTCTTCTACCTTCCTGCTCGGATCTCGGCGTTCTGCTCACTGATTGGCCGGGAGCTGTCACGTGTCCTCTGTGACAGGGCGTGGAAAGTCTCTGTTACCATGGAGACGGGTCCCTGCGGAGCTCTGCGGCCTAGAGCCAGAGCACAGCCTGCTCCTCATATTACACCAGGGGCGGTGACGGGGCCCCGCAGTACAAAGCAGCCGCCGGCTCCTGTGTGTCAGGGAGACAGGAGGAGATGCCTCATCCTGTGCTTTCACTTTCAATGCAGGCAGCAGGGCAGCACTTGGCTCCGCCCCTCCAGCCTCTCAGTGTGATGTGATTGGCAGCACTTGACTCCGCCCCTCCAGTCTCACAGTGTGATGTGATTGGCAAAACTTGGCTCCACCCCAAGCCTCTCAGTGTGATGTGATTGGCAGCACTTGACTCCGCCCCTCCAGTCTCACAGTGTGATGTGATTGGCAGAACTTGGCTCCACCCCAAGCCTCTCAGTGTGATGTGATTGCAGAACATGGCTCCGCTCCTCCAGCCTCTCAGTGTGATGTGATTGGGAGCACTTGGCTCCGCCCCTCCAGCCTCTGTGTGATGTGATTGGGAGCACTTGGCTCCGCCCCTCCAGCCTCTCAGTGTGATGTGATTGGGAGCACTTGGCTCCGCCCCTCCAGCCTCTCAGTGTGATGTGATTGGGAGCACTTGTCTCGGCCCCTTCAGCCTCTGTGATGTGCTTGGGAGCACTTGTCTCCGCCCCTCCTGCCTCTGTGTGATGTAATTGGCAGCACTTGGATCCGCCCCTCCAGCCTCTCATCATCATCATCATTATCATTATCATCATCATCATCATGTGGCGGCAATGTTTGCTTTGTGTGCCCCGGGGTAGCAATGTGGGCTATGTGGACCCAGGGGGCAGCAATGTGGGCTATGTGGACCCAGAGGGCAGCAATGTGGGCTATGTGGATCCAGGGGGCAGCAATGTGTGCTATGTGGACCTAGGGGGCAGCAATGTGGGCTATGTAGACCCAGGGGGCAGCAATGTGGACCCAGGGGGCTGCAATGTGGGCTATGTGGACCCAGGGGGCAGCAATGTGGGCCACAGGGGCAGCAATGTGGGCTATGTGGACCCAGGGGGCAGCAATGTGGGCCTCGGGGGCAGCAATGTGGACTATGTGGACCCAGGGGGCAGCAATGTGGGCCACGGGGGCAGCAATGTGGGCTATGTGGACCCAGGGGGCAGCAATGTGGGCTATGTAGACCCAGGGGGCAGCAATGTGGGCTATGTAGACCCAGGGGGCAGCAATGTGGGCTATGTGGACCCAGGGGGCAGCAATGTGGGCTATGTGGACCCAGGGGGCAGCAATGTGGGCTATGTGGACCCAGAGGGCAGCAATGTGGGCTATGTGGACCCAGGGGGCAGCAATGTGGACTATGTGGACCTAGGGGGCAGCAATGTGGGCTATGTAGACCCAGGGGGCAGCAATGTGGGTTATGTGGACCCAGGGGGCAGCAATGTGGGCTATGTAGACCCAGGGGGCAGCAATGTGGGTTATGTGGACCCAGGGGGCAGCAATGTGGGCGATGTGGACCCAGGGGGCAGCAATGTGGGCCTCGGGGGCAGCAATGTGGACTATGTGGACCCAGGGGGCAGCAATGTGGGCCACGGGGGCAGCAATGTGGGCTATGTGGACCCAGGGGGCAGCAATGTGGGCTATGTAGACCCAGGGGGCAGCTATGTGGGCCCCGGGCAGCAATGTGGGCTATGTTGACCCAGGGGCAGCAATGTGGGCTATGTGGACCCAGAGGGCAGCAATGTGGGCTATGTGGACCCAGAGGGCAGCAATGTGGGCTATGTGGACCCAGGGGGCAGCAATGTGGGCTATGTGGACCTAGGGGGCAGCAATGTGGGCTATGTAGACCCAGGGGGCAGCAATGTGGGCTATGTGGACCCAGGGGGCAGCAATGTGGGCTATGTGGCCCCGGGGGCAGCAATGTGGGCTGGGCGGGCAGCAATGTGGGCTATGTGGACCCAGGGGGCAGCAATGTGGGCTACGGGGGCAGCAATGTGGGCTATGTGGACCCAGGGGGCAGCAATGTGGGCTTCGGGGGCAGCAATGTGGACTATGTGGACCCAGGGGGCAGCAATGTGGGCCACGGGGCAGCAATGTGGGCTATGTGGACCAGGGGCAGCAATGTGGGCTATGTAGGGACCCAGGGGCGGCAGCAATGTGGGCTATGTGACCCAGGGGGCAGCAATGTGGGCTATGTTGACCCAGGGGGCAGCAATGTGGGCTATGTGGACCCAGAGGGCAGATGGGCTATGGACAGGGGGAGCATGTGGGCTATGTGGACCTAGGGGGCAGCAATGTGGGCTATGTAGACCCTGGGGGCAGCAATGTAGGCTATGTGGACCCAGGGGGCAGGAATGTGGGCTATGTGGACCCAGGGGGCAGCAATGTGGGCCTCGGGGGCAGCAATGTGGACTATGTGGACCCAGGGGGCAGCAATGTGGGCCACGGGGGCAGCAATGTGGGCTATGTGGACCCAGGGGGCAGCAATGTGGGCTATGTAGACCCAGGGGGCAGCAATGTGGGCTATGTGGACCCAGGGGGCAGCAATGTGGGCTATGTGGACCCAGGGGGCAGCAATGTGGGCTATGTAGACCCAGGGGGCAGCAATGTGGGCTATGTGGACCCAGGGGGCAGCAATGTGGGCTATGTGGACCCAGGGGGCAGCAATGTGGGCTATATGGACACAGGGGGCAGCAATGTGGGCTATGTGGACCCAGGGGGCAGCAATGTTGGCTATGTGGACCCAGGGGGCAGCAATGTGGGCCTCGGGGGCAGCAATGTGGACTATGTGGACCCAGGGGCCAGCAATGTGGGATATGTGGGCCCCGTGGGCAGCAATGTGGGCTATGTGGACCCAGGGGCCAGCAATGTGGGCCCCGGGGCAGCAATGTGGGCTATGTTGACCCAGGGGGCAGCAATGTGGGCTATGTGGACCCAGGGGCCAGCAATGTGGGCTATGTGGACCCAGGGGGCAGCAATGTGGACCCAGGGGGCAGCAATGTGGGCCTCGGGGGCAGCAATGTGGACTATGTGGACCCAGGGGCCAGCAATGTGGGCTATGTGGGCCCCGGGGGCAGCAATGTGGACCCAGGGGCCAGCAATGTGGGCCCCGGGGCAGCAATGTGGGCTATGTTGACCCTGGGGGCAGCAATGTGGGCTATGTGGACCCAGGGGCCAGCAATGTGGGCTATGTGGACCCAGGGGGCAGCAATGTGGACTATGTGGACCCAGGGGGCAGCAATGTGGGCTATGTGGACCCAGGGGGCAGCAATGTGGGCTATGTTGACCCAGGGGGCAGCAATGTGGGCTATGTGGACCCAGGGGCCAGCAATGTGGGCCCCGGGGCAGCAATGTGGGCTATGTTGACCCAGGGGGCAGCAATGTGGGCTATGTGGACCCAGGGGCCAGCAATGTGGGCTATGTGGACCCAGGGGGCAGCAATGTGGACTATGTGGACCCAGGGGGCAGCAATGTGGGCTATGTTGACCCAGGGGGCAGCAATGTGGGCTATGTGGACCCAGGGGGCAGCAATGTGGGCTATGTGGACCCAGGTGGCAGCAATGTAGCACTGGCTGCAGAGAAGAAGATCATCAGCAGCAGGAGGCAGCAATGTGGCACTGACACATAAAGTTTGGACTGTCAAGACCCCGACCACCGGTTCTCCCCGCCGCGCAATGATTGAGACCACACCAATGTATATCTTTGAATACTTCTTTATTGAGGGCATAAACGTAACACCACTCATTTATTGCATAAAAGGGGGTGGATATTATAAACGGCCGCAGCTCACAACAAGGCCTTAACTGCCTTACACCTGAGGGGAGAAATCCCGAATGCCTCGGCCGTCCTTGGCAGGTAGACTTTCACCAACTCCCTCTTCCACCGGCCACGGAGTGGCGAGGGCTGTCGCCCGAGCTGCGACCCCCACTCATGCATCTGATAGCCTGATCCACTCCATCCTGGATATCCGACAGAAATATGTCGAGGCCTATCTCATTGAGGCTAAACCCGTCCTCTAGCAGAAACCGGTGGATGTCGGCTTCCAAAATGTCGTGCCCGACCACTACTCCCCTTCTGACTGACACAAACCTGGCCATACGTGAGTTCACGTACCTTCTAGCCTTCTCCACCGCCATCACATTCCTTGCCCCTGGCCAGCTAGCCCTGGGGAGCATGTTTGACCAAACTATCAACAATTTGTTGAAGAAGCCCCCGAGCCTCTCCAGGTCTACTTGCATTATTGCGAGGAGCTCGGGGATTCTGACTGACACTAAGTCGTTCCCACCTGCATGTATGACTAGAATGATGGGGCCCGCTTCTAGCCGCGCTATGGCCACTGCCTTTTTTTTATATAACAAATCAAACTGTGCCAGTTTTAAAATGTCTTGCCGGGGTCCGGTAGGCAAAAGCCTGTCGTAACTTATTGTGACCCGGTTCCACCATGCAAGGAGAGCCGTTCCTTCCTGTGTAACAGGGAGGGAGGGGGGGGGGGGTAGGGTTGTGGGTTGGGTGGTGATGCCGCATTTAAATTAAATCTGGCCTTATGTAGCGGAAGAAGGCATCCGACTTCCAGCGCCCTACCCTTTTTATTTCTTGATTTGTGAGGCCGGCCCTGGCGGCCTCGGTTGCTGCTCCTATGCGAAAGGAGTGAGTGCCATACTCTTTGGGCTGCAGCCCTACACCTGCGAGGGAGGCTTTTAGCTTGGCTGTGAATTGGCCGATGGTGAGTGGGGAACCATCTGCGTGCTCGAAAAAGTGAATTTGGGGGGTTCGGGAGTCCCCATACCGGCGTAGGGCCTTGATGGGGCATAGCGGTCCGGGGGACGGGAATATGGGAAACCAGATACCCCGGCCCAGCTTGTCTGTTTTGGATTGCCTGATGCGCACTCTGACTCCGCCGTTGCACACAATGATGTCGTCGCGCCGCAGGCCGCCGGGGCGCTCTGCAGATCTGGTGACAAGCTCGCTTACCCGAAGCGCGCCGAAGAAAGCAAGTGCAAAAGCAGCCGCAAAAAGTAAAACCTCGTGTGCCGTGGGGCAGCTGTTGGGTAGACAGTCTATCATTTTGGACAGCAGAGAGAAAGATATAGGCCTTCGGCTTTCGAGGCTTACCCGCTTCCTCTTCCAACCTTTTATGGCTTGCGTGAAAAGGAACCTCTTAGTGACGTCAGGCCAACCCCGTAACCGAAAGTGAAAAGCCAATCCCGCCAGACGCTGCTGCGCGACGTTGCCGGAGGCGCCGCTGGCGTGCAGGTTTGCTAAATAGTGGCTAATCGTTTGGCATAAAAAGGCATGTGTTACCTGCTGCGGCATCGCTGGCACTAGGTCAGACCATTCTTTCCAAGCCTTACCATAGGAGCGCCAGGTGGCTGGAGCTAGTGACGCTTGGACCAGTGGCATCAGTCGTTCTCCAAGAGCTTCCACATTAGTTTCGGGCACTCCGTGCCCCTTCTGTCTGCTTTCGGGTGCAATGCTCGAAATGTCTGAAAATCAAAACGTGACAAGGCATCAGCAATTCTGTTATCCACCCCAGGGACGTGTCGTGCCCTAAACCAAATGTTGTACTCGAGGCACTTGAGTACTAGGTAGCGAATCAGTTTGATGACTGGCGGTGATGACGATGCCAAGCGGTTGATGGCATGCACCACGCTGATGTTGTCTGTCCAAAAGCAGATGCGTTTGTTGGCGAGTTGCTCCGCCCACAGAGCCGTGGCTGCCACTATGGGGAAGAGTTCCAGCAGGGTGAGGTTCTTCGTCCAACCCGCCGGTCCCCAGGTGTCCGGCCAGCTGCCGGCGCACCAGGATGTACTCAGGAAGACCCCAAAACCGCAACTACCAGCTGCATCTGAGAACAGTGAAATATCTGAACTGGATACCTCTGGCTCTTGAAAACAAGTGTGACCATTGTAGGCTGCTAAGAATTCTTTCCACACTCTTAGGTCATCTTTCAGGGGCTTGGTGATGCGTATCCTGTGGTGTGAAGCCTGTATGCCCCTTGTAGCTAGGCATAATCTGCGTGAGAATGCCCGCCCCATGGGCATGACCTTACAAGTGAAGGCTAGAGACCCCAGTAGGGACTGCATCTGGGCGAGTGTCACCTTGTGCACGTTAGGAAGCCATCAATTAGGGATGATACCTTCTGGACCTTATCTGCTGGTAGGCGAAAAACCATGGCAACCGTGTCTATCTCGATACCCAAAAACGAGAGGGTCGTTGTGGGTCCTACCGTTTTTGCTGCTGATAATGGAACCCCAAACTTGGCCGCTACTGTTTGGAAGGCGTGCAGCGCGTTGGCGCAAGCATCGGACTCTGGGGGGCCGATGAACAGGAAGTCGTCAAGATAGTGTGTTACAGATTTGAGCGAAGAAACGTCCTTGACCACCCATTCAAGGAAGGAGCTGAACAACTCGAAAAGCGAGCAAGATATGGCGCACCCCATGGGGAGGCACATGTCGTAGAAGAAGTGGTCTTGTAGCGTGCACCCTAACAGGTGGTGACACCCGGGGTGAACCGGCAAGAGGCGGAAGGCCGCCTCAATATCCGATTTGGCCAGAAGAGCCCCTTGCCCTGCTTCCCTGACCATGCGAACCGCCTTGTCGAAGGAAACATACGAGACAGCGGAATCTTCCGTCGGGATGTCGTCGTTGACAGACTTTCCGTGTGGGAAGGAGAGGTGGTGTATCAGGCGGAATTCGCCTTCCTCCTTCTTAGGGACTACACCGAGTGGAGAAATTCTTAAATTGGGGAAGGGGAGGGTTTTAAATGGGCCAGCCATGCGGCCTAGCGCTATCTCCTTTTGCACCTTGTTGTGCAGTACCTCGGGGTTGTCCCTGGCAGATTTGAGGTTGCGTGCAAACTTAGGGAAGGGGGAAGGAATGAAAGGGATGACAAAACCGTGGGTGAAGCCGTTGGCAAGGATGTCGGCCGCTGCTTTATTAGGGTAACGCTCTAACCAGGGGGCCATCTCTGCTACGATCACTGGCGTCCTTGGAAGAGGAGGATGGCTTTGGGAGTGGCCGATTGGCTGCCTTGTCACCATCTGGAGGATGCGTGGCTGCCCCCGCAAGATGAACATTCATGCCTGTATTTGCATAGTCCCTGAAATTTGCAATGGCCCTCGTTGAAGAGCCAGCAGCAGCCCTGTTTTCTGGGCTGGCTGTATAGTTGCCCTTGCCTGGGAAGAGGGTTCCCTGGAAAGGACTGAGCAGTCCTTTGAGAGAGCATGAGCGTGAGCCATGAATCTGTAGCCTTGATACCCCAACCCAGTTGGGGCTGCGCGGCTAGTTGACGCCTGAAATCTTCATCGTATTTCCACCAGGCTGAGCCCCCGTGGGTCTTGTACGAATTGAAGATGGTGTCGCAGTATGTGAATAACTCCGTACACCTTTCTGGGTGCTTTTGACCCATGACCGACCCTAGGGTGTGAAAGGCCTGAAGCCAATTATGGAAAGTTTTTGCCGCTTTGGGCTTTTTGTGGGGCATGCGGTCGGTCGAAAGCCTCTCTTTGTCAACGGTGGCCAGCTCAGGTTTGAGCAGCGACCATATATCGATGTAATCGTTGGCCCATATCTTTTGTACCGTCTCAGGGGTAAGGTGAGACCCGGGGGGTGCGACCCTGCAGTATTCCATGTGGGAGTGCACAGTATGTGGTGTGACAAGGGGGGCATGCGCTGAAGCGGCAATGGAACCCTCCCGGGACACAGAAATGAAACCCCCCCGGGACCCGGCTAACTGTGACCCCCCTGCCCAAGAATTGGCAAAGCCGAACTCACCATTTGATGTCGTTGGTCGGGTTGGTGTCGTCATCTGCTGGTTTCCCAGATCCCCGTTTGTAGCATCGGTCATTCGTCGAGCTGACGTGCGCTTGCTTGTTCTCTTGTTACGAGAGCGGCCTTCTTCTATTGACGAGGTTGAAGATTTCGGTGGGTCGCTCCGTGACCGACTTCTGTGCGATGCAGAAGTTGAAGCACTGGAAGATGCGTGATGCCTCCGACGGGTTGATCTCTTGTTCCGTCTGTATGATCGAGAGTGTCTATGACGTCTTGCACCTCTGGATGTATGTCGTGATGAACGATGATGTCTGCCGCGGCTCCTGCTGCGGCTGGTAGATGATGAGCTCGACGAACTGCATTCTCTGCGTGACTTTCGTCGTGGCGGTGATGGCGTTGCTGTCCCCTCCTGGGTTGGCTCTCCGACCCCTTGCAGTGACGCTATTGGGGGTGAAGGATGGGGGTGCCCGTGAGGTGGATGCCCCCCGTGGGTTGTCTGAACTTGAGATGCTTCCGCCTGCCCTTGTGGCCTTTGAGAGCAGGGAGGGGTGGGGGGCAACAGTGAGCCCTCAGTGCATGGTGGCCCGGGGTTGTTGTGGGTGGTGGACTGATGAGACTCCCCAGATGACCCAGGGGAGTCGTGCTGCATGTACTCCTCTGCAGAGGAGTAGGAGCTCTCACTTGCCCCCATGCTGTGGAGTGCCGCGGAGGTAATGGTGGCAGTGGCCCTGGGAGAGTGTGCCGCGGGGTCCTCCCTGGCCGGGCGTTCGCGGGGAATGTTTGAACGCCGGGCCGGAAGTGATGCCGCCGCACGTGTTGTCCGGTCGCCGGAAGCAGCGCTTGTATTCCGGACACGTGACGGCCGCGTCACCGGAAGTGACGCGACGGGCCGGGAACATGAACGCGGTGTTAACCGCGTCACTTCCTGTCGCGTCACCGGAAGTGACGCGGCGGACCGGGCTGAAGGCCGCGGCTCCCGAGGGGACGCGGAGCCCGGTGGAGCAGGGGCTGCGCGAGAAGAGCGCGCTCCAGGTGATGGGAGCGCGGCGGCCCCTGCTCCTGGCTGGCGGCTGTGCTGGGGAAGAGGAGCGGCCTCCTGGGCCGCAGATGAGGTGAGTGGGCGGCGAGACCGCCGGGGCCCCGGGAGGGGCGGAGCCGGGCTAACCCGATGCCGCCGTGTCGCTGGGGGGTCCATGCGAGCAGGCGACACGGCTTGGTTGTGACCCGGGGGGGGGAGCTTGATCGGATGGAGTGCGGCCGTTACTGGCCAGCCTGTGCCTGCGTGCGGGGGCTTCTGCGGCGGTGTCAGAGGGGGCTGCTGAGTTGCTGGAAGCAAGCGGAGGTAGCCTGGCCCTGTCCGCCCGGGCCCTCTGCCTGCGTCTGGGGCTTTCAGTGGGGCTAAGCCTTGTGGGCGGACGTGATGGTCTGGAAGACCTGCGTCCACTCGGTGCAGGATCAGCTAGGAGGGAGCTGGTGCCCACAAAGGAGGCTAGCCATTCGGCTCCCTCCCGTCCGAACCTTTCTCTTACCGCTGCTTTGAGAGCGTCCATCGTCTGGTCAGCAATGGTGATCGTCGATGATGTTCACTCTGAGAGCAGAATGGTAAGAGACAGGATGTGCCCTGGGGGTTGCAACGGACATGACTTCTGTATAGTCTGTGGCCATGTGCTCAATTTAAGGACAATTTACAGTCAGTATTAAAATACATTGCAAAAAAGTACCCAGCTGTCTGCACAGATTGGAATCTGGGGAGGGGGTGAGGATCACAAGGGAGAGCCAGACTGAGGCTGATAAACAGTGATAGATAAGGTGGGGGACAGGGGCAGACACAGACTGTAGTGGGCCCCCGCCCCTCATAGTGCAATAAAGTTATGTAAACATATGCTCTCATAAACATATACATCACTATTAAATGTGCAACATGTAAGGGCACCTTCACATAGGTGAGTTTTTTGTATCCGGCGAGATCAGGCGAAAACTGCATCTGACTTGATATGGTTTTTGCCCTTAAGGGTGCTATCACATTGGCGTTTTTTACCACTAGCGACAGATCCGGCAGATTTGCGCACCTCTGACGCATCTGCCGCCTAACGGGCGACTTCCGGCACAGATCCGGCAAGCGCCATTTATTCCCTATGGGGTTTCTGGTCAGCTGCGGAAAGTGCAGTCATGCCAGATCTGTCACTTGCGGCACCGCAAAAAAAACGTGGAGAGCCGCAGTTTTTTCGCGGTGCTGCAAGTGCTGGATCTAGCACAACCGCACTTGCCGCAGCCGACCACAAGCCCCATAGAGAATGAATGCAGCTTGCTGGATCGGTGCCGGAAGTCGCCCGTTAGGCGGCAGAGGTGCGGAAATCTGCCAGATCTGCTGCTAGTGGTGAAAAACGCCAGTGTGAAAGGTGCCTAAACCAGATTAAACTGTAATGGAGTTTCACCGCATTCGTATACCGGTTCCGTTAGGACCCGTTCACACAATGCGTATTTTGCCACGTATTTGGTGCATATACACTGCAGATCTGCAACAAATATGCAGCTGCGTGTTTTCCCAGCAAAGCTTATGGTTTTTGACAATTCCTGTGGACGTGGTGCCACTAAACTATACAGCTCATATGCTGCTTATTTTAGTGCGGAAAAATCTGAAGCATGTCAATTTTTGCTGCGGATTTTCCCTCCGTAAATGTACTGTATATCTAACATTGAGGCTATGCAGGGCTGGATATAATATCTGGAGGGTGCTGCTGGACTGTATATATTATTTGCTAGTTGCAGCCTCCAAATTATATATACAGCCCAACACAGCCTCCAAATAGCATACACAGCCCAGCATTGCCTCTAGGTAATATATACAGCCCAGCACAGCCTCCAAATAACATATACAGCCCTGCATAGCCTCCAGTTAATATATGCAGTCCAGCACAGCCTTCAGGTAATATGTACAGCCCAGCACAGCCTTCAGGTAATATATACAGCCCAGCACAGCCTCCAGGTAATATATACAGACCAGCACAGCCTCCAAATAACATATATAGCCTAAGACAGCCTCCAGGTAATATATACAGCCCAGCATAGCTTCCAGGTAATATATACAGACCAGCACAGCCTCCAAATACCATATATAGCCTATGACAGCCTCCAGGTAATATATACAGCCTAGCACAGCCTCCAGGTAATATATATAGACCAGCACAGCCTCCAAAACACATATATAGCGTAAGACAGCCCTCAGGTAATATATACAGTCCAGCATAGCTTCCAGGTAATAGAAACAGTCCAGCATAGCCTTCAGGTTATATATACAGCCCAAAACAACCTCCAGGTAATATATACAGCCCAGCATTGCCTCTAAATAATATATATAGCCCAAGACATCTTCCAGGAAATATACATAGGCACCCCCGTTTCCCTTTGTTTCATAATGCTCTTCCTCATATGTGGTTCACTTTCGGCATAGTGCTTCTTGCCCTATGTGGCCCCCCAGTTTAGTAAACAAGTGGCAACACTAAAGAGTTAAGTTAAAAATAACACCTTTATTGATTAAAAGCAGAGCAAGTATTTGTTATATACAATGATGATTGGTTAGGAGATCCCAAAAGACTGCCAAACAAGTAGTTACATCACAGGTACCAACAGTTCAGTCCACTAATACATAGGTATCCAAGTGGAATTAGTTTTCAACCAGCAACAGGACAAAATCAAACATGGCACCAGACATCCTTCAATGCCACTCACCCATACTGCTGTGCCTATGGTGGACCTCCTCAGTCTCCCCTGCGATGCCTCACCAAGCAGAGCCCCCCTACGCTTGATCACGGGGATAAGGTTTTTAATGTGATTTTAGGCCTTTTATATTAGCAGAATGCTCCCTGATGCCGCTCTGTGTCCGTGGCGCGTCACATCCTGCCGGAAGCTGGGAAGAGTGTGCGCGCGCGAGAATCCCGGTCATTCTTGCGCCTGCGCAGCTCAATTCACTCAGCCCCTATTAGCTGGAGCGACACCGCCAGGGCAACAATGTCTCCCGCGGCCATCTTGTTGGAGACCACATTATAATACTTTTAGATGAGATCAGGCTCAGATTTGCCTTAGGCGGCCGTCACACGCATCAATTTCTTGAACAATATCGCTTAAGCGATCTGCTTTTTTGATCGCTAAGCGATATCGTTTGTGCGTCGCTGCATGTAATCAAGCGATTTTACAATGTTAAATCGCTTGATTGTTTGATCGCAGATTTGTGAGCCGGAGCTCATATCAAGTGATAATCGCTTGATCAATCTGCATATCGTGGTGTGTGACACCACGATGACCGATCTCCCAGAGACAGAGCCTATGCTGGGAGATGGTATCTATGGTAAACGTCGGGTTACTAAGCGCCGCGCGGCACCTAGTAACCCGATGCGTACCATAGTAACCAGCGATCTCGCTGCTCCACATCGCTGGTGAGTCTGCCTGTGTGACAGCCAGGGCCGCACCATCCATGAGGCGACATGAAGTGTCAGCCTCAGGCGGCGAGCTCTGCTGGTAGACATGGGGCGGCGTCTTCAGGAGCTGGTGGTAGTGCGGCACCCTGCAGATGCCCGCTCCTACAGTCCTGGCCGCCGACGCTGCGACCAGGCTTGGCGTATCTGGGGCTGCTGGCGGGGCATCTCCTGCCGCAGCGGCCGCGGTGTCCAAAACACCCCCCCTCCAGTGTGGCAGTGTGAGCTGTGTTAGCGGCCGCGGTCTCCAAACCCCCCCGTCCCCGTGAGCGGCTGTGTGTTGAGCACGGCTGAGGTGTGTGAGCCGGCTTGTAGCGATGCTTCACTGTGCCTCGCGCTGACAGGACCTGTGGTGATGTCAAAGGAGGGGAGGAGTCAGGCGGGTCACATGATCAGCTCCTCAGTATGCAGCCAGTACTCCACCATGGTGCTGGATGAGGTGAAGTTTATGTGTGGGGCTGAGGATTTACAGTGTAAATTAATGTAGCAGAGCTGTGTATGTATGAGGTATATGGAGTGGAGCTGAGTGTTCAAGGTGTACAGAGTGGAGGTGCGTGTGTATGAGGTGTATGGAGTGAAGCTGTGTATGTACGAGGTGTACGGAGCGAAGCCGAGTGTGTACGAGGTGTACAGAGTGGAGCCGTGTGTGTACGAGGTGTACAGAGTGGAGCCGTGTGTGTACGAGGTGTACAGAGTGGAGCCGTGTGTGTACGAGGTGTAATCGGAGCAGAGCAGAGTGTGTATGAGGTGTACGGAGCGGAGCCGAGTGTGTACGAGGTGTACGGAGCAGAGCCGAGTGTGTACGAGGTGTACAGAGCGGAGGCGTGTGTGTACGAGGTGTACGGAGCAGAGCCGAGTGTGTACGAGGTGTACGGAGCAGAGCCGAGTGTGTACGAGGTGTACGGAGCAGAGCCGAGTGTGTACGAGGTGTACGGAGCAGAGCCGCGTGTGTACGAGGTGTACAGAGTGAAGTCATATGTGTACGAGGTGTACGGAGCAGAGCCGAGTGTGTACGAGGTGTACGGAGCAGAGCCGCTTGTGTACGAGGTGTACGGAGCAGAGCCGAGTGTGTACGAGGTGTACGGAGCAGAGCCGCGTGTGTACGAGGTGTACAGAGCGAAGTCATATGTGTACGAGGTGTACGGAGCAGAGCCGAGTGTGTACGAGGTGTACGGAGCAGAGCCGAGTGTGTACGAGGTGTACGGAGCAGAGCCGCGTGTGTACGGTGTGTACAGAGTGAAGTCATATGTGTACGAGGTGTACAGAGCAGAGCCACATGTGTACAACGTGTACGGAGCAGAGCCGCTTGTGTACGAGGTGTATGGAGCAGAGCCGCTTGTGTACGAGGTGTACGGAGCAGAGCCGTGTGTGTACGAGGTGTACAGAGCGGAGGCGTGTGTGTACGAGGTGTATAGAGTGAAGCCACGTGTGTACATTGTGGAGCTGAGAGTGTACAAGGTGTACGGAGCGGAGCCGCGTGTGTATGAGACGTACCGAGCGAAGCCGAGTGTGTACAAGGTGTATGGAGCAGAGCCGAGAGTGTACAAGGTGTACGGAGCGCAGCCGCGTGTGTACGAGGCATACGGAGCAGAGCCGTGTGTGCGAGGCTTTCGCAGCGGAGCCCAGTGTGTACGAGGTGTACGAAGCGGCGCCACGTGTGTACGAAACGGAGCCACGTGTGTACGGTGTGTACAGAGCGAAGTCATATGTGTACGAGGTGTACAGAGCAGGCCACATGTGTACAACGTGTACGGAGCAGAGCCGCTTGTGTACGAGGTGTATGGAGCAGAGCCGCTTGTGTACGAGGTGTACGGAGCAGAGCCGTGTGTGTATGAGGTGTGCAGAGCGGAGGCGTGTGTGTACGAGGTGTATAGAGTGAAGCCACGTGTGTACATTGTGGAGCTGAGAGTGTACAAGGTGTACGGAGCGGAGCTGCGTGTGTACGAGACGTACGGAGCGAAGCCGAGTGTGTACAAGGTGTACGGAGCGGAGCCGCGTGTGTATGAGGTGTACGGAGCAGAGCCGTGTGTGCGAGGCTTTCGCAGCGGAGCCCAGTGTGTATGAGGTGTACGAAGCGGCGCCACGTGTGTACGAAACGGAGCCACGTGTGTACGGTGTGTACAGAGCGAAGTCATATGTGTACGAGGTGTACAGAGCAGAGCCACATGTGTACGAGGTGTACGGAGCAGAGCCGCTTGTGTACGAGGTGTACGGAGCAGAGCCGCTTGTGTATGAGGTGTATGGAGCAGAGCCGCTTGTGTACGAGGTGTATGGAGCAGAGCCGCTTGTGTAGCGAGGTTGTAACGGAGCAGAGCCGTGTGTGTACGAGTTGTACTGAGCAGAGCCGCTTGTGTACGAGGCGTACGTGGTGTACGGAGCTGAGTGTGTACTAGGTGTACGGAGCGGAGCCATGTGTGTACCAGTGGTGGCCCCCCCGAGCATGCTGCTCCTATAGTCCCGGCCGCCTCTGCCGGCAGCATTCTTCTCCCAAGTCCTTGCCACCGCTGTCAACCCCTCTGCAGCTCAGCACGGCAGGGAACAATGATGTCATCACTTAGCGCCACTGTGCTGAGACGTGCAGAGCGGCAGAGGAGATGCTGAGGAGAAGAGGTATTTACTTTTTATTTTTTTTAATAGTTTTTTTTAGTGAGTACACTGATGGGAAACTATGTAATGTACAATATAATATAGGACAATGGGGGTGCAATATACTATATGGAGAACTATTGTGGCCCATTATATTATATGGAAGACTATGGGGGTGCATTATACTATAAGGAAGGCTATAGGGGATGCATTATACTATATGGAGGACTATGAGGGTGCATTATACTATATGGAGGACTATGGGGGTCCAATATGCTGTATGGAGAGCTATGGGAGTGCAGTATGCAATATGGGGGTGCATTATGCTATATGGAGGACTGTGGGGGTTCATTATGCTATATGGAGGACTGTGGGGTGCATTATACTATTTGGAGGACTGTGGAGGTGCATTAATCTATATGGTGGACTGTGGGGGTGATTATTCTATATGGAGGACTGTGGGGCTGCATTATTCTATATGGAGGACTGTGGGATGCATTATACTACATGGATGAGTGTGGGGGTGCATTATTTTATATCAAGTACTGTGGGGGTGAATTGTTCTCTATGGAGTTCTGTGGGGGTGCAATATGCTATTTGGAGGACTACGGGGTGCAATATACTATATGGAGGACTGTGGGGGTGCGTTTTTCTATATCGAGTACTGTGGGGGTGCATTCTATTTTATAGAAAACTATGGGGGTGCATAATATATGGAGGAATGCGGTATCCTATGTGGAATACTATGGGGGTGTATTATATTATATGGAGCAAATTATACTATTTGGAAGCCATTATAATATTTGGAGGGCTCTGTGGGAGGCATGATAATACTTGGAGGCTACAAGGGAGCCTTTATACTTTATGAAGGGCTATTTGAGGGCTCTGTTGGGGGCCATTATACTGTACATAGGTCCATTTTACTACATGGAGGGCTGGGCGGCGGTCATAGTTGGGGATCATGCTGTACTGGGGTAGTTGCAGGAGGTGCAGTAGGGTCATCATACTGTGCATGTGGAGGAATGCACTGTGGGGGATCATACAGTGTTTGTGGGGCACTTTTGTTGGCATCACACTTTAGAGGGGCAATGAAAGGGGAATCTAGGGGCTTCAGTAGGAGGAAAATTACTTTGTAAAGGCTGACATATTGTGAGAGATGTACCTATGTGACCCAGCCAAATATTGCTTTTGTTGGGGGGTGCCCAATTAGAACTTCTGCTATGGGGCCCTATGATTTCTATGATGCAGGATGCATTGTCCCTCTGCTGCAGGACTGATTGGCCATAACTTAGGCTGGTTTCAGATTTGCGTTTGTGTCTGCATGCGCAGGGCATGCAAACGCAGGGCAAACGCTGCCATACTGATGTGAACGCAGTGGAGATTCTCATCAGTATGGTGCTCGGCCAGCCAATCAGTGATCTCGACGGCGGCCGGGAGGCGGAGATCTGTGGCGGAGATCCTCCACCTCCCAGCCGCCGACGACAAAATTTCAATGTGATCCGCAGCGTTCTCCTGCGCTGCCAAGCGGAGGACAGTGCGGATCCATTGAGATCCATGCATTGTTTGTGCACTCGCGGGCACTTGCTGATAAAACAAGCACCTGTGAACGCACAAAAAATGCAACATGTTGCATTTGGAGGGCGGAGGAGGGCGTATAAATTATGCGCATCCAAACGGAATCGTTCCCATGTTAAACATAGGAACGCAGCGTTTGGCTGCGTTCTGTTACGCTTGCGTTCCGAATGCAAATGTGAAACCACCCTTACACACCAGGTCCAGTGCTGCCCCTCGGTACATTCAGGCATCCAGCCATCTTTCTCCTGAGCAGCGGTTGGTCGGTGGTGCTCTTCCCCCTTCCTGCTCCCATATCCTTTGCTCAACCCAATAGGAAGGACCCTGTTATTAATTACATAAAGACAGCCCCGTGTGTGGCGTTTGTGATTGGCTAAGCAATTCGGGAGTAAGTGTGGTCTGTTGGATGGAGAAGAAGCGCCATTTTACCAACTTAGTGCAGTGGCGGCTTGTTGATGCTCAGACTGCAGGTCTTTACCTGTGTTGTGTGGAAGGTGCGGCATGGCGACTTGTCTGAATATTCAGTGCCAGGCAGCGGTCCAGAGTTTTGCAGGCGTGTGCCAGAGGTTGGCAATCAGTTCTGCCTGCAGGACCACGGCTCTGCCAGTTGTCATTATGTGTCTAAATGCTTGTGCCAAGCTGCCATTGCCATTAATGATCCTTGTTCTGGATTCTTCTGTGTGGTTCTTGTATGTGCGTGTGATGGTGCAGACATCTTTGTGTGGAGATCTTTTTTTTCTGTTTCAGTAAACTAAAATGTCCACTATTTTGCTCATTTTTACAGGATAAATATAAATCTGTAGGAACCAGATTTATTTTTATCAATTAAAATTTTTTTCTAGCGGGTGGGGGGGGGGGGGGGCGCCGTTTTGCAGTTCGCCTCAGGCAGCAGAGAGGCTAGGTTCACCCCTGGTGACAGCTCACCAGCGATGTGAACGATATTGTTAGCGATCGCGCGTGCATGTGATCGCTAACAATATCGTTCACTAAATTGAAGCGTGTGACGGCCGCCTTACAATCCTATGGGGACAAACTATCAAATGCTCTTTTTAGTAAATACTTTATCTTAACATATTGCACACTTAGGCCGGCTTCAGACTGCGTCTGAGATCTGATCCGTAGCTGTCCGCTTGAAGCAGACAGCCGCGGACCGGATCAGCACACAGGACTGGGGGGCTATTATGCCCTCCGATCCTGTGTGCAGCCGCACGCAGTTCCTGCTGCTGATAGGTCAGGACCGCGGGCGCCGCGGTCCTCACCTGTCAGCGGCTGCGTGCGGCTGCACACAGGATCGGAGGGCATAATATGCCCCCAGTCCTGTGTGCTGATCCGGACCTAGACAGGGTTAGCCCCCCTTATAAAGAATTTGGGTATAAAATGTTTCCATTCGTTAGATCTTTGTTAGATCCGGTTTGATCAACCAAAACTAACGTTAGATCTCTTCTACAAAATTAGATATTTAGGATCTTTTTCAGGGGGGGCTAACCCTTAGCCAGCCACCCCTCTTTTGAAATTGCCCGTTTTTTCGATGGATTCTGATAGATATTCGTTAGATCCGGTTTGATCAGCAAAAATTAACGTTAGATCTCCTTTCGTTCCCGAGATATTGGGGGGGGGCTAACCCGTAGCTAGCCCCCCTCTATTGAAATTGCCCGTTTTTTCAATGGATTCTGATAGATATTCGTTAGATCCGGTTTGATCAGCAAAAATGAACGTTAGATCTCCTTTCGTTCCCGCGATATTGGGGGTCTCAGGTGGGGGGTTGGGTACGGGTTAGCCCCCCCTCTTTTGAAATTGCCCGTTTTTTTTCGATGGATTCTGATAGATATTCTTAGATCCGGTTTGATCAGCAAAATTAACGTTAGAGCTCCTTTCGTTCCCGAGATATTGGGGGTCTCAGGTGGGGGGTTGGGTACGGGTTAGCCCCCCTCTTTTGAAATTGCCCGTTTTTTTTCTCGATGGATTCTGATAGATATTCGTTAGATCCGGTTTGATCAGCAAAAATTAACGTTAGATCTCCTTTCGTTCCCGAGATATTGGGGGTCTCAGGTGGGGGGTTGGGTACGGGTTAGCCCCCCTCTTTTGAAATTGCCCGTTTTTTCGATGGATTCTGATAGATATTCGTTAGATCCGGTTTGATCAGCAAAAATTAACGTTAGATCTCCTTTCGTTCCCGAGATATTGGGGGTCTCAGGTGGGGTGTTGGGTACGGGTTAGCCCCCCCTCTTTTGAAATTGCCCGTTTTTTCGATGGATTCTGATAGATATTCGTTAGATCCGGTTTGATCAGCAAAAATTAACGTTAGATCTCCTTTCGTTCTCGAGATATTGGGGGTCTCAGGTGGGGGGTTGGGTACGGGTTAGCCCCCCCCTCTTTTGAAATTGCCCATTTTTTCGATGGACTCTGATAGATATTCATTAGATCTGGTTTGAATAGCCAAAATTAATGGTAGATCTCCTTTCGTTCCTGAGATATTTACGCTCTTTTTCTGGGGGGTCTAACCCGTAGCTGTCTGAATGCAAAATACTACAGAGACCTGGAAAAATCATTGTGATGGTCTGCACTAGCAATAGGAAAAGCAAATGACCCCAGTAACAGCAAACGTTGTGTCCATTGGATGGATAGAAGGCCTCTTTCACATGATCTTATTTTTGTCGTGTAATACGCTGTGTTTTTCACGCATGTGTATTTCACGATGAAATGTACCCATTGAAACCGATGGGTTTATTCACATATGCGTTAAATGCGTGAAAAACAAATACGGCATGTTCTATTTTGTAGCATATTTTGTAGCCCATTAATACAAATCACTAGGCTGCGTGAAATGCGACGGTAAATACGCAGTGACATCGCTGCATTTTTAAGGCGCGCAATACACATATGATCATGTGAAAGAGGACTAAAGGTAACATAATCACTACTGCGGTCTGCAGAGCGCCGTGTAGCTAGTTTCTGCTTATCTATGGTCACTGTATAGGGGTAATATTGGTCTTTGTATGGTGTTTATTCAGTCACAGTCAGTATTTCATTACGATGTTAGTGTAACTCTGATCAGAGTGGGGGCAAGTAGGAAATCTTGGATGAGTTCCCACATTTTTTTTCCCAGAACTTGACCCCTGGTAGTACCTGTTCTGTAATCCAATGTGAGCATGTGATGTATGGTGCTGAAGGGCTGCAGAACGCTGGTGGGGTGATGTCACCCTGCCAGGGCAAAGCTCAGGGAATCCTTACAGCACCACAACAGAGGGATGCCAGTGAGCAGTGCTCCCCTGCACATCGTCCTCCCGCTTCCCTGCAGCAGCACGGGTACTCATGGCCTTCCTTGCTGTCGGCTACCTGTGGGTCTTGTACTGCAGGGTTTGTCTGTGGTTCCCTGGCATTTCCCCAGCATAGGACACTAGAGAGGAGACCCCGCCAGCAGGAGACACCAAGGAACCCCTGCAGTACCACATTCAGAGTTTAATTCCGGTTCAGAACAGGTGTCATATTTAAGCAGTGTGAACTTAGCCTAAGTAAACTGAAACTGAATGGTAAAAAATGCTCCATCCAGCCCCATGGGGATACTATGGGGCCGAAATCGGATCCGGGGCTGTCCGATTCACACTGGACAGCCCCGGATCCTCAAAACCGTGGTGTGAAACCGGCCTTACACACATCCAAACATCAGAAGTGAAAAAGGAGGGGCACTCAACAGGTCAAATTACTTCATTTGCAGTGATGGTACAATCATTCCTGACAGGGGCGGACCCAGACTGTAGTGGGCCCTGGTGCAAGAACTTTTTCGGGGCCCCCCCCTGGAACTCAGTGCCAGAATAGTGCCGCGGGTGTGGAGCACAGCCAGTGGCGTAGCAACTGTTTGTGGCGCCCGGGGCGGTCGAAAAATTTGCCGCCACTTTGGTTGTTGATAATCTGGAAGTGTACATAGCATACACTGTCTGCCCCTATATACAAGAATATAACTACTATATTAAAACACAAAGAGAAGGGGTGCAATTGCCACCTCTGCACAACCCCAGTGTATGGCAACAAGCAGGGAGAGGAGGGCCCGGGGCCGGAGCAATTTTCGCCGCCGTGCTGTGGAGTTCATAATGCAATATAAATGCAAAAAACCTTTATTCTTAATATTATGTCACAATACCAGCATCTGAGGATCTTGTATTTCGAGGTCAGGGGCTCTCTGATGCCGTGTTGCTGTCTGTCTCGCTGTCGTCCTTTTTTGACACTGCAGTGCGGTGGACAAGAGAGCATTAACTGGTTAATAATGAGAAGTATGGAGTGCACTAACTGAGCCATAAACCCTCCCCACACCAGTAGGATTACTATATGGATTTTAGTATTAGGGTACGGACACACTGGGGTGAAACTCTGATGAGTTTAATGTGTGATTTTCTCACATTGCAATCAATCTCTGAGAGCACATTGGTGAGTGTCGGACGCTTTTTTCTCATCCAGATTCAGGATGAGAAAAAAGTTGCAACATGCTGCGACAGTATGTGATTCCCGCGCGAGACTCACTAATGCAAGTCTATGGGTCCGACAAAATCACAGACAGCACACTGACCATCCGAGAGGCATCGTTTTTTTCACGGATACATTATCATTCTATAGCTCAGAACACTGCTAAATGTTCCTGTAAATGATTATACAGTAATAGATGCTGAGAAAAAAAACTGATGGATTGCACACGGATGTGATCTGAGAATCTGAGAAAAATGTTGGCCACTCGCACAGCAGTTGCCAAACGGACTAAAAAACGGATGTCACTCATCCGACTCTCCTGGATGAGAAACAGACCGATTTTAAGGCGGCGGGAGACAGTGTACCACAAAGTCCCCAGCTCCGTGCTGTGCACAGTGTACCACCAAGTCCCCAGCTCCCTGCTGTGCACAGACAATATACGGTACACTGTCTGTGCGCAGCACGAAGATGAAGACATGGCGGTACACTGTGCACAGCACGGAGCTGGGGACATGGTGGTACACTGTGCTCAGCACAGAGCTGAGGACATCCCAGAAGAGGCACAATAACCACAGACAGGCGGCGGGAGAACATTGAGCCCGCCCAGGAGAACTACAACTCCCAGCACCCAACACACTGCCCAGAAACCATACAATAACGTCCGAACAGGCAGGAGAACTACAATTCCCAGCATGCCACACCCTGCCAACACAGGAAGGTGGAGGCTGCCGCATGGAGGCAGAGATACCTGGTACAGCCGCCACTATCACCATATACTGCCCCACTCCTCCTGCCCCCCTGTCCTCTTCTCCTGTCCCCCTGTTCCTGTCCTTCTGTCCCCCTGTCTCCTCTTCTCCTGTCCCCCTGTTCCTGTCCTTCTGCCCCCCTGTCCTCTTCTCCTGTCCCCCTGTTCTCTGTCTCTTCCTGCTCCCCTGTCCTCCTGTCCTTCTGCCCCCTGTCCTCTTCTCCTGTCCCCTGTTCCTGTCCTTCTGCCCCCTGTCCTCTTCTCCTGCCCCCCTGTTCCTGTCCTTCTGCTTCCCCTGTCCTCTTCTCCTGCCCCCCTGTTCCTGTCCTTCTGCCCCTGTCCTCTTCTCCTGCCCCCCTGTTGCCCTGTCCTTCTGCCCCCCTGTTCCTGTCCTTCTGCCCCCCTGTCCTCTTCTACTCTGTATGCTGTATATAGCATATGACCCATATCCCATATGCTATATACAGCATTCATCTCCATGGAGCCACTTAGTGTACCTGTTAAGGACAGGGAGTCAGGAGTCACTAGTTAAATTCAATGAATATCAGCCTCCCTCCAGGATCCAGAATGGCCGGAAGTGAAGTGCGGGCCGCCCTGTGCGGCTGTGCGGGAAGTGACGTCACCACACAGGTCCTATCATGAAGTGATCACCGCGGTCGCTCTGACAGGTCCTGCAGTGGCGCTTCTCCCAAGGAGGGAGAGGAATTGCTGCTGCCGCGTGCCGCCCCCACACAAGTGCCGCCTGTGGGCCCCCCCCCCGCTACGCCACTGAGCACAGCTGACACCCGACAGCACCACGGGACTCAATGACAGAATAGTGCCGCGGGTGTGCAGCCATGGGCGTACCCAGGATCAAAACTAGGGGGGGGGGGCAAGCCATGGTTGTTACCGCCTCCTATGGTACTCTGTCACACCAGCCCGAACGTCATATCCGGCCCGGTGCATTGTGGGGGCTGATCACATGTTCGTCCGGGCTCCGGCGCATGCCCAGTGCACATATTGAAGCTGCCCGTACATGTCATAAACCCCCACAATGCACAGGACCGGATGTGACGTTCTGGCTGGCACGTCAGAGTACCACAGGAGACGGGAGTTTCAAAAAGAGGTGGCAACAACAGCCGGGCCCGGCAGCACCAAGGGGCCCGGCACCACCAGGGGGGCCAGGCACTACCAGGGGGGCCAGGCACCACCAGGGGGCCCCAGCAGCACCAGGCACCACCAGGAGGCCCGGCACCACCAGGGGCACGGCAGCACCAGGGGCCCGGCAGCACAGCACCACCAGGGGGGCCCAGCAGCACCAGGCACCACCAGGGGGGCCCGGCAGCACCAGGCACCACCAGGGGGGCCCGGCAGCACCAGGGGAACCCGGCAGCACCAGGCACCACCAGGGAGGCCCGGCAGCACCAGGCACCACCAGGGGACCCTGGCAGTACCAGGCACCACCAGGGGGGCCCGGCAGCACAAGGGGGGCCCGGCAGCACCAGAGGGGCCCAGGACCAGTAGAGGGGCCCAGGACCAGTAGGGGGGCCCAGGACCACCAGGGGGGCCCAGGACCACCAGGGGGCCCAGCACCACCAGGGGGCTCTTGTGGGTCCCTGAGTGCTGCCCCCACACCTCAGGGGCCCGAGTGCTGCCCCCACACCTCAGCTTTAGGGGCCCCTGAGTGCTGCCCCCACACCTCAGCCTCAGGGGCCCATGAGAGCTGCCCCCACACTCATCCTGGGGGGGGGGGCCCATGAGAGCTGCCCCCACACTAATTGGCCCCTGAGCACCCCCACATGTCACTCAAGGGGGTACCTGATGGCTGCCCCCCACACGCTATGCTCGGGACCCCCTTACCTCTGCCTCCTTTAGTCCTGCGTCCCCCCGCTCTCCATTACAGACAGGCAGTCGCGCTGAGCGCAGCCTGTCATGTAGTGTGATAGTGTGATGCTGCAGCCGGCGCGATACAGGAAGTAGAGCGGCGCCGGCTACAGCCCACATGACAGGCAGATCAGCGCGACTGCCGGTAATGGAGAGAGGGGGGAGGCAGCAGTAAGGGGGCCCCGAGGATAGCGTGTGGGGGCAGCGGTCAGGGGCCCCCTAGTACGACATGTGGGGACGCTCAGGGGACCAGTGGGCCCCCCCCTTTGCGTCCGGGCCCCCCTACAGCGCCCAGGGGAAGGGGGGGTATGGGGGCGGGGCTTAGTGGGCTTGGCCCCAAAGTGTCGGGGCCCCCGGGGGATCTCCAGATCTGTGACCGGGGAATGGACCTGCCGCTGGAGCTCCAGGGGCCCCCCTAGCTGGTCGGGGCCCTGGTGCAGCTGCACCAGCTGCACCACGGTAGTTCCGCCCCTGATTCCTGAGACAGCTAGTGTTGGCCATGCAGGCGGAGGGTGGGTAGTGCAGGAAGCAGAGGACTACAGCACCATTTCACAACTGTCTGTGCTTCTATGTAATTTGACCTGATGAGTGCCCCTCCTTTTTCACTTTTGATGTTTGGATATCCTCTGCACTTATCTTTGTAGGGAGCACCACCAGTCTTTTGGTCCCAGCAGGTCAGTGCTATCTGGCCGCAAGTGTGGATGGCACCCCCAGCGTAGTGCCCAGAACCTTTCTCAAAGGACCGTAATTTTACACACTTGCCTTGCATGGCTCATGTCCTCAACCTGGTTTCCAGCAATTCCTATTCCACTATCCCAGCCTGCATAAGCTGCTGCACAAAGCACGGTTGCTGTGTGTCCACTTTCACCGTTCCCACCCCATGACCCAGCATCGCTATAGAGGTCTTTCAGACAACTAGTTAACTGCTTGATATGCGATGTGCAGACATGGAGGAATTTCACTCTATACATGTTGCAGTTACTAAGGCAGCAGTGACAAGCCCTGGTACAGTAGTTAATGACAGTACAGTAACTCAAAGCGAGTCAAATATGGTACAAATGATGCTTGCAGAGTGGGCACAGATCAAGGACCTCTGAACCTGTTGCACCCTGGGGCAGGGGTACTTGGAACCAGGCCTTCTCTTCTGTCTGCAGGGGAATGTCACAGGGACGTGACCCGGCTCTGTATGCCCAGGTGCGGCAATAAAAGGGAGATGATAAAAGGGAATAAAGTTTGTAAAAGTAATTTGTGACGCCACCCGTGGTTCGTGGCCAATATGAGCCACCGCTGCTTGTCACGGTCCCGGGATGATGGCAATGTGTTAAGCCCTCCACGAGCAGGGCTGTTTATCTTCTGGGCCGGTATATAGTCTATGTGTGATGGTACGTGTGGAGGTACAGTGGTGACACTTACTGGCGTCTCTGGGGCTCCCGCGGCTCCCGTCCGAACACGGTCTTCTCCGTTCCCGCAGGCTGTCTCTACCTACACAGTAAATGTAGTTGGGGGCTCCGCAGGTGCAGATGAGCCCCGGCTATGCACCACAGCAACAAGTCTCTCACATACAGGCTTGAGTTTGAACGGGTACTTTACTGCACTGCACGGCTTACATGTTAACACATTCTACACTAGTACACTCTCAGTGCCGGTGATCAATCTACAGTTGGAACAGGTTACTAGGGGCACCCCCTTACTAGTCCTTTCAGGCCCCTCTCTCTTTCTCTCCCATGCATCTGACTCAGGCCAGCCGTTGCGGACTCTCCATGGACATTCCTCTCCAGGAATCCTAGTCCTATATGACGGCCTTTCCTTCAGGTGCTGGGGGTTTAGACCCGGGACATGAAGACCCCGTACCTCGCCAGAATTCTTGTGGTTGGGGCCTGGAGCTACCCTGCCACTTCTACAGAGCCAGCACTCTGGTTCCTTGGCCCCGCCACCAGTGTCCCAGGTTAGTCGGGTTCACGTGGCTCCCTCTGTCTTCCATGGGTTCAGCCAGGGTTCCCGGCCAGCCATTAGGGGTGTCGGTAGCCGGGCCCCATTGTTCTCTCTGCCTCTGGCACTCAGCTGAAGGGTGTCTCGGCTTGGGGATCCTTCCCTCTTCCTCACCCTCCAGGGAATTCTTCTCAACTTAATGTTCCTAGGTCCTTTTCATCTAGTTCCTCTACCCCTTTCCCGTGTTCTGTTCTCTGTTCCACCCTTCACCGAGCTCCTCCCGCCATCCCTCACCTGACGTAAAGTGACTTACGCTCAGGATCGGAGTGTGTGTGTGGGGTGTTGGTGTGCAGTGTCTAGCTTACCTATCCCAGCTGTACTTCTCTGTGGCCACCGGTCCGCAGGGGCGTCCCACACACTTCTGCACAGTTTTGAAATGGCTACTAAGATGGTTAGTGCTGATAATGCTGTTATCAGAATCATCTACATGCTAGAGCAAATTTCGAAAAGTCTGCGGGATGAGGTGGTGGTACCACAGGAAGAGAAGGAGGAAGGAGAGGAGGATGCGGGCACCCCCTAGAGACATTGAACAAACATTTATTTATTAAATTTTAAGTTTGACAGAACACAGAACAGTTTGCTCATCCCTGCAGCAGGAGGGATGAGCAAACTATCTGGTAACCGGATTGCTCAGGATTACACATCCTGAGCAATCCGGTTCCCGGATTGCTGAATGTATGAAGACAATTACGTTCACCGCATCCGGATCTGGATGCGGTGAACGCAATTCAGGTTTAAAGTGTGACCCTAGCCTTAGACTACCCATGACAAAATATGCAAAACATTTGGCCCAGCAAATGTGGAAAACTAACATGTAAATGGATAAAGCAATGTCAAACAATTTTCATAGAGCTGACAACTGTTTGCTGCTGGTTTACAAAAATCACCAGGAGAATGGAATTATAACACCAGACAGAAGTAATCACAGTTTAAAAAAAATGCAAAACCTTTGGTCACCACTGTATGAACTTTATACCAGTCTTATATAATTATGTCTTGTTAATTCAGCAGAAGAATCCACATTTCTCCATTCTCTATTTTGCGGCACAAGTACATAGGCGTGACAGAGTTGTGTATTCCATGACGCTCGTACGCTGATTGGACAACGCAATAGCATCATGATTGGCCAGCCTGCGCAGGAAGGCTGGCTAATACATGACGCCATTGCAATTGTGTAGTGTGAATGGTCAGCTCCTTAAATATGGCGCCCTGTGCAGGGACAGCCAATGGTTACACAGTAGCCCCCACCAATGATCGCTGATGGGGCATGGTATTCATGGCGCTGTGGCACGCCCCTGTGAAATCACTAGGGGACGCAACATCCATGCCTGTGCCCCGTTTAGACGCCACTACCATGGCAATTGTACCTTTCTGTTGCCTTCGGTTTCTGAGCACGGGTCAGCAACAGGTATCTGAGTCCACTACAGGACACAGGAAGGAACTTCTCTATTTACACGCCGCCATTTTGTAGCAATTTCATAGCAACAGGCATAACTATCCCCAGTGCCCGGCAGTTGCTACCTTTCAGTGGAGGCATGTAAAGGTACCTTTACATGTCGCAACATTGCATGCAATTTCACTTGCAACTTACTGGTTGCAGTGAAATCATGGACACATTGTTCTATTTGTACTCGGCAACAAGATAGAACAATGTGTCCATTATTTCACTGCAACCAGTAAGTTGCCAGTGAAATTCCTAAAAAAAGTTGCCGCGTGTAAAGTTACCTTTAGACTTTCTCAGAGACTCCACGGATGGGAGCAAGAATTGTGAATTAAATAGTGAAATAGTTTTTAGTAGATGAGAACTTTCTCTCAGTTCATAGTGATCTCAGTATCTCAGTGCACACATTATTTTTTTTACTTTGATATCTATATCACTTTTTAATTTATAAATCTTATTCCAAATAAGGGGAAAGACCTGTCTAGGGATGTTAGGGAACTCAAGGGTCGGGCACAGGTGAGTGCTAGGTGGTGACCCCTTTTCCCCTCTCTGTATCGCCAGGGATTTTCTTCTCATCTCCCCTGGTATTTTCTTTGTGCTGCGCCCCATGCCGGATGTTCCCTCGCCCGGGCTAACAATTACTATCAAACAATAATCCATTGGGGAAACATACAACCCAACATTAAGCTAAATTATTCTTATTTCTTATTATAAGTTAAGTAAATATCGAATATGCACTTTTTACACTTATTATTACTATTATTATTATTATATCCAGTCATTTAGAATAAAAGTTAAATATACACTGTTACTTTAGTGTTTCCTCAGGGGTGTAACTACAATAAGTGCAGATATTGCAATTGCACTCGGGCTCTGGGATCTAAGAGGCCCCAAAAGTCCCTTTGGCCTATAGAAAAAGACTATTAGTATTAAAGATTTGCTATAATTGGGGGCCCCGTTGAGCTTTTGCATCGGGGCCCATGAGCTTCAAGTTACACCACTGTGTTTCCCGTATACGTTTCGCATGGTGTTATTACTTCTAGGGTTGGACCTGTGGAAGCTCATTTGAGCGAAACAGCTGTAGTCCATATACTGCTTGCTTTATCCTTTTCTCTCCCCTTTCGCTTATCTGGCTTGGTTCATCAGTTTTTATCCATGACACAATAAAGGAAGCTTAGTACGTTGTGGAAGTGTGCCACGGTTCTCCTTCAATGCATTTATTACCTCTAGGAATCTTTCTAATCTAACTGAATAGGAAATAATAATATAATATACATTGCAAATGTTACATTATTTTTAATGAGGTACCATTAATATTACAAGTCATAATAGCTGCAATGTTTTTTTTTACTAAAGAAGCAAAATTGCTGCAGGTGATACAAGAAGAGTAAATATTTTCAGATATTGCTTCTTTTAATATATATATATTTCTCATTTTCTAATAAAAAAATCTAGGTACACAATTATTCTGTTCCGTGTGTCTCCCAGCGAGTAATGGGGGTTCTTAAATGAAACATCCACAGGGGGTTGGGGTTGCTGTTTCTCACCCCCTGCTTCTTCTTCAGCTCTGAAATGGCGTCATCGGGGGACTGTTGGGAAATTGGTATTGGGGGATAGTGTTTGGGGGGCACTTTTGTTGGCATCATACTTTATGGGGCAATGAAAGGGAAATCCAGGGGCTTCAAAAGAAGGAAAATTACTTTGTAAGGGCTGTAAAGTTGTGAGATATGTTCTTATGTAATCCAGATGAATATTAATTTTTTTTTTTTTTGGAGGAGGGGGCAATTAGTGTTTCTGCTATGGGTCCCCATGATTTCTATGTTAGTCCCTATATACAAGGATACTAATGCTCTTCCTCTTCATATTATAGCATTGCTTTTTGAGGTTTGTATAAAGTTCTCTTTGCTTTTTGGGGATTATAGTAAGTCTTTTTTGCTGTGTACAGTTATATTTACAATATTGTGGTCATATTGCGTCTGGTTCTACTAACCCATATGCCATGTTACATACTGCCCGTCTACTAGATAGTGATATATCCATTGAGACGTCACATCCCACAGTCATTGAATCTTATCATGGCACAGCCATCCTCATCACCACAACTGTGTGAAAACGTTTCAAACTACCTTGATATATTTTTTCTTTTTTTTTTTTTCAGAAAATGTTTATTTGAATGTTTTCAAAACAAAGAAAACCTAGATATCACTCTATACCAATAACATCCAAAATTAACAGAAAACTAGAGTGACAAGTCCCCTTGTCGGGGGGAAGTTACAGGTACATAAATAAGAAAAAGTGGAACAAGTAATGTTAAGTCGATAGGTGTATAAATCTCTCAGCGGAAGATATTCAATGTCATCCCCTATTAATCTATAGGAGAGAGAATCACGATGTAGTATTCCATTCCAGAGAAAGGTCCAGAATAGAGTGAAAGTGTAAGAGAAAAAAAAAAAGAAGATAGAAGAAGAAGATTTACAGAAGAGAAGTAGAAAAGAGGGAGATAGATTCCAGTCAGAGTAGGGGGGAAGCGGGGAAGAAGGGGAAAGGACAGAGACCCTTCCCAATGTCCAGTCTAGCTGTGGGAGTTTTGTAGGTGACGGGTCAACACGGGCCCATCACGAAAGTACCACCAGGGGGTCCACAGTTTTTGATGTTTATCCCATGTCTCGTTATCTTGGGCCATCAGGGATTCGATCCTGCATATTCTGTCCATCTCTCCCACCCACTCCCCCAGGGAGGGTGCGGTCGCCGATCTCCAATGCCTCGGAATTAAGACTCTAGCTGCCATGAGGCAGAAGCGGAGGAGACCCCGCTTGACCAGGGAGAGGGGACCCGGCACCAATGACAGTAACGCGATCTTGGGCGAGGGAGCCAGGCGGGTGCCAGAAATGGATTCATAGGCAGAAAATACCTCGACCCAAAAGGCCTGTAATGGCCTACAGTCCCACCATATGTGTAGCATGGTGCCGACTTCTTCGCCGCATCTCCAGCACAGGTTAGAGACTGAGGGAAACATCCTGTGAAGGAGCGCCGGGCACCTGTACCACCTGGTCAAGATCTTATAGTTCGTTTCCTGAAAGCTGCAGGAGATTGACATCTTGTGAGTTAACGTGAAGATTTTAGTCCGGTCAGAATCTGAGAGATCTATCTGGAGATCTCTCTGCCAGGCGTCAAGGAAGCGAGGCACAGCCGGGGGGTCAGCCTCTAAAATCACGTCATTCATAAGGGATATTACGTGAGTTGGAGATTCTGGAAGGAGCAGTATAGCCTCCAGTCTCGAGGGCGGTCTAGTGCTCAAAGACTGTAGGTAGGATTTCAATTGGGAAGCTTCCAACCAGGACACCGGCCCCTCCCCCCGTCCCCCCGAGGCGTCTCCCCACGAGAGCCGTCCCATCGCCTGAGCCAGGCAAGGCTCCTCGGCCGCCCTCCATCCCAGAAAAGTTTGTCTCCCAACCGCTGGGGGAAATTCTGGATTGTCAAAGAGAGGGGCCATTGTGGACGGGAGGTTAATCAGGGGATTCCTCCCCTTCCAGGCATCCCAGAAGCCCAGGGCGACTTGCGTAAGGGAGGGAAATTGCGTAATCGGAGGCCTTTGGCGGGGCCGTATCCACGGTAACCACCGTAGGGGGGAGGGCGAAAGTAAATCTTCCACATACACCCACTGTTTGTGCTGCGAGTTAAACCTCCAATCGACAATTCTGGACAATAGTACAGAGTGGTAATAGCGCTGGAAGTCCGGGAGCCCCGCCCCTCCTCTCAGTTTCGGGTTTGTCAGGGTCGAAAAGCGAACCCTTGGCCTTCTGGATCCCCAAACAAATCTACGCAGGGCGTCGTTTAGACGTCGGAAAAACGGAGCTGGGATGTCGATAGGAACAGTTTGGAATAAATAAAGGAATTTGGGCAGAATGTCCATCTTAATGGCGTTTATGCGGCCTAGCCACGATAGCTGAGTTTTATCGAATCTTTTTAATTCTGTTAGTGTTTTGTGCAGGAGTGGAGTATAATTATGAGAGAAAAGATCCTCAAAATTTCCAGTGAGAATGACGCCCAAGTATCTCAGCCCCTTATCCACCCACCGGAATGAGAAGGAAGCTTTAAGTTGCTGAACCAGGGAGTCCGGTAGAGTGAGGTTCAGGATCTCGGTCTTCGTGTAATTCACTTTGAAGTTCGAGACTTCACCAAATTTCAGGAATTCGCGAATGAGCACCGGAAAAGCAACCGTCGGGTTCGAGACGTAGACCAGAAGGTCATCTGCGTATAGGGCTAATTTGAATTGGGAGTTCTTTATCTGAACGCCCTCAATGTCCACAGACCCCCGAAGCGCATTTGCCAGATGCTCCATCGCGATGGCATATAGCATGGGCGACAATGGGCACCCCTGCCGCGTGCCATTAGAGATCCTGAAGGAGGACGAGAGAAGCCCGTTAACCCTCACCCTAGCCGTCGGAGTATGGTACAGCGAGCGAATCCTCCCCAGGGCGACCTCTCCCAGCCCCAACTGCCGCAGAGAGGCAAAGAGAGAAATCCCATCCTAGGCGGTCGAATGCCTTTTCAGCATCGACAGAGAAAAGACACGCAGGTATATTGCGATTGCGGATATATGCAGAAATGAGTAGAGTCTTTATGGTATTGTCTCTTGCCTCCCGCCGCAATATGAAGCCTGTCTGGTCGTTGTGAATGGAGGTCGGAAGTAAAGGTCCCAATCTCGTGGCCAGGATCTTGGCGAAGATCTTCACATCAAGATTTAGCAAAGAGATGGGGCGATAATTGGCACAGGAAAGTGGGTCCTTGCCCGGTTTTGGGATAACAGAGATCGTAGCAGCAAGGGTCTGAGGGGCAAAAGGGCAGGTATCAGAAATAGTGTTGAAGAGGGAGGTCATCAGCGGGGTCAGCTCACGCGCGAACAATTTATAGAAGTTGGCCGAGAAGCCATCGGGACCTGGACTCTTCCCGATAGGGAGAGCAGCGATCGTATCCGTCACCTCCTGTTCAGAGAATGCAGCTTCCATCGCTTCTGACTCCCCCTCTCCAATTGGCGGTAGTGGGGTATTGGCAACATATTCCTCCACCCTCTGTCGAAAATTGGTAAGGGACATATCCGCCAAGGGGCCTCTGAGGTTATACAAGGATTCATAGTAATCTTTGAAGGAGTCCACTATCTCCCGAGGGCCGTGAAGGAGCCCGCCCGTCACCGACCTGACAGACGAAATGAAGGTAGACGGGAGGCGGGGGTGTAAAAATCTGGCCAGTGCCCTCCCCGGTTTATTCGAGAATTCGTAAAGATACTTCCGGAAGCGGTCCTGTTGGCGACTGGACGCCGAATCCAGCAGGGCACGGAGATCTGCCCGTGCCTTAAGCAAATCAGCCAAAAGCTGGGGATTTTGTGATTGTTTATGTTGGGACTCCAAGGCTTGGACAGAGAACAAGAGATCTGTAACCGCTCGAATCCGTTCACGTTTCAGTCTAGCCCCCTGCTGGATCAGGACCCCCCGGATGACTCCCTTTAATGCTTCCCACTTGAGAGGAGGGGCAGTAGAGTCAGATCTGTGGACGTCCAGGAACTCCGTGATCGCAGTCCGCACCGCCGACTGACAGGTCGCCTGTTTCAGGAGGCCTGGATTCAGAGACCACGTCCATTCCGTCGGTGCCAGACCCGAGAGACCAAGGGACAGAGAAATAGGCGCATGATCCGACCACACCATAGTACCGATACTGGGATCGGGATCCGTCAAAAGAAGTTTATGACTTACCAAGAACAGATCTATTCTACTGTACATGTCATGCACAGCCGAATAGTATGTGTAGTCTCCGACTCCCGGGTGTAGCAAACGCCAGACATCGATCAATCTCATCTCCTGCAGCCTAGCCCTCAGACCCTCCAGGTGGGAAACCGGTACTGAGGACCTGCGGGTGGAGGAATCCAAATCGCGGTCTAGTACAAAATTGAGATCCCCCCCTATCACTAAGGAGCCCTCTGCAAAGTCTGTCAAGTTGCGAAGGTAGGCAGTCAGTCTGCGGGCCGGGTCCTGGTTGGGTAGGTAGAAGTTAGCAATCGTCACAATGTCACTCATGATCTGCAGCTTCAGGAATACGAACCTGCCTCCCGGGTCTATCTTTGAGTCAAGCACCTGTGCCATCAGAGATCTATGCAGAGCCACACTCACCCCTTTGGACTTAGCCTCGGGGTTAGGGCTATGAAACCATTTGGTGAAGTATTTGTGCTTCATGGACGGGACTTTATCAGATCTAAAATGTGTCTCCTGCAGGAGGAGTATATGCACTCGTTGTTTATGCATGTGCGTGAGGATCTGTGAACGCTTTTCCGGTTTATTAAAACCCCTGACGTTAAGCGAGCAAATGTTGAGTCTGGACATGGTATCGGGTGGGGGGGAGGAGGTGGGGGAAGAAAAGGTAAGGATGTAGCAGAAAAAGCAGAGGGAGGAGAGACGAGATTGGCGTAAAAGAAAGAGCAAGAGTGTACCGAAAGAAGGAAAGAAATAAGTGGGAAAAGGAGGAGAAGAAAGAGAGTAGCGGAAAAGGAAAGAGAGAAGACGGTGATTCTAAATCCCGCCTTGCGGTCAAGAGGTCAGTTGGCCTAGTGACCAAGTAGTCAAACAGAGATAACTCTGTAGTTCGTGTCTAGGACACTCCCTAAAATGTGGAGTGACTGAAACAGTGCGCGGGTAGGCATGCCCGACCTCCAGTCACAGCCGTGTGCAAGTAATAAGAGAAACCCATTAACAAGTATTTGTAGTACATAGCAAAATAACAAGTAGCCAAATAATAACATGGAGAAAAATAGTGGCAGAGTATCATGTAGAACATACCCGCGGATACGTGGGGGAGAAGGGGGCACGTCGTCGTCACCACAAAACGTGACCTCGCATCTCCCCGAAAGCCCCAATAATCACCAATAGAGGAGACACAATAGTGTGGCAAAGGGGCACCCAAAATATGGCCCCCATGTGTCGGGGGGATCACAGTTGCCAATACATTTGCTGGCGGGTGTGGGCGGAGTCCCAGGAACAGTCCGAGTCCCCACTTGACCCCCAAACGGGGGGTCCAAGAAGTCCCAACGGCCGCCAGCCCCTCAGGCATGGTGGGCGCCCTATGATGGATAGTGCAATCCGCGCCCACTCAGGGGGATGGGCAGAAGTCTCTCTTGTAGTAGTGTCTGCCTCTGTACTCTGAGTAAGTAAATGGTACGAGAAGGGGAAAAAGGAAGGGAGGGTAATATGGGGAGGGAATGAGAGGAAGCAAGGCAAAGAAAGGGAAGATGAGGGATATGGGGAGGTAAAATGAGGGAAGGGGTGGGGGTAGGAAGGAGGGGAGCGGATGGATGGGCAGAGGGGGAGTGAATGGGAGGGTTAGGAGAGGGGGAAGACGAGGGCGAGGAAAGGGAAGGGGTGAAGCAAGGGAGGGGGGAGGAGAGAGCGAGAGGGGAAAGGGAGGGAGCACGGGAGGGAGAGGGACTGCCTGGTGAACCTGGCGGTCAAAGGTGACTCAGCAGGACCAAGTATCACGGGCGAAAGCCAAGGGGCAGTATTTAACTTCAGTATATAAGAGTTGCATGACTAAGGCGGAGGGTCCAAGGGTTCAATTCCAACCCAAAAAAGTCAGGTATCCCCTGTAGTGGCAGCAGAGCGGCGTTTAGGGGCACGCCTCTTCCTCTGCTCTGCAGCCCGAGGGAACCGCCGAGTTGCTCCAGGGCCTCTGGCAAAGAAAGTAGATATCTGGGGCCAGTCTGTGATTGTCACTATGGGAAGGTCCAGGGCCCCGCAGAATTCCGGGACATCAGATGGCGACCGCAGGATAAACATCTCCGAGTCCCTGCGGACCTGGAGCTGAAAGGGGTAGCCCCAAGAATATGGCATATTACGCTCCCTGAGAATCTCCAGTAAGGGGCGCAGAGCACGCCGCTTGGCCAGGGTTATTGGGGAAAGATCGGCTAGGAGCTGGATAGGAGTCCCACTAAAGTCAATAGCCTCGGAATCCCTTGCCTTCCGCATCACATCATCTTTAAGTTGAAAAAAGTGGATTCTGCAAATGACGTCCCTGGATCGGGCTGGATCGTCGCTTTTTGGGCCCAGAGACCTATGTGCCCTATCCAGTTCAATGTGCTCATCTTGGGGTCTGTTCAGAAGGGAATTAAATATGCGCAGGAGGACCGGGGTGATGTCGCGCGGGGCCACAGACTCTGGGAGGCCCCTGATCCGGATGTTATTCCTCCGGTTCCTGTTTTCCGAGTCTTCTATCATATCAAGCACAAGTTGGAAATTCTGAGTATGCTGGTCTATAGTTTGCTGCTGCATTTTTACTTGAGAGGAGAGCTCGGCTATGTCTTTTTCAACAGACTGCACAGTGGTTTTAAGTTTAGAGGTGTCCTCCCTGAGCAATCCGACTTCAGACCTGCACACTGCCTCCAAACGCTGGATGTATCTCTCCATGTCATCTTTAGTGGGAATGGAGTCCAGCCTGGCCCTGATGTCATGGAGTTCATCAGACTGAGAGACACATGCAGCTCCCTGAGATGGGCAGTGGGGGGGCTCCAGAGCAGGGCTTGTGTGCACTGGTGATTCACTAGGGTCAGTCAGGGGGCTGTATCCCTCATAGGCTGATAAGACAGGGGGACCCCTCTGTGGCTCCAGTCCCCCAGCAGATTTCTGTGTCCCAGGAGAACACTGTCCCTTATGAGTGCCCATCTCTTCTGCAGCCCTCTGCAGTTCAGGCTGCTTCTCCATGATCCCAGGGGAGGGGGAGGATGATGGATGGCCGGCCCTGTCTGCTGTAATGGCAGAGTTCGCGCCTTTTTGTTTACTCTGCTGAGTCTGCTTCCCTGCCCCAGCCTTTACCTCCACGAGCGGTGACCTGGATCCGGAAGTGGCCCCAGTGTGATGGCACGATGCTGCTCCCTGCTGGGTCCCTGTCCGGGCTGTCGGGGCCCCGGAACGCCGGCCCCCTCCTGCGTCCCCGGCTGCTGCCATTGCCGGGCGCGTGGAGCGTCTGCTGGAGCCCTGTGGGCAGTGAGGTACTTCGTTATGCCTGTCTTCTCAGGCATCTGGACAGCTAGGAATGTGCACAGGCTGGAGCAGGGTCAGTGGCTGCAGTCTGGGGTCTCTGCAGATGTTAATGATGGCTAGAGATGGCTGTGAAGGAGATCAGGCACAGGAGCTCCTCTCACAAGCTACCGTCCAGCGCCATGTCCAGGCCACTCCCCCACTACCTTGATATATTAATGATAGGTGGTGGAAGATCAGAAGACCTATGGAATGTATAGAACTGTGGAGAGTGTACAATGTAGAGATTTACAATATATGTAATATGCTGATTAAATATGTACCAAAAACCATCCATATAGGGGTAATCCAATTATTTCTAATCTGAGTTTTTTTTTAAGCTGCACAGACATTTTTCTTAGTTAATATAGTCTTACAAAACTGCGAGAAAGCTCAGTAATTGTCCTTATAATTCATTTGTGTCCTCGGCACACATCATGTCATTATAGGGCTGAAGTGGCTTCTACTTCCAGAGAAATATCCTCCGAGATGTTTGCTTGTTGCTCTTCGTCGCTCACCGTCTCTATCACCTCCGAGACCTGCATATGTAAGAAAAGTTATATGTGACTGTGACAGTGTGTATAGAGGCAGCATAGAATGGTGGAGTTCAGTACATTCAGTTTATATGGCTCCGGTCCCTACTATTTACTCCTTTGCATGACCTGACTCTTCCCTGCAAAAGGTGCCGGGATACATAAACATTCCTCCTAACTCTGAAAGACAGGAAAGATGGGGGTTTATTTCTATTTCTCTAACCCAGCCCAGGCCATTTCCAGAACATTTTGTGTGTTCAAACAGAAATAAAGGCCCTTTGTTAATCCCATTATTGTTACCCCCCAGTTTAATATCCTTTTTATGACCTCAATGTAGTGCAGTGTTCCTCCACAAGGTATGATGCCCCAACAGTGTGCTCACCACAAAGTATGGTACCCCAACACACAGTATGATGATCCCACAGTTTCCCCTACACAGTATAATGCCCTCATAGTTCCCCCAACACATACAGTTCGATGTCCCAAGTGTCCCCCTCACAAAGCATAATGCTCCCATAGTATCCATCTTTACCTGGTTGCCTTCCTCACAGTAACCCCTTTACACTTTATGATGCCCTAACAGCCCCTCTTTCTCACAGTATCATGCCCCATGAGGGCTTTACATAAAACAAAGTATTCATCTCCAAACATGTTGTTGCCCCCAGCATCCCCCACAGTGCCCTTTTCACACAGTACCATTACCCCACACAGTATGATGCTTCCACAATCCACCAATACTGTATCATTCCCATAGTGTGCTCCTCACACAGGATGGTGCCCCCAACACGTTATGATGCCCCCATAATGTCCCCCACAGAAATTATGCTAACCTCACAGGCTCCCTTAGACAGTATGATGTCTCCACAGTCCCAGCACCCCATACACTTTGATGGCCTAAGTATCCCCAACCAAAGTATGATGGTCCTACAGTGTCCCACTACACCTGGTCCCCCTTCCATAGTAACCCCTCTATGAAATGTAATGCCCTCACAGCTCCCCTTCCAACACAGTATTCCCCTCCATACACTATGATGCCCCCACAGTGCCTGTCTCAAACAGTATCATTTCCCCACTGTGGTTTACCCCACACAGTATGAAGCTCCAATAATCAACCAATACAATATCATACCCCAAGAGTGCTCCTCGCACAATATGATGCCTCATAGTGTTCCCCCACACAAAGTATGCTAACCCCAAAGGTTCCCCTACACAGTATGATGCCCCACAGTTCCACTACTCAAAACAGTTTGATGGCACATATATCTCCTTCACAACCTATGATTTGTCCATAGTGTCTCTTTTCACCTGGTCCATCTCTTCATAATAACCCATCTATGCCCAACAGAATCCCCTTCCACACAATATCTTGATCTAGTGGGGCTTTATCTCCTACACAGTGTTCCCCTCCATACACTATAATGCCTCAAGCTTCCTCCACAGTGCCCCTCTCATAGAATATCATTCCTCCACAGTTTGATGTCGCTAGTCCCTTCCACACACACAGTATGGTGCCATGGAGTATCCCCCAAACAATAAGTACTCCCACATTTTGTGATGTCATCACAGGTCTCCTCATATAGTTTAGTGTCACCTTCCCTCCTGTATGGTACCCTTCTATGAGCAAATTAAAACAAAGAAAGTGACCCACCTATCCCTGTTATCTAATATAGTGGAGCTGATATGTGCTGTAACTGTGTCCTGATACTGCAGGCGTGATGTAGCGCCATCATCATACCAAGCCTCAGGCAGCACAGATGAATGGTGGACTACTCTATCCAAAGTCATTTGCATTCTAATGAGGTAGATACAGATGAAAACTAGACATGTCGCCCAAATTCTGGGAAAGCCAAACAGCCTCCGAAATATGGGACAGTCATGCGCGATTAGGGACAGTCCCCCCAAAATAGGGTGCTTCTGCCCAGATTTGGGGGCTAGATATTGAGCAGAAATAAAAAAATATGCTGAAAAATAAAAGCAGAACTTTTCATGTAAAGATGTGTTCAAAGTCCTGGAAGTTATCAGATCAATATTATATTTATTATGTAATTCAGCAAATAGTTGAAGGAAAAGTTTCAATGCACATGAAGAACGAAAGAACAAACGTGACGTCTACCTGAGTATAATCGGACTCAACAGCCAGTGTCTTCCGGGGAGCCGGCAGGTCAGGGAGACGGGATTTACTTTGCTGAAAGTATTTGAAATGTTTCACAACGATAATAATTAGGAGAATCAGGACCATTGTTGTAGCAAGAAGTCGAATGATATTTCCCATTGTATAGTCTCGAATTCTTGAAGTTTCTTGAAATGTAAATGAACAATTGGTGATTATTAGGCAACACTTAAACAATTGCCCACTAAAACTGACCAGAGTCACACTTCACCCTAAAAGTGAATATTACCAAATATTAACAAACTTACTGCTAAATATTAAATACAAAAATGTGAGTTCCTGCCTACCCCCTTTTTTTGATTGAGGGAATCAAAAAGATGTTGTGGGGTATTGTGTCCCTTCTTACCTTAATCTTGGGGAATAAGATATATAAATAAGTCAAGGCAGTTGCTGGTGGGTTGGTGGCACTTTTATTGAACACTTGGTTAGCCTGGTGAATGTGGGTTGGGGTCCCTGAGAGTTAGTTGGAAAACTAGCCAACTGTGGTGATTTATGGTGCCCGTATACGGGAGGTATAGAGGAAAATATGTATTTTTTTAGAGAGAATTAAGCCAGCAACAGCTACATGACATTTGCCAGAGGTCATAACCTATGTATTATGCTATAAGGAGGATTATAAGGCTGCATTATATTATATGAAGAGCTATGAAGCTATATTTTGCTATATGAAGGGCTATGAGGCTGCATTATACTATATGAAGGGCTATGATGCTGCATTATATTATATGGATGACTGTGAGGCTGCATTATATTATATGGAGGGATATGAGGCTGCATTATGCTATATGGAGGGCCATTACGCTGCATTATATCATATGAAGGGCTATGAGGCTGCATTATATTATATGCATGGCTATGAGGCTGCATTATACTATATGGAGGGCTGTGAGGATGCATTATACTATATGGAGGGCTTTGAGGCTGCATTATGCTATATTAAGGGATATGAGGCTGTATTATGCTATATTTGGAGGGATATGAGGCTGCATTATTCTATGTGGAAGGATATGAGGCTGCATTATACTATATGAAGGGATGTGAGGCTGCATTATTCCATGTGGAAGGATATGAGGCTGCATTATACTATATGGAGGGATAAGAGGCTGCATTAAAATATGGAGGGATATGAGGCTGCATTATACTTTAATGGAGAACCATATATACCAGAATAAGGGTATATATATTTAACAGGATAAGGGACATTAATACATAATGAAGGGGAGAGGGGTCAATTTTGTCTTTGTAGGATTTGGAACGTTACATGGGGCCCATATATCTGACCAACGTGGACGCATGGAGGGGGGGCAGGTCGAAATTTCACACTGGGCCCATCAGACTCTAGTTACGCCACTGGATATGTCAATTCTGGGGTGTCTGTGGACTGGAACTTTTAGGGCTTGGAAGGGCGAAATAGCCAAACTTACCCATCCTGTAATGTCAGCCCCCTGCTGTCAGCTTTACCTTGGTTGGATATCAAAAATGGGGGGCCCAATGTCATTTTTTTTAATTATTTATTTATTTAATTCCTAGCAGCGACCTGGGAGTCAGAGACGTTTCCAGGCATCTTTCCCATGCTTTTCCCATTCCATTTGAGTGCTGTTTCCATCCATTTCAATGATTCCCACCAGCCCTCTTGTTAGGGTCTTCTAGAAAAATGCTTGAGTTTTCCATTGACTTCTCAATTCTACTCAAGTAGAGCCCAAACGAGTGTCTAACCTACTCGACTTAAATATCGAGCACTTCAGAAGGCTGGAATAAACACATAGGTTCATTAGGTTTAAACTCTTCCACCATTATACATTCTCTATCATTAGATTATCTATAACTCACAATGACATTTGTTACCAGAAGAGTATCTGGCCTGTTTATGAAAGCTGTTATAATGTCGGCCATTATTACCTCTTGTGGTCGGCCTTCCACAGTCTGACTGCTCTAACTGTAAAGAACCCTTTCCTATTTAGCTGTAGGAATCGCCTTTTCTCCACCCTCAGTGAGTGCCCCCTCATCCTTAATATTGTCTTTGGAAGGAATAAGTCATGTGCCGTCTTTTGTATTGACCATACATGTATTTATGCATATAATTAGATCTCCTCTGAGATGTCTTTTTTCTAAGCTAAACAAGCCCAACCTTTCTAACCTCTCATCATATGGGAGGCCTCCATCCCTTGTAATATTGTAGTTACCCACCTTGGAAACTGACCATAACGTCTCAATAGAAAGAAAAAAAAAAAACATATTTGGTCACTTACAAATATCCATTGCATTTAGCAGAATGCTGTTAGCCGCTCTTAGGGGATAACCCATGTCTCCCAACACCGTTGCGCAATCTCCTACAACCCTGGCACGGGGGCGATTGTAGCATCTGCGTCCATCCATGCCACAAGGAGGAAACTGGTGGTATTACTGGACATGAGGTCACCCCAGGGCGGCAGCCACTCCAGGCAAAGTGAAACATAGTGTCAGAGCACAGCCTATTAATGACACCCAGCTGTTAAACAAGGCGGGCTGTTCCGCACCAAAAATATGCTCCACAAGTGACTGACGCCCCCTAGAGGGCCCAGCCTCAAACTGCAGGAAGATAAAAAAATGCAATAAACATTTTTTGGGGAAAAAAAAATGTGAGGAGTTGGTTTGATATTTTGGACCAAAATAGCGTAAGCTCGTAGCCCCCGTCACGGGCCCTCACGCCTACGAGTACCTAGCCATATGTTAAACCATATGTATAATCTAAATTGAAAATTCACCGAATAGGTTACATAATTATCAGAGAAGAGAAAAAAAAAACACATTTGGCCACTTACAGAATATCCATTGCATTTAGCAGAATGCTGTTAACCGCTCTTAGGGGATAACCCATGTCCCCCAACACCGATGCGCAATCTCCTACAACCCTGGCATGGGGGTGATTGTAGCATCTGCGTCCATCCATGCCACAAGGAGGAAACTGGTGGTATTACTGGACACGAGGTCACCCCAGGGCAGCAGCCACTCCAGGCAAAGTGAAACATAGTGTTAGAGCACAGCCTATTAATGACACCCAGCTGTTAAACAAGGCGGGCTGTTCCGCACCAAAAATATGCTCCACGTCTCAATATCATCTTTAAAATATGGAGCCCAAAATTGGATTCCAAATTCTAGACGTGGCCTTACAAGAAGGGTAACAATATGTTGGGATCATGGGATTTTATTGCTCTTTTTAGCTCTCATTTTTATCTCTTTTTTTTTAAAAAAACACATCACACCCTTAATCATGTCAGTAATTAGTGCACAAAATTCACGTAATTTGGATGTTTATTATGGAGGGTCATAGTTAAGAGACATAAATTTGCAAAGCAGTCAAAGACAGTATAAATATTGCCCAAAAGTAGGAATACATAAAAAAGGTCAAACTTAGACCAATCTGTACATGGGAAGGAAAAAGTGTTAAAGTAGCCACGACAAATGGATCTTCAAAATCAGCAATTTCCCCAGGATCTCTATATAAAGCCTAGGCCATTATCAGTATCTTAAGCAAACTCATGGACATAGAACCTGCCATGTGACTGACCTCCAACCATTGAGTCTGTGCTCTGTGGTCAGCCTCCTCTCTATTCACAGAACCACAGCAGATACACCTTTTTCTAGGTGTTTATTTTCTCTTATACTTACTTTAGTTCTATTGAGGTAACCGGTGTATTCATTTACTTGTTTGTCTGCTCAATCACCTTTCGGGTTTTGCTTTAAATACTTTCCCCTTGCGGGTATTTCCTGCTGGTGATATTCTTATTTGGATGTCCAGCCAAACTGCTGTTTGTTTATGTCAGTCATTGGAAGCAAAGCTAGGGTTCATCTCTCTGCTGTTTATGTTCTTTAGTGAGCACCTATCTTCTGTTTGTTGTTAGGAAGCAGTTGGCATTCTATATACCTTCTGTTGTATTTTGTTGTTTGTTTTACTCACTCTGGGATCACTTACTACCTCAGCACATGTTCCCTTCTGTAGGTAAATTACACTTTGTTCTGCCCTCTGGTTCTTTAGGAGGAACAGAAAGCACTAAACAGCTGATCAGGCAGAATAGTTCGAGTTGCCATCATTTTGTCTGTGGTTAGGGTTGTTCCAGGGTATGGTGGTACCCGTGGTATGCCTTAGTTGACGAACCCGTGTCCTTTCTTCCCCGCCTAGGATGAGTCTATACCCAATTACTCCTTGAAGGTAGTCTTGGGGCTCCCGTCCCTCGCAGTGAAGAAGCAGGCAGACCGCTCTGTCTGGCAGGGTGCCGCAGCCAGTGAACAGACCGCAGCAGCCGGTTGACGACTTCAGAGGTAGACTCTGGCTGTTTCCTTGGGTCCGTCGTTCCCATGGTGGACTGGGGAATTCCCTGGAGCATGGTCGCTCCACGCTGGGGTTCCCCCTTTCTCTCTCGGGCCCAGACTCGCGCGTCAGGCACCCTCTCTCAGGATCCCCTTTCATCTTACCTCAGGATCAGCCTGGAGCTGTCCTGTTAGACCTTCCGCCTCGCTCCACACTCCTCTTCGACTCCTCTCCAACTCCCTTCTCCTCACTCTCCCAAGAGGTGCTACTTCCCTCCCGGGTAACCTCCCACTTCTAGTCTAGTGTGGGAGTGCAGAAATGGGTCCCACCCACCAGCCCATCATCCACTTGCAGTTGGGGAAGATTACACTACTTTTACGAGTGCAATACCCCAGTGTGACGCCTGACCATGTGGGGCGACACACTTGCACCTCAACCTCTGTATACCAACTCTATTTATAGGACATCACTCCTCAGCCACTACATACAGCCACAATATGCAATAGATGCCTTAGCCTTGGTATACAGCCTCCACATGCAGTACATTGCTCATTAGCCTCTGTATACAACCTCCATATGAAGTACATGCCTGAGCCTCTGTATACAGCCTCCATATCCAGTACATGCTCCTCAGTCTCTGTATAAAGCCTCCATATAAAGTGCATGCCTCAGTCTGTTTATAAAGCCACCATATGCAGTACCAACTCCTCAGCCTCCGAACACATCCACCAAATGCAGTGTATGTGTGGCACACCAGAGTCCAGTGGCCGCAATAGCATTGCCTCCCTTGGGGGGTGATGTCATGCTTGGAAGCAGGAAGGGGTATCTACACCAGGTAAGCCCACAGCATGCAACACCTTTCCTGACTCTAGGCCTGAAGGGTGAGCTCGAGAACTGGGTTCAGGGGAGCTCCCCTATAAATTCTGGGCTGGGGGCGAGGTTAGTCAGTTCAGTTCCTAGGAGGACTGTGAAGACGACCTGTGGACTGGAGCAGTGCTAAGCTCATTCCAGGCAGTGTAGAAAGTGAAGCAAGCATGGGGGATCGGTAGGAGAGGGTCTGAGGAGTGGAGCCAGTTGCCGGCTCACCCCAGAGCAGAGCACCAGAAACGGACACTGAAGTCCGAGGTTGTGGGTGTAATACTGACCCACCAGCCAAAACTGGAGGACGGAGACTCCACTTCTACCAGCCACAGCAAAGCACCTGGAAGCACAGCAGCACTGGAGAGCTCAGGGAAAGTTGCCAGAGGAGTGGTGCCCGGGAAGGGCTCAAGCTGCCTGTCATATGGGTGAGAAACTTAAGAGCAGGAAGAGAGGGTCGCAGTTTAGCTACAGGCAGCCAGGACCAGCAAAGAGGAGTGCAGCAGGGAGGCCTCAGAACTCACCGGGAGAGGAGATCCCATGCGGCGTGCGGGAAGCCAGAAAGGGTGTGCTGTTGTGGGCAGAACCGTAGAACAGGCGCAAAGAAAAACCCTGCCCTGTGCTCTGATGTCAACTGGCAAGACACAGCAGGCCCTGATCTGGAAAACCCCTGTACACTCAACTCCCTGCCTGTGGAGCCGTAGACTGATAAGCCGACAAAGACTGCAGTTCAATAGGGGGAGAAAGATGTCCGATCCGGAGGGAGAGCAACCTGCGGTGGTCCCGGTTGTAGCCCCAGACGCCGCCACAGCCCGAGTAGTCGCTGCAGCCCCAGTCGCGGCCCAAGTCGAAGCCCCAGAAGCAGCCACCGCCGCGGCACCTGCAGCAGCGCCAGTAATGCCGTTCTCAATGCCATATATTCCGGGAGTGACCTGGCTACCGCAATACTCTGGCGAAACGGACACCCTGAACGAATTTAGGGAGAGACTGAAAAGTTTGTTTGCAGTGTATTCCCTGACTGAGAGCCAGAAAGTTACCATTCTAATAGGACAATTGACTGGTGCAGCTGAAAGAGAGGTAAAGTCCTGGCTGGATACTGACAAAAGAACTTTTAAACAAATTTTAGCCAGGTTAAAAGAAGCCTTTGATACCCGCACTGCAGCGGAAATTAAAATGAGGTTTTATGGGTGCAAACAACGGGTGCAGGACTGTATACGGGACCATGCATTAAATCTCAAAGAGGCGCTGCGGGCCATGAAGCAAGTAGACCCTGACAGTGCACAAGATGAAAACAAGTTGTTGACTGAGCAGTTTATTGAGGGGCTCCTGTCACATGCCCCCTGGACACAGCTATGTATATTGGCCCTGCAAAGCCCTGACCAGGATTTTGTTCAATTTAAAGACCGGGCCACACGAGTGCTGCAAGAGCCAACTGCCAGTAACACAGCACCCGCCCAGTGACTGGCACAAACGTACCACCCGGAGGTGGCGCCCTCTTCCCTGGCCACAGTGGGGGCCAGTGCACAGACTCTAGAAATACCAAATAAAGCAAAGAATAAGGCCGCACGCACCGGTCTTCAAGTACGTGTCAGTTTTATTCCAATCGCGGGTACATAATGCAGGAAGAGAGAGGGTGCAGAAAAGGACGACGGCGCACCATTTCGCGTTTATAGGCGCTTCTACGGGTCCTGTGTGAGGTAAAAGGCGTAGTGACACTCCTCAAATAGGAGGTATCTAACTACGTCAGTACCGGTGTTTAGAAAAGGAGGAGTATATAATTATATACACAAACAGATTGCCGATTTACAAGACAGAAATACAATCTGAACACTTTCATGTTACAAAGCGAGACAAAAGTACAGAGAAAAATACATTAGATTAACAGTACTCATTTTTATCAATGAAAAAAGGCTGTACTATTAAAGATGGCCACATGATGTCAACATTGAGTAAAGTATGCGCACCTACATGTAACTTCGGGTGTCTTCACATTAGCGTTCCCCAACATGTTGCGTCCTGGTGCGGGCGAGAGTGTGTGATTTGTGTGCAGGCATCCGCCTGCGCACAGATCACATATGGCAGTGAATGGGCGCGCACGGTCATGCGCAGTCAAGCGCAGCACCGTGCACTCCCATTCTAAACATAGGGGCTTGCGGTGCTGCGTTCACATTGCGGATCCCCTCTGCAGAACGCTGCGGAGGGGAACGCTAATGTGAAGCCACCCTAATATAAAGTAGCGCTCATGATTTTAGAAAACCAAAGGAGAATAGATATCACTAGAGCGGAAGCTGGAGTAGCTCCTACTGTTTAGTCTTGTGTGTGTGTCACCAGCCAGTAGGATAACACTCAATTCTCCTGTCAAACCTTTACATTATAAAAGGGAATATAAATCATATACTTACCAGCAGATGGTGATGCAACACAAGAAATGACAATTTACCTGGAAAATGCATGAATTGATATAAGAGTACATAGATGACACCTCCTAATAATGGTGGAGAGGTAGCTAAGGAGTGAGCTGCAGTGTAAAGGGTTACTTATGGTCCAGTGTACTTAAATGACAAATATAAGCTGGACTGGGTGAATACACATGCTCCTCAGTCTCTCTATACAGCCTCCACATAATGTACATTCCTCAGTCTCTGTATACTGCCTCTATATGCAGTATATACCTCAGTCTTTGTATACAGCCTCCACATGCAGTACAGTCCTCAGCCTCTGTACACAGCCTCCGTATGCAGTACATGCTCCCCAGCCTCTGTACATAGCCTCCGTATGCAGTACATGCTCCTCAGCCTCTGTACATAGCCTCCGTATGCAGTACATGCTCCTCAGCCTCTGTACACAGCCTCTGTATGCAGTACATGCTCCTCAGCCTCTGTACACAGCCTCGTATGCAGTACATGCTCCTCAGCCTCTGTACACAGCCTCCGTATGCAGTACATGCTCCTCAGCCTCTGTACACAGCCTCCGTATGCAGTACATGCTCCTCAGCCTCTGTACACAGCTTCCGTATGCAGTACATGCTCCTCAGCCTCTGTACACAGCCTCTGTATGCAGTACATGCTCCTCAGCCTCTGTACACAGCCTCAGTACGTAGTACATGCTCCTCAGCCTCTGTATGCAGCCGCCACATCAAGGACTTGTCTCAGTCTTTGTATACAGCCTCCATATGCAGTACTGCTCCTCAGCCTCTGTATGCAGCCTCCATATGCAGTACTTGCCTGAACTCTGTATGCAGCCTCCATATGCAGTACATGCCTCAACCTCTGTATGCAGCCTCCATATGCAGTACATGCCTGAACCTCTGTATGCAGCCTCCATATGCAGTACATGCCTCAACCTCTGTATGCAGCCTCCATATGCAGTACATGCCTCAACCTCTGTATACAGCCTTCATATGCAGTACATGCCTCAACCTCTGTATACAGCCTCCATATGCAGTACATGCCTCAACCTCTGTATACAGTCTCCATATGCAGTACATGCCTCAACCTCTGTATACAGCCTCCATATGCAGTACATGCCTCAACCTCTGTATACAGTCTCCATATGCAGTACATGCCTCAACCTCTGTACAGTCTCCATATGCAGTACATGCCTCAACCTCTGTACACAGCCTCCATATGCAGTACATGCCTCAACCTCTGTATACAGTCTCCATATGCAGTACATGCCTCAACCTCTGTATACAGTCTCCATATGCAGTACATGCCTCAACCTCTGTATACAGTCTCCATATGCAGTACATGCCTCAACCTCTGTATACAGTCTCCATATGCAGTACATGCCTCAACCTCTGTATACAGCCTCCATATGCAGTACATGCCTCAACCTCTGTATACAGTCTCCATATGCAGTACATGCCTCAACCTCTGTATACAGTCTCCATATGCAGTACATGCCTCAACCTCTGTACACAGCCTCCATATGCAGTACATGCCTCAACCTCTGTATACAGTCTCCATATGCAGTACATGCCTCAACCTCTGTACACAGTCCTTCTCATATGCAAGTACATGCACTTTGGCCTCTTCCAGATCAGCCTTTGTCTCCCTGACAAAGATGATGTGCAGTTGTGGCACCCTGGCACCTGTTGGGCACCACAGAAATCCTTAGGGCATGAATGGAGTAAACAGCAAAGCAACACTCACAAAACACCAAAACACTACAACACTTAGAACACCTGGTTTCACCCCGAGCCTCTAGGGGAGCTCCACTGGTCACTTTGAGCCAGTTCCCCCTATAAATAGAGTCTTGCAAGGAGAAACTTGAGAGTGTGCAGACGCTAGGAGAGCTGCAGGCTGTGTGTGATCTCCACCTCATGAGATACACACTAGGCCCAACTAGCCATCCAGCCAGTGAGGAAACCCTTGTAATTGGGGTTAGAGGAAAAGGAGAAGCACCTCTCAGGGACACCAGAGTGATCATAACTCTCTCCCTTAATAACCGGTTACTGGAACTGAAGCTGTGGAAGCTACATAGCCACTGCAGAGAACCAGCATACTTCACAGGGAGTCTAGCCCCCTGTTCACCTGTCGCACCTACCAACGAGAGCCCAGGGAAGAAGGTAGAATTATCATCACCCTTTTACAGTGCCCTCAGTGCTGACAACCAGGTGAAACCTGTTCTATTGAACACACTGCCCGGTCCGGCTGGATTCCACATCCACCCGACCTTAGCACCAGAAGTATAGAGAGAAGGAAGCCTACACAAACTGCTTGCTGTGAACCTCTAGGATTGCTAAACTTGACGAACCCGGTCTGGCGTACCTGAATACCATCAGTAAAGGTACTCAAAAGACTTTGGAGTGTCAGTGTTTGATTCCTGCGCCCAGCAGCAGCATTACCGCAGCTGCCTCACAACATCTTGCGCAGCTCCCGACTCCGGGGACTCCCGCTCATCCTGTGGGGAGCGTCCCATCTAGCTGCTTAACATCCCCCGGAGAACTCGCAGCGCTGGTAAAGTTACCAGAACACCCGCAGGTGGCGTCACGAAGACAAATCACCCCTACTGTTCCGCCATTTCCCCTTTTGATCTGGACCACCGGGCCTACACCATCGCAGGCGCGGTTCCGTGACTGGAGGAGAAGCAACGCCTGCTCCGTGTACCCCCGGCTACGGTGAGTCACAGTCATTTGGGAAGATGGTCATGCAGCAGGGTGGACTGCTTGATATAGTACTGATGCCCAGTGCTTTCTTCCACTATGAAGCGAAACCCTTATCCTGCAAGAATGCCACCTCCTTGCCTCAGGTACACTAGTCATAGAAGTGATTGGCCTTAGGTCCATGCAACCAGTCATTGGCCATGTTATTTGCAAAATTATTATTATTATTATTATTTATTTATATAGCGCCATTAGGTTCCATGGCACTTACATGAGGATAAAATGAATCTCCTTAATAAAGGCGACAGGACTAGGAGTTGGATGGGGTTGTTAATGCCGTGCAGGATAGTTGCTAGTAATAAAACACCAAGTGAACAACTTGTATATTACCATTGACATAACCATTGTCATGTGCTGCAACCACTAGGGGTAAGCAGGGATAATATTGGTTTATCGCTTAATTCACCACAAACCTAACCAAAAGAACGACATTTCAGCCCAGTATTTTGGAGAGTGCAAACTTATAACCGTATATACTCGTTTATAAGCCGACCCATGTATAAGCCGACCCCCCTACATTAGCCCCCAAAACCTGGGAAAACCTATTGACTCATGTATAAGCCGAGGGTGGACCCCAGCACAGGTATGCAGCCCCCAGCAGTGTGGTATACAGCAGCCTCCCCAGTGGTAGTATACAGCAGCAGCCCCAGTGGTATATACAGCAGCAGCCCCAGTGGTATATACAGCAGCAGCCCCAGTGGTAGTATACAGCAGCCCCAGAGGTATATACAGCAGCCCCAGTGGTATATACAGCAGCAGCCCCAGTGGTAGTATACAGAAGCCCCAGAGGTATATACAGCAGCCCCAGTGGTAGTATACAGAAGCCCCAGAGGTATATACAGCAGCCCCAGTGGTAGTATACAGCAGCCCCAGAGGTAGTATACAGCAGCCCCAGAGGTATATACAGCAGCCCCAGAGGTATATACAGCAGCCCCAGTGGTAGTATACAGCAGCCCCAGAGGTATATACAGCAGCCCCAGTAGTAGTATACAGCAGCCCCAGAGGTATATACAGCAGCCCCAGTGGTGGTATACAGCAGCCCCAGTGGTAGTATACAGCAGCCCCAGTGGTAGTATACAGCAGCCCCAGTGGTAGTATACAGCAGTAGCCCCATTGGTAGTATATGACTCGCCGTGGCCGGGGACTCCGGTTTAGACAGGCTGTAGCTCCTTCCTCCTTGTCACGGGTGGACCGCGCCTGCCGGTAGTGGGGCCCGGTTGAGTGCAGATCAAAAGTTGAAGACGTCTTGTGGGAACAGATTAAGGGGTTAATTTATTCGTGACGCCACCTATGAGTAGTTCGGTAAGTCCTACCGACGCTGCGGAACCTCCGGGGGATGGATAGCAGCAAGATGGAGCGCTCCCCACAGGCTGAGCGGTGATCCCCGGAGGCTGGAGCTGCTTAAGATGTTGTGCGGCAGCTGCGGTTACCTTGTGTACGGACGGATGCAGTCATAAGGAAGCACGGACGCTGTAAGTCTCTGTAACGGGTCTTTACTGTAACCAGCAAGCAGTACATGGCATACAGTTAACGGGTAGTGGACCGGGTGGACTCAGCAGTGATAGGTGTCCCTCAGAGATCCGTGGTGTTCCTCCATTCTAGCTAAGTGTTTGCCATTGTCGCCCAGGAATACCAGGTCGGGTACGGGGAGGCTGCTTCAATCCTTATCCAAAATGTACGTTATGGATGTTTTGGGGAGCCTTGGATCCCTCGGTGGGTACACCGCTGGTTAGACGACTGGAATTTGGCGGGTGGTGGGGTGCTCCTGTGAAGCTGCTCCTCCACGCTTCTGGTTCGCGTAGCAGAGGTGAACTGCTGCCAGCTTCGGTACCAGTGAACCGGCTGTGAGTTGGGCACGGGAGTCTTTTGGAACCCGTGGTTGGTGATGCCCGATCCCGGTTGTTCAGGCCTCAGGTGCTAACACCCGACCGGTGACGGCCCGGGGGCTGCACATCGGTGCAGAGCCCCCGCTCCTACGTTCTCCAAGTTCAAGTCTCTCTCAGACTCTACCACTGACTGCTACTACTGACTGCTACTAAGTGTATCAGCTTTTCACTACACACTACCCTTGCACTCCGCCCACCAGGACCTTGGATTGGCCCTCTATGTTAAGTGATGCATGCAGGGTTTGGATCTCTAAGTTAACCAGATGACTGCTGGGTCAGAGAATATTGCTGCTGCATTTATGGCGGCAATACCCTCTTGTGACGCACTCGTTGCGGGGCGCCACATATACAGCAGCAGCCCCAGTGGTATATACAGGCCCCCCCCCCTTACTGGCCGCAATCCTGTAAAAGAATACATTAGAATACTTATCCCTCCCTCTGCCGCTGTCCCGCCGCCATCGCGCTCCTCCATCTTCATCCAGCGCCTTCTGGCTTCCTCCTCTGGCGCGCAGACAATGACGTCATTGCCTGCGCCCACCGGAGGAAGCCGGAAGAAGACAAATGAAGCCGGAGGAGCGCGATGGCGGCAGCGGGACAGCGGCAGGGATAAGTATACTAATGTATTCTTTTACAGGATTGCGGCCAGTAAGGGGGGGGCCTGTATACTGGTGGGGGGTGACTGTAACTGTAACATGTATACAGTATACAGTGATGACGTATAAGCGAGGGTTGACTTTTCACCAATTTTGGGCTGAAAACTCAGCTTATACGTGATAACGGTATATATCAAATGGTTCTTTCAGAGGGGAAATAATAGATATAAGATCTTTTGATCTATATTCACTTGGATCCATTTGATATAATAATAAATTTGCATCTCCTAAATACTGGCTGAAATGTCGGTCTTTTGGTAGGTCTGAGGATTAGTTTGTATGCTAGGAAGTGGTAGGGGTCTCCACATGGCATTGTCCCAGTTGAAGGCCTATGGTGGGGGTATTACACACAGCTGGGAAACTGGGTTTCTGGCCCTTCTACCTCTGCCTCCACCTCAACTCCACATCATCCTCCTGGTCCTGATCGTATTGGTGATCCAATAGCTGTGGCACTGGCTGGAGGTTGAATACAGCCAGGCATGCTGCAAAGTCCTCTGCAGTGTGACATGCGGTGCTGCCGGATGGCATGGGGAACAGGTCACCTCCTGACTGAGCTCAGGTCCTCCTCTGTTATTGGAGTCCAGCATTGTAACTGTACCTCGCTGCACAGAAAGCACAATGTGAGTAGCACAGTGGTGCTCCAGATCACATATGTGTGCATGTTGTTGTCCTCGGTAGATGCCACTACATGGTTCTGATGTACTCTCTGGCCCCGGGGTGGTGATGTAGATTACCTTCCCTGGTTTGGCCTGCAGTAATAAGGTACTAATCACGCTATGGCACGCGCTAAACTCTGCGGTGAGTGACACCTGTTTGGTTTTCCTATGGTCCCTAATCTTCCACTCCCAGGACTAAGTCAGACACAATTAATCACTCCAAGATATTACTATTTACATAACCTTGTTGCCTAGCTGCCCTCAATAGGCTTCTATACAGTGGCCTGCAGAAGTATCATCACTCACACAACCAATTTCCCATGCCACGAGGCAAAACTGACTTGCGCGGGTAATAGGTGCAGTGATTATCGAAGACTGACATATTTTTAGGAGACATAATGATGAAAACAAAATAACTTTATTCAGGTCACCAATTCACCAATCCTTCTGGAATGCTCATGAATAAAGCTAGTGGACAAGGCACTGCAGCAATGCTAGGGCAAGTTCAATATGAATTATACATATAATAACACAGTTGTGTACTTGCCAAAAATCTGTATAGTAAACGTATGGAATGACATTGAATAGTGATTGCACATTTTCAAGAAGCAATATTCATAGTATGGCATTTCTTGAGTGTGAACATGAGCAAACCTATAAGAACAGTATGTGAAGAATATAATGGCCATATTATATTTTTATATGAACTGCTATCACATAAGTGTAGAAGAGATGGCCTCACATGCTGCTGACTCTCTGCAATAATAAAGATTTGCTCTCCAAAAAAATATAATAAAAATAGTGATAATAAAAAAAATACTAAAATAAAAATGTATTTAAAAAAATTCCCTAAAAAATATTAAGCTCTCTTAAACGGATGTTTTAAGGACATTGTAAGCAGAGATGAGCGAACACCCGAGGGTTCAGATTTCGTTAGTTTTGCCGAATGGTGATTTGTTTGCTGTCTTGTTTGCTGAACAAATCGCCGAACACCCTGGACACCATTAAAATCAATAGCAGGCAACATTAAACATATAGAAAATACCTTCAAAGGAGTCCAAAAGCTGCCAAACACCTTTCAAATAACACATACACAGACAAACACACACAGGTTGATCTTACTAGTCTCCGCTGTTTGCTTCAATGGGTGCTCACAGTTTCCCGCTCTCCCACTCACTTACTTCCGGGGCCGCCCATTAAGCTTCTTGGCAATCACTTCACTGAATGGCAATGCCCAATCACAGTCACTCATGCTCTGTGAAAGCGTATGTGGTTAGTTGTTGCAATCAGACTGCATTTTCACAATCTTGATGGTGTCTGTGCTCAGTTGTCATACACATTAGTGTATGGCAACCAACCTAGTATCACAGTATGTAAAAAGAAATAATGGAAATAAAAATGTGTAGGGCTCCCCTGTATTTTTCCTCAGCTGCCTATTTTTACTTTGGCTGCAAAGAAATGCGTAGGGCTCCGCCCTATTTTTGATTGCCAGCCAAGGAAAAACTAGGCAGCTGGGGGCTGGTATTCCCAGCGGGGTGAGAGCCCGTCATTATTGGGTCCCCATCACGATACAGAATAGCAGCCCGTAGCCGCCCCAGAAATTGGCGCATTCATAAGAAGCGCCAATTCCTGCCACTTTACCCAACTCTTTCATTTGCTGTGTAGTAGTGGCAAACTAGGTAATAAGGGGTTAATGCTAGCTTTGCATTGCCAGCTGGCGTCAAGCCCGAAATTCTTAATGTCACGCCACTGTGAGACCCGGCCATTAAGAATCTCAAGTAAGTAGAAAAGAAGACACAACATAGAGAGAAAACATTTTATTAGAAATAAAATCAAACACATATCTGGACTCCATCTTTATTATCCACTCATTCCCATCCTCGAACCTCTGCGACATCTTCTTGATTTGAGTCTGTGGTGAATAACAAAGTGTCCTGTCACTGCAGCCTCCAAACACTGAATAAATGAGCTGCCAGCTCCAGTCCGATAAGCGGTGACTCTTGAGATCACCCAAGGCAGATCAGGTAACCATGGTGGACGCTATGGTTAGCGGCCACCATCGTTACCTGAACAGTAAACTCAGGTGACCTCAGCGAGTGATCACTTATTGGACTGGGGCTGGCGATAAGTGACATGGGCAGTCAGCTGATGCGTTCGCCATAGCCATCGTGTCACCTGACCAGATCGGGTCAGCTGATTTTGTCAACATAGTAATCAAATCAGGTTATAAGGCCAGAGAAACTTTACAGTAACACATACAAACTATAAGTCTCAAACAAAAAGCATAACAATAATCATAGTATATACAGTGCCTACAAGTAGTATTCAACCCCCTGCTGATTTAGCTGGTTGACACATGCGGAATTAACGTGGCATTGTGACATTTGGGCTGTAGATCAGCCTGGAAGTGGGAAATGCACTGCAGCCAAAAAGATTTTTTAATTTATTTTATTTTTTTTTTTAAAGCGTTAAAAGTTAATTCAGAGGGTCATTTATTATTCAACCCCTCAAACCACCAGCATTCTGTTTGGTCCCCCTAAAGTATTAAGAAGTAGTACAGGCACAAAGAACAATGAGCTTCACATGTGTGGATTAATTATCTCTTTTGCCAGCCTTTTCTGACTATTTAAGACCCTCCCAAACTTGTGAACAGCACTCATACATGGTCAACATGGGAAAGACAAAGGAGCATTCCAAGGCCATCAGAGACAAGATCGTGGAGGGTCACAAGGCTGGCAAGGGGTACAAAACCCTTTCCAAGGAGTTGGGCCTACCTGTCTCCACTGTTGGGAGCATCATCCGGAAGTGGAAGGCTTAGGGAACTACCGTTAGCCTTCCACGGCCTGGACAGCCTTTGAAAGTTTCCTCCCGTGCCGAGGCCAGGCTTGTCCGAAGAGTCAAGGCTAACCCAAGGACAACAAGGAAGGAGCTCCGGGAAGATCTCATGGCAGTGGGGACATTGGTTTCAGTCAATATCATAAGTAACGTACTCCACCGAAATGGTCTCCGTTCCAGACGAGCCCGTAAGGTTCCTTTACTTTCAAAGCGTTATGTCAATGCTCGTCTACAGTTTGCTCATGATTACTTGGAGGACTCTGAGACAGACTGGTTCAAGGTTCTATGGTCTGTTGAGACCAAGATCGAGATCTTTGGTGCCAACCACACACGTGACGTTTGGAGACTGAATGGCACTGCATACGACCCCAAGAATACCATCTCTACAGTCAAGCATGGTGGTGGCAGCAACATGCTGTGGGGCTGTTTCTCAGCCAAGGGGCCTGGCCATCTGGTCCGCATCCATGGGAAGATGGATAGCACGGCCTACCTGGAGATTTTGGCCAAGAACCTCCGCTCCTCCATCAAGGATCTTAAGATGGGTCGTAATTTCATCTTCCAACAAGACAACGACCCAAAGCACACAGCCAAGAAAACCAAGGCCTGGTTCAAGAGGGAAAAAATCAAGGTGTTGGAGTGGCCTAGTCAGTCTCCTGACCTTAACCCAATTGAAAACTTGTGGAAGGAGCTCAAGATTAAAGTCCACATGAGACACCCAAAGAACCTAGATAACTTGGAGAAGATCTGCATGGAGGAGTGGGCCAAGATAACTCCAGAGACCTGTGCCGGCCTGATCAGGTCTTATAAAAGACGATTATTAGCTGTAATTGCAAACAAGGGTTATTCCACAAAATATTAAACATAGGGGTTGAATAATAATTGACCCACACTTTTATGTTTAAAATTTATAAAAATTCAACTGAGCAACATAACTTTTTGTTTTGTAAGATTTATGCTTATGTTAATAAATCCTACTCTCGTTTGCAGTTTGAAGGCTCTAACTTATTTGCATCTTATCAAACCACCTAAATCAGCAGGGGGTTGAATACTACTTGTAGGCACTGTAAATATAATGAAAATCTCACAGGGATCAGCAGCAGCACAAAGACTGTTAAAGTAGTGGAAAGGCAATGAAGGGCAGAGTACATTAAGGTCTTTCAGTTGGGCCCCAAAGGCTGCGTGCATGCCCAGTGGGGAAAACACAAATGGCGCAAATTATTGGAAGATTCAACTAAAACTTTAACAAGAATACAGGCTTTGATAAAGGACACTGAAAAACTGATAAAAAACAAGTCCCAAAAGTCATTCTCTGGTCAACTTGCAAACTAAGGGATGGGTCATTGTCTCACCGACCCACTAACATGCCTTTATGAAGTTCTAGTGACATTGTCTTTCGCCATTTTCATCCATGCCCTGGATGGTTGTCACACTTTCCCATGGTACTCTGCTGCCAGACGATCTTGGGGGATGTTGCAGGGGCTACTCCTTTAGGGACATTCTCCGCCACCACCTGCCCCACAGCACACTCTATCATGGCCATTTCTGGAGAGGTTGATGGAGGAACTAGGGAACGACCACGCCCTTTAGGAAAGGCAGGACAAGGACGAACTTGGGGAACATTGACATGCCCTGTTGGTTTAAGTGCATCTCTCTGACCAACCAACAGACACTTTGGCCTCATCCCCAATAAATATGGTATGTAGTCTTTGGGAAAGATACTAACACTGCAGGGCTGGGTGGTTGACGTCACAGCGATGCTTAGAGCCAAGTTCCACTGGGAATCAATAGCCCTTATCCTGCCGAAATGCCACCACCTTGCCTTGGGTGCATTGGTCAAGGAAGTCATTAGCCTTAGGCCCATAGAACCAGTCCCAGGCAATGGGATCTGCATGTTGCATCTCCTCAACAAATGACACAGGAGGACGTGGTTGTTGATGCCTTGTTGGATAGTTATTTGAAGGGAGTAGGGGTCCCCACATGACATTGTCCTAGTTTAATGCCTGTGGAGGTGGTAACAGCTATTCAAACAGCTTAAAAACAGTGCCTTCTAGGTGCTCCTCTTCCTCAGCCTCCCCACAAAGTTCTTGGTCCTGGTGGTATTGTGGAATGGGATCCAGTAGCACCTGCGACACCAGCTGCAGCTGGAATCTAGCGAGACATGCTGCAAGTTCCTCTGCAGTCTGACATGTCGTGCTCTCGGGCCCAGATGCAATAGGGTAAGCGTCACCTGACTGCTGTGACTCACACCTCCGGTCTGCATCTTGCATCGGAACCCAGGATGGATCTGTACCTCATTGCAAATGAAACTCAAACTGAGAAGTATGATGGAGCTCCAGGTGATATATGTCTCCATCTCTGCATAATGCCATGGTGCGTCTGGTTCTATTGACCCACCTTCTGCTCCTGGGGTGTTAGGGTAGATTACATCTTCCTAGTCCAAGTCAGCTATGCCTTGCAGGTGATCCATCTGGAAATCACTCTGTAATGTTGTGATGGTACCAAGTTGAATGCTAGCAGACAGTGACTCTACCTGCATGCCACTGAAAAGGAACAAGTAAGATGGTGGGGACACATTGACAAAGGTTCGCAGGTTTGGGTGTGCTTGAATTCCCTAAGGGACCCTCTTCTTCCATTTAGTGACATGATTCAGACCCGAGCAATCAATACTGGAAAAGAATGTGTGTACACTATTGTTGCCTAATGCCTAGCTGCTAATTACCCCTCTATGTGAAGCCACAAGGTATAACACCTGGGTTGCGGTTAGGTGCAGTTATTGAAGCATGACATCTTTGTAGGAAACTTAATGATGAAAATAAATAAGTTTATTCAGGTCACTATTCACCACCAATTCATCTGTAATGCTGAATAAGCCTTCTGGGCACTGCAGGAAAACTGTAATATGACTTATACATGAAATTCGATCCCCGATGGGGACAGTGCTGCAAGTGTATGTAAAGCGCTATGGAATTAATAGCGCTATATAAATGAATACATATTATTAGGTCTGGGAACTTGCTATCAACCTTATGGAGACAGCGAAGTAGGTGAGGAGATTGTAAGCCACTTCCGTCCTCTCAGATATATGCATATATGCAAATTTGCACTTCACTCGCTTTCCTACAAGCTTTTAATATAACTAAGGGATTTGTGCCAGATCAGAACCCCAAACTACAGACGCTGCGTTTCGGGGTACCTGCCCCCTCATCAGTGTAGTGTGTGGGATATTCTGATCTGGCATGAGTGAGTGGGCTAAGACAAGGTCTGGGAACTTGCTATCAACCTTATGGAGACAGCGAAGTAGGTGAGGAGATTGTAAGCCACTTCCCTCCTCTCAGATATATGCATATATGCAAATTTGCACTTCACTAAGGAAGTTGAGAAACTCCCGTGCCACATTTAAGCAGCTTCCTCAAAGTCATAATCGCTTTCCTACAAGCTTTTAATATAACTAAGGGATTTGTGCCAGATCAGAACCCCAAACTACAGACGCTGCGTTTCGGGGTACCTGCCCCTCATCAGTGTAGTAAAGTGTAGGAAAGCGATTATGACTTTGAGGAAGCTGCTTAAATGTGGCACGGGAGTTTCTCAACTTCCTTAGTGAAGTGCAAATTTGCGTATATGCATATATCTGAGAGGAGGGAAGTGGCTTACAATCTCCTCACCTACTTCGCTCTCTCCATAAGGTTGATAGCAAGTTCCCAGACCTTGTCTTAGCCCACTCACTCATGCCAGATCAGAATATCCCACACACTACACTGATGAGGGGCAGGTACCCCGAAACGCAGCGTCTGTAGTTTGGGGTTCTGATCTGGCACAAATCCCTTAGTTATATTAAAAGCTTGTAGGAAAGCGATTATGACTTTGAGGAAACTGCTTAAATGTGGCACGGGAGTTTCTCAACTTCCTTAGTGAAGTGCAAATTTGCATATATGCATACATATTATTATTATTTTTATTATTATATGAAATAGAGATTGCACATTTTTAAGAATCACTAGCCATACTATGGTGTTTTATCAGTGTGAACAGACCTATAAGATCATGGATGTGAAGCATATAATGGCCTTATGCTATTTTTATATAAATTGCTATCACATAAGTGTAGAACAGATGGCCTCGCATGCTGGTGACCCTCTGCAATAATAAATGTTTGCTCTTCAATAAAAAAAAATAAAAAAAATTATTTCCCTTAAATATATGAAGCGCTATTAAATGGATGTTTTAAGGACATTGTAACATTCCTGGACTTCACAGCTGCTGCCAGATCTGACACTGTTTCCAAAATTCAGACTCTGCAGGTGACAAAACATTTGCAGACTCAAGGAAGCTTAAAAAAATTTCCAAAACGTCTACAGCCAAAAGCCGGTAGACTTGATGGCTGGGGACACTCCTAACCATAGGTGAGCGTTTTGGTCCCAAATAAACTTGTAAAGTTTTAGGGTCATTTTAAATTTCTAAAGTTTTCCTGAATTTAGCCGGATTTGCTGACTTTTGGAGGAAGTGTTCGGGTTTCTAATCAACAAACTGGATCAGCCATGTTCTTGCCGAATTTGAAATTTGAAAGCATGTTCGGCGAAAGTTTGAACATCACTAAATTCACTAATAAAAGTTTCCTGGACTTCACAGTTGCTGCTCTGACGCCCACCAGGGGCCAGGGTTACTCCCGGTTTAGACAGGCGATTCTTCTCCTTCCTTGTCACGGGTGGACCGCGCCTGCCGGTAGTGGGGCCCGGTGTAGTGCAGATCAAAAATGAGGACGTCTTACGGGAACAGATTAAAGGGGGTTTAATTTGTTTTCTTCGTGACGCCACCTATGAGTAGATTCGGTAAGGGCTACCGACGCTGCGGAACCTCCCGGGGTGATGGACAGCAGCAAGATGTTACGCTCCCCACAGGCTGAGCGGTGATCCCCGGGGGCTGGAGCTGCTCAAGATGTTGTGCGGCAGCTGCGGTTACCTTTAGTTCATGACGGACAGTTCATAAGGAGACACGGACACAGTTAGTCTCTGCAACGGTTCTTTACTGTAACCAGCAGGCAGTACATGGCTTACAGTGGTTGAGTAGAAGACCGGGTGGACTCAGCAGTGATAGTGCTCCTCAGAGATCCGCAGTGTACCTCCTTTCTACCTCCTTAGCTTCTCTTGCCAGCGTCGCCCAGGAATACCAGGTCGGGTACGGGGAGGCTGCTTCAATGCCCTATCCATGATGTACGTTCTGGATTCTTTGGGGAGCCTTGGGTCCCTCAGTGGGTACACCGCTGGTTAGACGACTGGAAACTGGCTGGTGGTGGGGTGCTCCTATAAAGCTGCTCCTCCACGGGGCTGGTTCGCGTGGCAGAGGTGAACTGCTGCCAGCTTCGGTACCAGTGAACCGGCTGTAAGTTGTGGGCACGGGAGTCTTTTGGGAACCCGTGTAGATATGCCCATTCCCGGTGGTTAAGGCCTCAGGTGCTGACACCCGACCGGTGACTGCCCAGGGGCCCGCACGGAGTGCGGAGCCCCCGCTCCTCTCCAAGTTCTGTGTTCTAGGCTCTGCTCTAGATTCCAGACTCTTACTCTGACTCAGACTGTTCTAGACTATTGTGTGTTCTACTTACACTACCCTAACACTCCACCCACCAGGACCTATGATTGGTCCCCTGTTCTAGGTGTTGTATGTTGGGTTGGATCTCTGAGTTAACCATTGCACTGCTTTGTCTAGAGAATATTGCGGCTGCAATACTCCCTTGTGACGCACTCGTTGCGGGGCGCCACACTGCCACATCTGGCACTATTCCAAAATTCACACCCTGTAGGTGTTAAAACACCTGCAAACTCCAGGAAGCTTTAAAAAAAAAAAATTTAAAGCTCTAAAAAATTCTACAGCTTGTTACAAGCCGATAGAGCCAATGGCTGGGAACACTGCTGACCGTAAGGTTAGGTGTTGTCATTAGCCAGCAGGTCTTCTGGCAAGCATTTTGACCCCAAACAGGGAAAGTTTTAGGGCCATTTTAAATTTCGAACTCGACGTTCACTGACTTTTGGGAAAGTTGTTTGGATTTCCAATCCTGAGACGAATCTGCCGTGTTTGCATTGAATTTGAAATTGGCGAACGTGTTCGGGGAAGATTTGCTCATCTCTGTCCTCAACCTCTGTGTACAGCATGCATATGCAGTACATGCTTTAATCTCTGTATATAGCCTCCTAATACATTAGGAACTCGAACGTTTTGCTGAAAAGTCGGAAATTCGAGATTTGTTCTGTAATTATTCGAATGACAAAAAGCGTTAGTGCATTTGCACTAATGCTTGTGTTCTATGTTTTCAGAGTGTCATTGTCTAGCATAGCAGTTGGGAGGGGGGGTGAGAGGTCTCAGCTCAGATAAATGCAGGTCTCTGTTTTTAAACTTTCCCCGCACTTACTGTGGGTGGTCTGGTCTGGTTTGGCAGCCAATCAGCATCCATAAAGCATATTGTACATTTTTCACAAAAAGGGCTTGTGTTGTGGGCTCAGTATGTCACATGTCTTTGCCATATAAGAACCAGCCATTTCCCCTCGTCACCATTTTCTCAGTGTTGGAGCTCAGTGACAATCTTGCTGCTCTGGTGCCGACGCTGCTGATCTTGTTGTGTTTTATTTAGATAGCTAGATAGTGATTATATTTCTTTCTAGATAGAGAGATAGTAGGTTTAGTATCTTCCCTTTTTAGGGCTTAGGCTAGGGTCTGACCTGCTTCTGCCCTGAGACTGCTGAATCAGTTACAAACTTAGTCCCAGGCAGGCAGAGCACAGTGTTACCAGCATGTAACGCCATGCGCCGACCGCCTATGCATCTCTATGGCAACCGTATGCTTACTGCAGCCGCCGGCTATATAGAAAATCCCCAGATATGCGCTATTGCAGAGCGCACAGGAAATGCATTTTGCAGTGCTTTCCTGTGCGCTCTGCAATAGCGCATATCCGGGGTTTCTCTGTGGAGCCGGCGGCTATGGTAAGCATATGGTTGCCATAGAGATGCATAGAGAGGTGGCGCATAGCGTTAGATGCTGGTAACGCTATGCTCTGAGCCTGCCTGGGATTATGTTTCTGATGGATTCAGAGGCACGTCTGACCCTAGCCTTAGTAGCAGTGTTTTTGGCTAATCCCCTATAGTACAGTTCTGCTTGCCTTAACATTCGCACCAAATCTGTGCAAAAAACATTTAGTTCCACATCCAGCCAACAACTACAGTTTTTGTCTAGTGGGGAACCAAACGTTCTGCTCAACAAACACCGTCTTCTCAGCAAACAACAACGTCAACTTCTTTTAGTGAACGGTCTGGTATCAACCCTTAGGCAGCAGCACATCACTATGACTTGCAGATGAGGCCCAGAAAGAGCAGCTGCTACAATAGCTATCAAGCGCTCTATAAAGGGGCCTCGCCTCCACCCCAACTTCAGCAGCACAGACACTGTACTTCTCACACTTGTCAGCTGTTTTCTACCTCTGTGATTACAGCATATCTCTGCTTTCTGACCTTGGACTGCTTCTGGACTACACATCTATCTAATGACTCTGCTTTTGCTTTGGACATCTTGGTTTGATGCAGTTCCCTGACTCCTTTTTACCAGCCAGTCCATACGGCTAGCTCTTACTGCTTCTTGTGCTGCTACTCTTTAGATGATTACTATAATCTGTTTATAAAGAAATGCCAGGAAAATAGTAACTATGTTTCCCTGGCATGTTTCGCCAGCATTCTAGCTCCATCAGGGTATCTCCTAAAACCATTTTACCATTGTGAATTGTACCATTTGCTGTTTCATTACAAAGACAATATAATTGTACATTATCAAGGCAAAGGACTTGCTGATTCCAAAATTGATTTAAAATGGATACTTTGTGTTTCTACTTGCCCACAGCGGCATCACTGATAAGAGAATCTGCAAAGTCTCGACCCATCCGGATACGATATATACAGTAATACCTCCCATGAGACTTCTCAATGTATGGAACGATAAAATCTGCTTGATTTTGTTTGACCACATTTTGTTCATCTATGACATCTTTGCTTTCATTAAATAGCTGAAACCACATCTTTTTATGTTGCTCTGGTGCAATGCAGATAATTTTCAGTTTTCCTTCTTCATCGTCTTCCAAAGTGATGGACGGGCTGGGGAGAGCTGAGTAATATAAACATCAAAAACATCTCATTCTATGTCCTAAATGATAATGTACAAACACAGAAATGTACTGGTACAGCCGGAGTCGTCCACAGCAGCATAAATAATCTATATCAAAGCTTTCCCTGCTACCTGACTGTAAGTCAGCAGAATTATAAATGCAGCTCTGGAGTATAATGCACACTACTGGTTGGCAATTTTCTGTGTGCACTGTGCATAGGCAGAACGCTGGTTGGACTAACTATACTCTAGTACTCTAGTGACAATATCCTGTAAATACAATTACAATTTTATCAAAACCTACAGCAAGAAGCCCAGTAAGTGACACATCACTAGAATCACAGGCTCTATCTCTATATTATGATGCTCTCAGATTAGGTAGCAGAAGCCTGCTGGCAGATTACACCATGTTTTGGTGCATTTTTCATCAAGGTTTATGCCCAAATGAATTGAACAATGTGCCTCAGTGGGCAACGTGTGACTACGGGTCTGTAATAAGGAACTCAGTGTGGTGCTAGAGACAAATTCCGCCAATATCACATATGGTCAGGGCAGGATTAGGGCAGCCAGATCTTACTGATAAGTTGCCTTTAAGAAAAGTTTCAATAAATTCATACATTCTTACCTTTAACGTCAATCATCAAAGGTTCACTGAAATCTGACTCCATCTGTAACTTTTCGTACCTACAAGAATACTGCCCGGCATCCTCTTTATCTGCATGGTGGATGACGTAGATAAACGGATTGCTGTCATTTTGAGCGATTTGCTCATTCCCCTTGAAAAGAGTAAAAACTATTTTTGGATACGAAGAAGCGCACATGATGGTGACATCCTGCCCCGGCTGCACAATGCTCCTAGGCTCCGCAGTGATTGTTGGCGGTGGGTACCTGTCTGTATAAAACCACATAAACATTGGATGAAATTACAGCCATATTTTATGTTTAATGTGAGAATACCATGATGCCCAAAAGGACATATGTTACCAATACTATCCTGAACAAAACTCAAGTGGACAATAAAAATGCACAATAACTTCTTTATTAAAGATAAATAATATTAAGAACTACAAAGCTGAGGGACACCAGAAAATTATGAGTAAGAAATAAACAGTGAAAGACACACAACCAGCACAAATCACCACAAATCCTAATGATAGGGTATTACATAATAGTCCAAATAATTACCGTATCCTAATTATAATCCCTAGTAAATATAGCCACCGTAGGCCTAATCAAAGGGGTAATGAGGTATAGGCATAAAGTTGGATTACAAGGAAAAGGTACAGCAAATAATAAAGTGCCCTGGTGCAGCAATGTACAGTATCTGAATAATAGCAGCAGAGTAAAAAATGGCTTCACCATTCCCTCCACCCCGACGCACGTTTCACACAGCTTCTTCAAGAGACTACTTATTACCCACTTGATTAGGCCTATGGTGGCTATATTCACTAGGGATTATTATTAGGATAGGATAATTACTTAGACTATTATATAATACCCTATTATTAGGATTTGTGGTGATTTGTGTTGGCTCTGTATCTTTCACTGTTTATTTTTTACTGATAAATTTATGGTATTCTCGTTGTCCCTCTTAATCCTAATAATAGGGTCCAAAATTCCACTAGTCGCGGTCCTGAAATCTCTGGAGGGGACAGCTCATGGTGCTGAAGTTTAGCACCGCTCACTGCTAAACTTCAGCACCCGGCGTCCAGCTCCCGGATCCGATTTTTTGTCAGATCCGGCGCCATAGATTCACATGTTAGGGAGCGCCGGATCGTGCCGCATCTGATTTTGAGCGGTTTTGGCCTTGGACACAAAATATGCTGCTTGTTCCGATTTTGTGTGCCAAAAAACAAAAGCTGCCGGATCCTCCCAGAGAGCACAAAACCGGATGGCAAAACACTGCCATCCGGTGCAATCCGGCCGCCTAAGAATACTAAGAGGCTGAAACCGAATCCGGACTGTCCGGTTCACACCAGACAGCCCCGGATCCCGAAAAACGTGGTGTGAAGGGGGCCTAAGAAGCTTGGAGATGGTTGTAGGAAGTGATTGATTGTAGTTATTTATTTCAAAGGGTGTGCAACCATTTTTGAGGTTTAGTGTGAAATTATCTCTAATTTACCTTTTTTTTTTATCTTTTTTTTGTGTTGTTCCAATACACACAAAAGAAATAAACGTGTGTATAACAAAACATGTGTAATTACAATAATTTTCTGGGAGAAATACTTCATTTTCTGGAACATCTTCAAGGATGTCAACACTTTTGGCCATGACTGTATACAATCTCCAATTTACATGCTAAAGATTGGTAACATGAGATTCTCATGCACCATCCCATCATCCCCTCGTATTTAATAACTGTATCTGCCTTACCTGTCACATATAGGTACACATGATCGCTGAGCTCTGATAACTCAGAATTCATCTTGTATTGGCAGGTGTAGAGTCCGCTGTCATTTTTTCTTAAATTTGTGACTGTAAGTGTCGGAGTGTCTCGTTCTTCTATTGGATCCTTATTTTCGTCTTTTCTCCAAAAGAATTGCTGAGGATTCAACGAACCTGAGCAATTTAAATAGGCCGTGCTACCAACCATATGGACGTCATTTGGATCTTTAGTATCTATTTCTAATATCGGCTTCAGAAGCTTTCCTAGATCAAAAGGAAACAAAATCACATGGAGGTTCAGGTACAAATAGTGCTAACGGGAAATAAGTGTGGGAATAAGTGTGTTAAAAGTTAATCTAAATTTTTAAGTTGTTCTGTTATACATCAAAATAGCTAAAACATTCATTTGGACCCACTGGTCTCTTAAAGGCAAATTATGGATTTTGGAAAATCCCTGTCCCCTTGATGTAGTTTGTTTTAAAAAATAACTGTGCATTATTCACTCTCCCCAGGTCCAGCGCTGAGTCTTTGCTGCGGTTCCTAGTGTGTTATTGCCTGTGATACTGTGAGCTCAGCAGGTCATCTCAGGCTGACCCAGTAAAGCTGGTTTCACACTACCGTTCTTTGGAATCCGGGGGACGCAGGTAAAACCCCCAAATTGTAAAATGTGATGCAACTGGATCCGTCTCACAGATCTGTGACAATAGCGGTGCAGGTGCATCTGTTGCATATGTTGGATTACCTTTTTTTGCTGGATCTGGTTGTAAATGACACGCCCCCTAATGGGTCTGTCATTTACGACTGGGTTCTGGGCATGCTTAGCCCAAAAGCCCAGATCCGGTGTCCGTATCCAGTGGGATCTGGATTCCACCCGATCTGGGTTCTATAGAGCCACATTAAAATTGAACCCGTAGTGCCCGGGATCCGGGTGTCTACGGCTTTTAAAAAGACACCAAAATCGCTACAAAATGCGATTTTCATCTCA